>JAGDYQ010000008.1:10646831-10786769 GCA_021962125.1 Bulinus truncatus
ATTGCCCAGTGTTCAATACTACTGACTTTGATAATTAATCATAAGCTTGTAAGCAGCATACAAAGACTTTGGAGTCATTAAAGACATTATGGTCCACAGATCCAACTTCTATACCAAGGAAGCGTTCTTATATCTGTGCAGAGCTAGCAATTAAAGTGATACAAATCCACTTGCAAATCCATTGAAAAATTGAACGTTAAATTTCTTTTACTAATGCACAAAAGAAATGTACATTGTAACACTATCATACTTATGTCACTTTTATTTGTAATGGTGAAACTTTTATTGAAATATTTGATAATTTGTATGTTATTAAATATTCGTTTCGATTGGAGGATGAACTTTTTTTATGCAAAACAAAAATAATCTATATTTTCTTTATTTGTGATACAAAGCTCCACCAAATATGATATGGTGATATAGGGTTATATTTTAGTCATAACCCTAATGTATATCATTGCTTTATCTGCATTTCATATTATCATTCAGGCATTGAGATGACATTTCTTAGTGGTGTTTATGGTGCCAGCATCTCTCATGACAAGCAGTTTGGAAGCAGTGCCATTGGCCTTTTGGGAATCTCTGGTATATTTATTGGAGTTGGTGAAATTTTTGGTATGTACTTTATTTAGAGCAAATGACAATGTTTAAAATGTTTGCAGTTATTTTTTTTTATCTGTTCATTTGTAAATATTTTTTTATTTGTTTTTTTTAATATGTTAGCAAATCTACTGGTTAGATAAATGGGCCAGTGTAATTTATCAGAAAATATTTCCTTCTTTGAATCATTATGGTCGTTGGGGAAATTAATGAACACATCAACAAATGTGCATTCATACGTCCTTTCTATGGGCTTATAGACTTGGTGGGGCCTATCTTCTCTCTAGTTAAGCTGCAAATAATTTTGGCTTTACCAAGGATAGTACCCTGTACCCCTTTGCATGTGGATCGAGTTCACTATTGACTTCACCATCTATCCTTCAAAAATCATATCGACCTTTTTTTGGAAAAGAAAAAAGATTTATCATAAAGATAAAAGATAATGTAAAATGGCTTTACCAGGTAGAAACCATTTGAGATCATTACATGTGATAGAAAAGTTGTTTTGTTTTTTTATACAAAAGGGAAAATTTTATATGAGCATAAGTAACACATAAAGTGAATTTATGTCATTTCTGAACAGATTTTGTATTACCTTTAAGTAATGCTTAAAGTAAGAATGAAGGTAATAATACATAGTAATATACCAGGCCTGATCATTTTCAGGAATAAGTGGAAGTTTATTGAACCATTGCTGCTAGAAGTCAGTGTGTGAATTAGCACTTTTTTTTTTCAATCAATGTTCCACCCAATTCCAGTGTTAGACTTAATATTAATTAACCAACATTCCTAGACAAATTCATTCCTGACAGTGACTGGTACTGAAATTTTAATAGCTTAATACTTTCAGATGCACATTTTAAAAAAAAACACTGCATGCTATGAAATATATTATGGACCTGACAAAAGTATTATTGATGTAAATGTTATGAAAAATAAATTAGCCTTACCGTATTAATCTTTTAAAATGCTATTAAATTTTTTCCTGTAGGTGGAGTTTTGTTCGGTTTATTGGGAAAGAAAACTAATGCCCATGGTCGTGATCCTATTGTCATGCTGGGATATGTTGTTCACATGGTTGCCTTTTATTTGATTTTCATCAACATTCCAGAAAATGCACCTTTAACAGATTCTTATCTTCCTACCTATATAATTTCAAAGTAAGCTTCATGCTTTTATATTTTACTGCTTATTTGTATTTTACAATCTGGATCTCAGTCTTCTACCATTTATTCAAGCATTGTTGTGTAACATTAATTTTTCGTTTTATATTTCAGCGAATATGTGGCTATTTTGTGCAGTTTTCTCTTAGGTTTTGGTGACAGTAGCTTCAATACACAGGTAAAA
The DNA here is from genome assembly GCA_021962125.1 of Bulinus truncatus. Lineage (NCBI taxonomy): Eukaryota > Metazoa > Mollusca > Gastropoda > Planorbidae > Bulinus > Bulinus truncatus. The sequence goes on from JAGDYQ010000008.1 coordinate 10,648,779, forward strand.
CTAAATGGCTTCTCAAAAATTAATTTAAAATATAGGTTGTTTTTTTTTTTGCTTAAAGCCTATATCTTATATGTTAGGACTTTATTTGATTCTCACTATTTTGTTTGGCTAGCAGTTTGGTTATTCTTCTATGCTGTCATCTCTTCTCTTATTACTGAAAGTCTTATAACTAGCATTGTTTAATAATTTTTTTTTTCAGCTGTACTCTATTATTGGTTTTATGTTTCCTGAAGATAGCTCTTCTGCTTTTGCTCTTTTTAAATTTGTCCAGGTAATATCAAGATCACATTTTTTTGTTCTGTTAATTCTTTTCATATGTATAATTACAAATTACTTAATTTGTATAGGCTAAAAGTTTTTCAGATACGTAAAAAAAAAATGTTTTATACAGCAATTCTAAATTCTTTTCTTACATATTTCTACCAGTCCGTTGCTGCTGCAGCTGCCTTTTATTACAGTAACGTTCTCTACCTACAATGGCAGCTTTTGATACTGGTAATCTTGGGGACTTTTGGAACAATGAGTTTTAACTTAGTTGAGTGGAGCTGCACCAGGGCTTCAAAGCAGGGCTACCAGTCTATCTGACAAGAGGATATGGAAGTAAGAAGTCCTAGTATTATATTTTTTTTTAAACACTGAAGTTTAAAGTTTTTCTATTGTACCTCTGATATAAATAGTTCTTTTGAACATAGCTATAAAATAAAAGGGAGTCTCAACACAATATTTCCCTTGATCGTCATAATTGATTAAAGATCATTAATTCAAGAAGTTTTTACATATTCACTCTTAGGTTGACCCAAGATGGTTTCACAACCATTTTTTTTTTCACATTATGTGCTTGACAGCACTGTATAAAATGAATGTTCAATGATGTAAAATTACCTCACCAAATTTTTGCTATGTAAAATTCTTTCCAAGGTCATTTTTTTATGTTATAATATACAAATTTTATGTTCCATATGTTTTGTATACTTTGCACTGTTCATATTTATTTAATGCTTTTGGAACTAAGTCACTTAGTGAGTTACTATAAATCCCATTGAAAGATAACTGATCTTGATAACTGATGATGTTAGATACAGATTTTGGGCTGCATGGATCTCCTGCGCAGAGAACTTCTTCTTCTTCCTTTGGCTCTACAGCCCATTAAGGGCCCTTGCCTCCCACACTACTTTTTTCCTGATCCTGCGATGAGAACAACTTTTTATAAATGTGATAATAATTTTACATCTGTACTATTTCAGGAATGTACACCCATTAATGCTAACTCTGCTGATGCTAATGATTTTTCACTTGAAGATTTGGACTCACAGCCAACCTACTAGATTATTCATTTTAAAGAAACATCTTGCAATACCCTAATATACATTGGCTGTACTGCTGATAATTTTTTTCACCTACAAAGTGGAATCATTTTGTTTGTTTTAAATGTTAACATGCATCTTTAGGCACTTGTAGCCATGTTTGTTGAGATTTAGTTCTATAACTGTGATAGCAGTTTTACATGCCTGCTATGCTCTGTTCCATTATTTCCTGCTCACTGCCATTCAATACAGAATACTTGATACCTTGCTAATGCATGTATTGATCTTAACTGTTGTCAGAATCTGTCCATCATTTTAATGAAGCACCAGTACTTATGAAATTAATGGCACATTTTTTTTTTAATTGGGTATCTCTTTTAGTTTTAACTTTTTGTTTTAACAATGGCAGTTTTCAACTCTTCGCCAGTTTGTACAACCACCCTTTTATTGTTAAAAATACAATTGTATGGGAATTTTCCTGAATAAAAGCTTGTTAATACAGATCACTTTTTTTTTTTTTTTTTGCTTTATGTTTTAAAACCATACCAAAAGCCACATGATTGAGACATTTTTCCTGGTACAAATAATTTTACTGTTGTGTAATAGTGTATTTTATTGTATATTTGTCTAGTCTGGTATAATCCAGTATTTATCAAGGTTAATGTTAATAATACAGGTACATTTATATAGCACTGTTATAATAATAAAGCTATTATGTATTGTTATAATATTATTATTATTACATGTATTGGGAAGAGTGTTTTTTTTAATAATACAGTTACATTAATAAGGTATCGTTTCATCAATGTAGTTATTCTGTGTGTTTTAATAATCTTATTATTATTATTATTGGGCAGAGTGTTTTTTACATTCATAATTTTTCTGTCTTCACTTTAAGTTACTGGAATATTTGAGGACAAATTTTTAATTAATGAATTTTTGTATTGTTCAAACTTATCATTATTTAGAATAATTATTTTTTAAATAATGTGGCTTGAGTTAATCGCATTTTGTAATTCATTTTGTTTTTATTATCTAAAACTCTTTCAAAGTGCTTTGCATACAAAAATTAACTAAATTATTGAAATTGTTTTATCTCAGGGGGGAAAATTTGTTTATAATGCAGTTCAAGTCGTTAAAAACTATTCTCTTAAATGTTGGTTGTGGCAGTTTCATTTAACAAAAATAAGATAAAAGGGATTAAAGTGATTGTTTCCAAACATTTTTAAGGAATAAATGTTAATTAAACACAAATTTAGCCAGTACTGATTTAAGTGACTGAAATAAATTGTCATATTTTTATATTTTGGTACCATAATCTTATTTTATTTAGTTTAGTCTAGATCCTGTTGTATTGATACACATATATACTGGTGCTGATATCTATATGATACACCATTGTAAAAGAAATGAAAACCGATTCTAGCGCACTAGTAAGATACATTGCTCTTATTAAAACCAAATATTGGTTTTATTTTTTATATTTATTCTTTTATGATTCATTACACAAATCCCCTTTTTTGAATATCTTATTTCCTTGATATTTATCCTTGTAGGCTATACTCAACATTTTTTATCTGCAGTTATTTTGAACATGTATAGTTTACATTTTTAACAGTTTTTTCTTTTTAATATTTTAATGTCTCTAACAATATTCTTTAAAAAAAAAGTGCATTAAATGTAAACATGACACTGTTGAACAAATGGACATATTTTTGTTCTTTAAATTTATTCATACAATTTTGTAAATATCAGATTTGTCACATCTTTTTTGAGTAATGATGTTATGTAAAATGGTCATATAAATATTCTGTAATATAATAAAATCCTATAGCAATATGCCGTAAATTATAATACTCCCCCCACCAACCCATCCCCTCACTGGTACCTGACATCAGTTCAGGAATCTGACCTGTGACTGTGCAGATTGCCAGATAAACTTTCCATTCATATGCCATATCTACAGCCAACTCTTTTTTTTTTAACCCTGAAGTTTTCTAAATGTTTTTATATTTTTACATTAAATTATCATGCTTTTTATAAGGGTGCACATCATGCGTGACAAATTTATCCATCAAAAAAAAAAAAAAGATTTCAAAGAAATACTTCATGTAAATAGTTGTGTATTAAATTTTTTTTTGAATGAAAATAAACAGAACATTGATTGTGTGCTGTATACACTGCTTGTTTTACTTGTCATTTAGAATAGATTGCTCTTATTTTGTGTTGGGAAATTAAAGTGTGAAAGAGTGGGTGCTGTAATAATGGTTCAGCTGTCACACTTTTAATGGTGTGGGAAAAGTATATTTACAAACATATGCACAGCTCATAATAAGGCGAGTCCACTTTGCCGTTAGACCAACACACTAATTTATTTCACTCATTCCTAGAAGCTAATTCTTACATATATGGGTTTTCATTTAAGGTAAATCTTATCAAATTCAAAGATGGACCTGTGCTCTATTAGTCAATATGTATGTCAACAGAGCCATTCTTGGGCATTTGGGGTCCCTAGTTAAAAGAACCTGTTGGGGCCCAACTTAGCATCAGATGTAATAAGAATTCATTCTGGAAAGAGCATATTTTACAAAAGTGACCCTTGGTGGTTGCCTAGCAACAAGTATCGCTCCACACATCTTATTTAGATCAGTTCCAGTTTTACAAATGTTTCTCTTTTTTAAAGTAAACAATTCTGTGGTAAAAACAGCGGGAAAAAAATCAACAAAATAACCAAAAACAAGTTGACAAAAAAATGTCTTATTTTATGCACATTTTTTTTCACTTTGCTGTTGTTACAACCGCTTGGTGTATTGTTTACAAGTGCAATGATGGGACATAATTCATTGATCGCCAAGTGTCGGTGTGAATCATTCAGCTGTAAACAAGATATAAACATGGAGGCTGGCATAGTTTTTGTCTGCAGTGAAAACAAAAGGGTGTTGTTTTATTGTCTGTCGAAATGATTAGTCATACATATAAAGTTTGAGAAATAGTTACATTGTCTTGTGTATAACAATACTATTAATTTTAACTTTTTTTTTTTACGACTTATTTAAATAAGTCACGTGTAATCACCATCCTTCACCTTGCTCTACGGTTGTGAAATCCTGGCGACCCAATGCTAAAGCAAAAGCGAGAATCAAATCGTTTCAGACCCGTGTCCCTGACCCTAATTTCGAACATGAGCGTTAAAATCGAACCCTTATTTAAAGAATGGTATGGCCGCCACGAGTGTGGGGGAGGGTAGCATCCCAAACTCTTGTCAGTGGCCACAAAGCTTGGGGGGGGGGGGAGGGGGCGCATAGCTTTCGAAATATATTATTTATTTTATTTGTTTCAAAATTTGGGGAGTAAGGGTACTACAAACAAATGTCCCAATAGTTGTCTAGATGAGCAGTGGTGGCGAACCCTATGGCTCGCGAGCCACAGTCGTCACGCAGAGCCTCATCAGTCGGCACGCGACACAAATATCACTTCACTTTGCTATAAATAAATAATTGGTTGAATTTCGGGCACGCGGCACCAGAAAGGTTCTATAGGGTTTAATAAGAATTTAACTACATGCAGAGGCTTACATAGGTCATTTGAGGCCCCCCCTACCTACCTACCTATCTATCTATCTATCTATCTATCTATCTATCTATCTATCTATCTATCTATCTATCTATCTATCTATCTATCTATCTATCTATCTATCTATCTATCTATCTATCTATCTATCTATCTATCTATCTATCTATCTATCTATCTATCAGGACACTGTATTGCCCTTCAAAAGTCGGGGCCCGTACTGACATTCGCCTCTGACTACAAGACGTTGCTTCAAATCGGCTCTAAAAAAAAAAACTCACTGATCAGGAACACAAAACAAAAGGTACTTGGGACATGCCTTACGGTGCAACACTGTTTTCAAACGTTTTTCTTTGTTTAGAAAGAAATCTTCGATGATGGAATGATGCACAGTAGGCCAAAGTCCTGACTGTTATTAATGTTACCCTCATCCAGATAGGTATCTCTATTAAACTCAAAGCAATTTCGCACGCAGTTTGGAAGCTAACAACATAATTGAATCAACACATTTTATGCGTTTTAAGAGAGTTCATGTGGGCAAGTACAACACAAACAAAAAAATACATTCCCATCAGGTCTCAGTAGTACAGTAAAGTTTAAAGATAATGTGTGTGTGTGCGTGCGTGTGTATTGTGAGTTGTTATTGGTCTGTACTGTATGGCGGAGACATGTGTTGAAGGCGGTTGCTGAAGCTCTTGTACGATGATTGTGAGGCTGTCTGACTGCATAGCTGTGTCTACTGGCCACGTCTACAACACGCAACGCCAGTAGCGGCCTTTGAGGATGGCAACTTGGGTGAACGCCTCAGGCACCGGGCCTGAATGGGAGGGGGGTTGGGCGGGGGAAAGGATCGGGCGTGAGCAGATTCTAATACCATTTTGGTATAAAAATAAAATCTGTCACCCGTAAATGGTTATCACCGACGGCCCCCGCGTAACCCCCCGCGTACTGCTCTCCTCCAACCCCCCCCCCCGAAAGGCCGCCTCTTTCCCCTGTCTCACGCGCAGTCGAAAATTTTACATTTTTCTACACTAGAACATTCAAACTGTTTGTACTGCTTTGTAATAGCTAAACTAAACATAAGTTTAAACAAAGCGAATTAATATAACAACAAAAGCAACAACAAAAACACAACAAGGAATAAGTTAAGTTTGACCCAGGCTCGTAGCGTGCGGGGGGGGGCGGGACCCTCCCTGCGTTTTCTCTGGCCCCCTCTGCTTATTTGTTCTACTTAGTAAAAATGTATTACATGCCCCCCCCCCGCTATTGCCTGGCCCCTGCTGTAGAATGGCTGGCCCCTGCTGTAGAATTTTCACGCTACGGCGCTGGTTTGACCATGGCCGCAGCCAGAAAAAAGTCTGGGGGGCCACTGACAAGTCGACCCGCCCCCCCCCCCACCACTCCTGTTCTCTTTCTCACCAAGAAGGGTCCAGTTGTGTTGCAGCTAAATAAAGAAAAAGGCAAATGTGTGAAATGTGGAAGGACACATACAACGTTTTTGCAGGTTTTATTAATCGTCACTTTTTGTGTGTTTGTAAGCCTTTGACACACATTAACCTTAACACGGCCCTGATTGCGTCCCGTGGTAAGTCACCATCGACATCATGTGACCGATATCGTCCAGGCAAGCGGTTCTCAGTCGGTGGTACGCCTATCTCATGGGCTACTGGCAGGCACGCCGAGAGGGGGGGGGAGGCATGGGGGGGGTCATTGCCAGGGGGCCCGCATCTGTAAGGGAGCCCTGCCGCAACGACCATGTGACTTATTGTTTATTAAGGGGCCCGCAATGATGTCCTACCATGGGGCCCGTGTTGGCCCTCGGCGTCACCGGGTACTGGATAGGTTATGTAGAGGGGTACGCGCGACATATAATTTTTTCGTTTAAAACAACCAAAGAGTTTGAAGAAGGTCCACAAAAAACCACGTGACCAAGTATCGCATTAGAAAGGTCGGCACATTCGATTATGAAAATACTGTCATTTATTCGCGAGCTTGCGTGTGACATACCTTCAGTTCGCGACCCTTTGAGGTACATTCATTAAAAAAGGGTTGAGAATCGCTAGTCCATTTGACTTGTAAGGCCCGTCAACGAGGATAGATCGACAATGCATTCTGAGTTTACAATCGCTGGTCCATTTGACTTGTAAGGCCCGTCAACGAGGATAGATCAACAATGCAATCTGAGTTTACAATCGCTGGTCCATTTGACTTGTAAGGCCCGTCAACGAGGATAGATCGACAATGCAATCTGAATTTAAAATCGCTGGTCCATTTGACTTGTAAGGCCCGTCAACGAGGATAGATCAACAATGCAATCTGAGTTTACAATCGCTGGTCCATTTGACTTGTAAGGCCCGTCAACGAGGATAGATCAACAATGCAATCTGAGTTTACAATCGCTGGTCCATTTGACTTGTAAGGCCCGTCAACGAGGATAGATCAACAATGCAATCTGAGTTTACAATCGCTGGTCTATTTGACTTGTAAGGCCCGTCAACGAGGATAGATCAACAATGCAATCTGAGTTTACATAGCAATTGGACCGGTTACAGGAAGAATGGACTTACTTGTCCAGCTAGTGCCGCCGAGAGAGGGGGCGGGGGGCAAATGCCCAGGGGCCCGGCGAGTTTTAGGGGCCCAGACTGAGCTGGCTAATCAACTTTTGAAAATATTATTATCAGCACGGGGGGGGGGGGGCGTGACAGCCCTGCCCAGGGACCCGAAATTTCTATCAGTGGGCATGTACTTGTCTAATGCGAAGGAAGGGTAGAGCGGGTTAACGTTGACCCACGGGGCGCCGAGCTAGATAAGGGCGTCAAAATAAAGTTGTTCCGTCTTTGTGCAAGTTTTCAGATCTGTATGGGGCGCGCAAAAGACAAACTATACAAATGGCCACGACTCTGGCGGTCAGGTTTATTTCGCCAGCTAAGCAATTGTTTTTATTTTATGTGACGAAAAATTAGTTTATTAGAAAAGTTACGAGCGTGACCTATTTTATTTCCCCCGCGTGAGGTTTACGTAAAGATTAGCCACCCCGAACGACCCACATGATGGCGCAATTAATAACTGCTCCGTTCATGTCGTAATAAGCTATAGCTAAAAACGTAGCTCTTTATACTCGGTAATTAACAAACCTTGACATTTCATCATAGCAGTGTTTCTCAAATGTTCACACCTTGCGACCCACCATGACAGCAGTTTTGGTTTTGAGACCCACCACCAAAAAAAAATTGTTCTGTTATCGTGACCCCATGCAAATAATTTTTTTTTCGATATTTATAAAAAAAAATTAAGGATAATAAAAATGTCATTAATTGTATTAATTAGAATTCAGCTTTTCTGTATCATATAAAGAAATAACGTTGTAATTATGCATCGATCGATTCTCGATCAACTATTATGAATTAAAAAATTGTTGCGACCCACCTGAAATTCGTCCGCTACCCACCAGTGGTCCGCGTTCCACACTTTGAGAACCACCGCATCGTGGTCAATAAAAATGCGAATCACAAATGGGACTGCTAACATTCATGAACTTTGCACTTTTTCGCCCTATTTTACTGATTTTATTATTGTTTCATTTTTATTTTTCTTCCAGCACAATGCTAACGAGGAAACAAATAAATGCACCCAAAGGTTTAAACAATTTAACAACTAACAACATTAAAACAATGTAGCAACTAACACCATTAAAACAATGTAACAACTAACACCATTAAAACAATGTAACAAATAACAACATTAAACAATGTAACAACTAACAACATTAAACAATGTAACAACTAACAACATTAAACAATGTAACAACTAACAACATTAAAACAATGTAACAACTAACACCATTAAAACAATGTAACAACTAACACCATTAAAACAATGTAACAACTAACAACACTGATACGTTGTTAATATGAGTGAGACTGACGAGCAGGGCTCGATTTACCGCCGGGGATGCCGGGGATAATAAAATCAGTAAAATAGGGCGAAAAAGTGCAAAGTTCATGAATGTTAGCAGTCCCCGGCACTGAGAACTGTCATCCCCGGCTCTGCTTTAGCTAATATATCCCCGCCGGGGATGAAACCATAAACATTTATCCCCGGCTCTGCAGAATTTTTTGTTCATCCCCCCACCCCCGGCACTGGTTTTTTCTTAAATCAAGCAGGAGAGTCAGAAAACTATGATTCAACAGATATATTTCAGTTACAATTTACTTGGCTAACGACATAGTCCAGATGAAAACAAAACAAATATTCTTCCAGTATAAATTCCTAAAAAAAATAATCTGATACTATAGCGGCCCTTGTGAGTCATTTAGCCTAGCCCCCCCCCCATCCCTACCCAACCATAAGATTGTGGACCATCTTACTTTCTTGCATTTACATTCAAATAGGGGGTGGGGTGGGATCTTCATTTTACTATGCCAATGAATTTTTATTTCTCAAAAAAAAAAAAGGGGGCACACAACATTAATTTGGCACAATTCTGATTGGATGATTTATTGATTTTTTCTGTTTGGCACAATTCTGATTGGATGATTTATTGATTTTTTTCTGAACTCTTCTGCTTCTCAAATGTCCAGTTATTAATATCTCGAGCTAGAAAACAAATAGCTAGGTAGAAATAATTTATCTATTGAGTTCAACGTATATCATAAGTTCGATGATAACTCAGAAAAAAAAATTATAATTATCTTATCGACGAAATCTGGTCAAACATTTCTTTTTTTTTTTTTACTTCCAAAAATTTAACCCCAATCACATGAACAAGTTTGTACTAAGTTCACCGAATGCATTCATGGGTCTAATTATATTGACGACTTCTCTAATTGAACTTCGACAAACATTTGTTGACGTTTTTAACATTATATATGCACACTGGCATTCTTTTACAGTTGTCGGGCCTGCGGCGTGGTACGGCCCCTTGGACTTAAGAGTTTTCTCGAATGATGAATGTTTTAGGAGGGCCCCAAGTTGTTAGCGACGCCACTGTACGGGGGAGTATGTAAGCGTTGTTTGTTGACTGGTGTTTATGTATTTTTCTATTTACAACGTACATTTATAACAGGGCTGGCCACCGCCGTAGCCGGGGAGGAAGCTGCAGCCCCCCCCCCCCAAAATTAATTCTAAAAATCAAATTTTATTATAAAATATGCTTCTTTATCATTGCGTTCCTTTTTTTTCTTATATAAAACTCTCCGCACAGCCCCCCCCCCCCCAACAAAATTCTGGCTACGGCCTTGTATATATATATATATATATATATATATATATAACAACAAAAACAACAACAACAACACAGCAACAGGAAAAAGAGGTCGTTGGTCAGAGAGGTTTAATGCTAAGGGCCTAGCGGTATAACAGGCTGGGCGACACAACGACAGAGCAGAGCGGTGCAGTTGACTTAGACATCTGGCGGAAAGAAGTGTTTTCAGCTCACCACCTAAACCGAACAGCACAATAATGTACTGGTAGTTAGCTCACCAAGTTTCTGGTGTAGCTAACGTCATGTGACCAGGTGCTCCCACGAAGTTCCCAACCCTTACATTCAAGTAATTGAGGAGCAGGGGGGAAAAGAATAATAGCCGTTAAAAAAAAAACCAAGGGAGACTATTGGTACATTAGTGTTCGACAACTCTCAAAGCATCTACCAGTTTATCAGAAAATAACAGACAAGAAAACAACGTAAGAAAACATTAAATTCTTTTCTATTTTAATATTATAAAAACTTGTATTTCTTTAATAAATACACTGTTTTTTTCAATATCTAAGTGTGCAAATAGGGTCTTTCTTGCATGAAAATTTAAAAGAAAATAATCATCCTTTTTTTTTTTAAATTTTCATTTTCAAAATGTTAACCAAATAAACAGACAATTTTATGATTACTGTTTAGATTATCAGAATCTCATTAAGTGTGTAGTGTTTGAGTTTATTCCGTATGTAAAGCAGGTTACATTTTTATGACTTGTAGCATAGATTCTTTGTTGTTTTTAATTTAATATTGTGGCCCATCGTTATGACATTATGATTATCTATTGTAGAGCCCATTTTTTAACATGCATGATAGATTCAGTTCTATATCTATTGCAGGGCCCATTATTTTAACATGCACGACAGATTCAGTTCTATTTCTATTGCAGGGCTCATTATTTTAACATGCACGACAGATTCAGTTCTATATCTATTGCAGGGCCCATTATTTTAACATGCACGACAGATTCAGTTCTATATCTATTGCAGGGCCCATTATTTTAACATGCACGACAGATTCAGTTCTATATCTATTGCAGGGCCCATTATTTTAACATGCACGACAGATTCAGTTATATATCTATTGCAGGGCCCATTATTTTAACACGCACGATAGATTCAGTTATATATTTAGAGGGCCGATCACTATGACATTACGAAAGATTCAGTTCTACATGCTAGAGGGCCCATTAGTATATGACATGTTCGACAAAAAAAGTTCTATTACTCTAACTTCAACCATTGATTAAAAAAAAACAGCCCGTATGACATATCGTAAGCATATTACTACAACAGTAATTTATAAAAAGTCTGTGCGGATTTAAAGGCGGACTTGTCGGGCGCGGGATCCCTAGTCCCGTCTTGGTAGGGGCGATGCAAAACACCGATAAAATTATTGTTATTTTCCCTTAGTTTCTTTTTTTAGGTGTTCAAAATTCGTTCTACGCGTGGGATCTCAACATACCTAGATCTGCCATTGGCTAACAAGTCAGGTCTACTCTACATTGAACTTAAAGAACACGAAATAAAAAAAAATTGCACTTTCTTTATGAAATTGAAGTTAAAAAATTATCCCTTATCCCTTCGGGGCAGATGGAATTGTAGAATTCATTTGTTTCTATAACCTCGGCATATGTAGGGATTGTGTGGTGCAACGCCCAGCTGCACTTACTTCCCAAACTTAAGTCAGGTTTAAAGGGTACTTGGGGTATTTTACACCAATTTTCGCCAATGTGAAATGAACAGTGTATTAATTTATTTTTAAGTGACAGCATGTAAAGTAATACTTAATGTTACTAAGCCACTATCCTCCGTTCTTCGATCACCTATTCAAACACAAATTCAATCACACACACCTACTCAATTTTCATCGAACCAAAGAAAGATGAAACAATGTGTATTGAATATGGTGTTAAAAGTCTTTCACCAGGGATGCCAACTAATTTCTTGGAGATTTTTTTCAGAAAATTTTTGAAAAATATCTAGATTCAGCGGCGTAGCGTGGGTATGGGCCGCCCAGGGCGGAAGACGATTTTGCCGCCCTCTCATTTAGGTATTTCAATTTAATTTATACATTTTTGCCGCCCCCCCCCCCTAAAAAGTAATAAAAAGTGCCGCCCGGTGCGGACCGCACCCACCGCCTTCCCCCCTAGGTACGCCACTGTCTAGATTACAATAGCTATATAGCAAATAATCAACATTTTATAACTAGTGGGCAAAATAAAATTATCCAGAATTTATTGTATCTACATTTCTCCAACAATATATAGATCTGGATAAAAAAAAATCCAGATTGGCAGCCCATCAACGTCGAAAAAGGTTAACGTCACGTCTGCACAATAAACTACAGGGACTGATGTAGTACGCATACACGCGCGCACACACATCAAAGCCAGATAACCTACTTGCGTATATCATTTCGAGTACAGAAAGATACAGTTTAGTAATACCATGAGTGCAAAAAAAAACAACAACTAGGGGTCAACTTTACTCTCTTTATTATTTAATTTAAAACAAAAATGATGAGTCATTTTCTTCACTGCTCAATCAGACCCCAGTGCACAGGTTTCTTAAACTTTTATGATTCGCGATCAAACCCCAGTGCACAGGTTTCTTAAACTTTTATGATTCGCGATCAAACCCCAGTGCACAGGTTTCTTAAACTTTTATGATTCGCGATCAAACCCCAGTGCACAGGTTTCTTAAACTTTTGCGATTCGCGATCAAACCCCAGTGCACAGGCTTCTTAAACTTTTGTGATTCGCGATCAAACCCCAGTGCACAGGCTTCTTAAACTTTTGTGATTCGCGATCAAACCCCAGTGCACAGGCTTCTTAAACTTTTGTGATTCGCGATCAAACCCCAGTGCACAGGTTTCTTAAACTTTTGTGATTCACGACCTACCAAAAAAAAAAAACCTGTTCAGTTTTAGCGACCCACGAAGAAACATGTAAAGACAGAAGGGGAAAAAAGAAATAATAGTTCAAATAAATGTTATATAGGCCTACTAATATAAATGTTATACACTAATATAAATGTTATATACTAATATAAATGTTATATACTAATATAAATGTTATATACTAACGATTAACTCGGGAACCGACACTATGAGAACCAAAGGCACAGTATAGCATATGGCAGTATAGTAAATATTTACATTGGCCAACTACAAAGGGCCAATCGGCAAGTTTACCAACGTTTTATAATAATATGATATCATCATTGAAGCTAGGTTATGATCGAATCAATCACCATTTTCGTTTAAAATGTCAAGCCTGACTTCGGTCTCCACTACACCCAGATGTGTTAAATGTAAACAACTTACTTAAACCAAGGCGACATGTAAAATATTTTCTTTTGGTCACAAGAAGTTTTTTTTTTTAGCTTGGTTTTTTTTTCATCCTTGACCACAAATAAAATCCGAAAGTTTCAGGGGGGACAACAAGGGTCTGTTCGAAAAGTAAACTAAGGGATCGCTCCAAGCCTTACCTGCCTGCTCATGGAGTCCATAACAGTACGAATTTCTTTTGAAATCTGGTGCTATTACTTCATGTAGAAAAAAGCAATGCATCCCTTAAGTATAATCATTTTTAAGAGACACCCCCTTACCACGGTACTCATATTTATATGTATGGAAGCGTTTTCAGCCAGACTTGCCCCTCTCTCTATTCTATTCAATGTTATGTAGGCCAACTGTTTAAATTGATGCACTGATCCAATGAGGGCTTCATTACTTATACATTGTCTCTGAATACTACTACACCGAGCACATAACCCAGTATTGATGTAGCGTTTGTAATGAAGTTGCTACACCTTTCCAACCCCCCCACCTCCCCCCCCCCCAGTGGCGGCCTTAGAGGGGTGGGGCGGCAACATGGTCGAACGCCACAGGCCCCGCACCATGAGGGAGTGGGTGAGTAGAAGATTATGTGAAACGGTATAAAGCCCGGGGATGTGCAAACATTTTGAGCCACTGGGGTTCTTAAATTTAACAGAATGGCCGGGCCAAGATCAAATGGCTGGAGTGTTTAAATGAACTAATACATGAACAAATAAATGAGCTAGTAAATGAACTTAGTAAATGAACAAATAAATGAACTAATAAATGAACTAATGAATGAGATATTAAGTGAAGTAATAAATAAACTCCTAAATGAACTAACAAATGAGCAAACAAATGAACTAATAAATGAACTAATATATGAACTAATATATAAACTAGTTTATAACTTAAATAAATTACAATGCAATATTCATTGATGTGAACGACCAGGCCCTAAGCAGGAGCATCTATAATGTGTGGGGGGTGGGGCGGGGTCACGACAGATGCCTTGCTAACCATCGTCGCCCATATTCAAAGTCCAAATTGTTTATTACACTGACTAGGGCTAATAGCCATCCAGGGCCGTGTGATGTAGGCTCGGTACTATCACACTGACTAGGGCTAATAGCCATCCAGGGCCGTGTGGTGTAGGCTCAGTACTATCACACTGACTAGGGCTAATAGCCATCCAGGGCCGTGTGATGTAGGCTCGGTACTATCACACTGACTAGGGCTAATAGCCATCCAGGGCCGTGTGATGTAGGCTCGGTACTATCACACTGACTAGGGCTCAGTACTATCACAGGGCCGTGTGATGTAGGCTCGGTACTATCACACTGACTAGGGCTAATAGCCATCCAGGGCCGTGTGATGTAGGCACAGTACTATCACACTGACTAGGGCTAATAGCCATCCAGGGCCGTGTGATGTAGGCTCGGTACTATCACACTGACTAGGGCTAATAGCCATCCAGGGCCGTGTGATGTAGGCTCGGTACTATCACACTGACTAGGGCTAATAGCCATCCAGGGCCGTGTGGTGTAGGCTCAGTACTATCACACTGACTGATGTAGGCTCAGTACTATCACACTGACTGTGATGTAGGCTCGGTACTATCACACTGACTATGGCTAATAGCCATCCAGGGCCGTGTGATGTAGGCTCGGTACTATCACACTGACTAGGGCTAATAGCCATCCAGGGCCGTGTGGTGTAGGCTCAGTACTATCACACTGACTAGGGCTAATAGCCATCCAGGGCCGTGTGATGTAGGCTCGGTACTATCACACTGACTAGGGCTAATAGCCATCCAGGGCCGTGTGATGTAGGCTCGGTACTATCACACTGACTAGGGCTAATAGCCATCCAGGGCCGTGTGGTGTAGGCTCAGTACTATCGATCAGAAGGTCCCGGGTTGGATCATCTCCGAGAGATTCGGGATTTTTTTGTTGTTTAGGTCCTGGTGAATGTTCCCAAGTCCACCCAGCCCCAAATGGGCACATGCCATTTGTTGGGTAAGCCTGAGCGTTATCACACATGTAGGTCTCCCGTGGTGTCTCCGTGGCCATAGCACTCTCGGTTACGGCGGAGACGAAAAAAAGAAGGGCACACTAAAAAACTGCCCAGTGGTGGTTTGTTTAATGTAAAAAAAAAATAAACATCTCATACTTGCAAGGACAACAACAACAACAACAACAACAAACAAGCAACAAAACCGAACCACTAAATACAAAAAAAAAAATAATCAATTACGTTCAAACATAATCTTAGATGATCGAGAAATCTGATTTTTTTTTTTTTAAATGTGTTGTCTCGTCTCTTAACTTTAAGCCTATCAGATGTTATCAGCGGGAAAAAAAAAGACTTTTAACAAACTGCGTATTGATTTTTTTCAAATATGTTTTATTCTAACAGTTTGTAAGAGCGGTGGGTCTAACCGGATGAGCTACAAGATGTCTATACCACTGGTAAGTGTTTTACCCACCGACTTGACCAATGCTTAATTATAAAAAGTAAAAAAAAAATTAATTAATTAATCGTTACATTGCTCAATAAAGAGTTTTTGATTTAAAAACAAAATATCTGCAACTATATATTGATTTAAAAAAGCGAAATGAAAGTTTCAGGATCACTTATAATAAATCTTTTTTTTTACAACACAAACTGATGTCTTCGCACGCACGCAGGTGTGTGTATTTATACAGATGCACAGATGCACAGTTGTTACATCACGGTGTTCATAGTCAATATTACACTTTAAAAAAATGACATGTTTTTCTATCTATCTATCTATCTATCTATCTATCTATCTATCTATCTATCTATCTATCTATCTATCTATCTATCTATCTATCTATCTATCTATCTATCTATCTATCTATCTATCTATCTATCTATCTATCTATCTGTCTGTCTGTCTGTCTGTCTGTCTGTCTGTCTGTCTATCTGTCTGTCTGTCTGTCTATCTATCTATATATCTATCTAAATATCTAAATATCTATCTATCTATCTATCTATCTATCTATCTATCTAGCTTCTATCTATCTAAGTATCTCTTCCCTCTCTCTCTCTCTATCTATCTATCTATCTATCTATCTATCTATCTATCTATCTATCTATCTATCTATCTATCTATCTATCTATCTATCTATCTATCTATCTATCTATCTATCTATCTATCTATCTATCTATCTATCTATCTATCTGTCTGTCTGTCTGTCTGTCTGTCTGTCTGCCTGTCTGTCTGTCTGTCTGTCTATCTATCTATCTATCTATCTATCTATCTAACGATCTATATGTCAGTCTGCCTTTATATTGATATGTCTGTAAGCACGTGAGTTAATGTGTCAACTTGACTGCATTGAATGTGTCCGTATAATGACCATAGATTATGGCTATTTTTTAAAGAAATTAGATCTGGCAATAGCAGGTGTCGGATGGTAATTTACAAAACGAGTGACTTGTGTAGGCCTACATTCAGTTTGTCCTAAATTTTAATGTGAAACAATATGAACAGATGAGACTAGGTAGTACCAAGTGGTTTTGTTCGAGAGAAAATATAAAGAAGAAAATCTTCAGCTAGAGCTGCAGCCATGAAAAGTGATAAATATGTAACATTTCATATGTACAAATGGGTAGGATTTTGTATGATTGATTACAGACAAGCTGAAAAAACATGAATACATATCATCATCATCATTAGTATAATTACAAACATCAACTGTCAATACTGGATAGCAGTTATTCGTGTCTAATACACATGGATTTGACTGTAAGCAGGACGTGTTGTTCTGAATGTAAGCAGCGACGTGTTGTTCTGACTGTAAGCAGGACGTGTTGTTCTGACTGTAAGCAGGGACGTGTTGTTCTGACTGTAAGCAGGACGTGTTGTTCTGAATGTAAGTAGGGACGTGTTGTTCTGAATGTAAGCAGGGACGTGTTGTTCTGACTGTAAGCAGGGACGTGTTGTTCTGACTGTAAGCAGGGACGTGTTGTTCTGAATGTAAGCAGGGACGTGTTGTTCTGAATGTAATTAGGGACGTGTTGTTCTGACTGTAAGTAGGGACGTGTTGTTCTGACTGTAAGCAGGGACGTGTTGTTCTGACTGTAAGTAGGGACGTGTTGTTCTGAATGTAAGCAGGGACGTGTTGTTCTGACTGTAAGTAGGGACGTGTTGTTCTGAATGTAAGCAGGGACGTGTTGTTCTGACTGTAAGCAGGGACGTGTTGTTCTGACTGTAAGCAGGGACGTGTTGTTCTGAATGTAAGCAGGGACGTGTTGTTCTGAATGTAATTAGGGACGTGTTGTTCTGACTGTAAGTAGGGACGTGTTGTTCTGAATGTAAGCAGGGACGTGTTGTTCTGAATGTAAGTAGGGACGTGTTGTTCAGAATGTAAGCAGGGACGTGTTGTTCTGACTGTAAGTAGGGACGTGTTGTTCTGAATGTAAGCAGGGACGTGTTGTTCTGAATGTAAGTAGGGACGTGTTGTTCTGAATGTAAGTAGAGACGTGTTGTTCTGAATGTAAGTAGGGACGTGTTGTTCTGAATGTAAGTAGGTCATTTTGTTCTGAATGTACGACACGACAATCACTCGTCATGGGCATTTTGGGTTGAAAATGATGACATAAATTAATACATAAAGTCCACAAGATAAAAAAAACTAACCAATCAAAGAAATTACATAATGCGAATTATTGTATGTGTGAATTACATAAATACAATCATTTGATTTTGTTTAGTAAATTGTGGTCTTTGAAGTGCTCATCTGCTGTTTTGAACATCATAGTAGCTACCAAGTAGGAGCTACCAAGTAGGAGCTACCAAGTAGGAGCTACGCGGTAGCCGACTGGCCTTTATTACCAATGCTGGTCATGGACTTTTGTTAGCCAGCATCTCCCTGACTGGATGAATACATGTGGCAACTTGCAAACATTGACTGGATATGTTGAACACAGACAAACATTGACTGATCATGTTCGACACAAACAAACAAACAAAAACAAGCAATTCAAGTCTTTTCCGTTTCTGACAAAGGACATTTTAGAGCATTTTCGCCGAACGAAATCCGTATTTTTTTTCCGTGTTTTGATAAAAAGAGAGGAAAGTAATCATGTTGAATAACTGTTACAAAAATAAATAATGATTACGCTCCTTTGATTAGCTTTTATTATTTATATTTAAAATATAAGCAAAAACGGTACCTAGGAAAGTCTTTTTTTCGGCCCTGAGATGTCAGATCGCGAAATGGACTTTTGATGTACACTTGGCAGGCCTAGACCTAAAAAATGATATATACATCATGGGTCTAGGACTTATGGTTGCTGAGATCTAGGGCGCTCCGTTGTTAATATAGCTTATATAGTAAAAAACGGTACTTTACAAGCCCCCTTTTACGGCCCTCAGAGGTCAGATCGCGAAACGGACAAAAGTCATTTCTTGGCAGGCCAAGACCTACAAAATGATATATACATCATGGGTCTAGGACTTATGGTTGTTGAGATCTAGGGTGATGATGGACAGACAGACAGACAGACAAAACGGGGACAATAGAGCATTTTTTTTTCGAAAATGCTCTAAAAAAGACGTCTTTTCGAAACTTGAAATGAAAATACACTGAGACTTTGAACCCATGACCTTCAAATTTACCGCCTTGAGTTTTTATTGCACTACAAATTATACCAATAGCCACAATTAGGTCGGCGACTTGACCTTGACATTTTATTGCGTCTAGATTTTTGTTGAGGAGTTTGTCATCACGTGATGTGTTGTCTTTTAAAACAAGACGCAATGAACATAATTTTAGACAAGGCCGTTGCCAGGAGGGGGAAGGCTAGGGGGGCTGCAGCCCCCTCCCCCCAATTAATTCTAAAAATCAAATTTTATTATAAAATATACTTCTTTATCATTGTGTTCCAATTTTTTCTTATATAAAACTCTCCGCACAGCCCCCCCCCCAGCTGCATGCCCCCCCCCCCCCACCAAAACAAAATCCTGGCTACGGCCTTGTAATTAGAGAATACATAAGTCTAACAGACTGCTGTACATAATACATGTATTCAATTCATACAGGATGCTTTACCGAATATACAATCGCAACAGGTTGTTATATATATAATATTCAATTCTAACAGGTACTCTATAGTCTATAGAATATCCAATTCTAACAGGTTGCTCTATAGAATATACCATTCTAACAGGTTGCTCTATAGAATATACAATTCTAACAGGCTGCTCTATAGAATATACCATTTTAACATGTTACTATATATAATATACCATTCTAACAGGTTGCTCTATAGAATATACCATTCTAACAGGTTGCTCTATAGAATAAACCATTCTAACAGGTTGCTCTATATAATATACCATTCTAACAGTTTGCTCTATAGAATATGCCATTTTAACAGGTTGCTTTAAAAATAAACAATTCTAGACAGGCTGCCAATACGTTGACTTTAAATATGTTTTTGCATAAAATCAACCTCAAGAAGAACAAAATAATTAATCAATTCAAAAATAAACCTTGTAAAAAAAAGTATCAAACCCAGAAACTAACATTTTAACATTTTCTACCCCCTCCCCCCAGTTTAAAAAAAACAAAACAAACAACCTTTTGGAACCAAACTAGTTTATCATCCTTTTCTCTAAAATATGTAATGAGAATCTTTTCGGTATTGTGCTTCATGAAACTATTGCGTTAAAATTAATATTTGTACACACAACATTTTATTTGTGTCCAGTTTTTACTGTTTGAATGTACAATTTCGTTGATTCATTTCATTAACCTCATTTCACCGTTGAGATAGTTTTTTTTTTCTCCTTTGAGCTATAATTTTATAATTAGATAAATTCATTAATTCTTTTTTTGGAGGGAGACAACTGATGCGATAATGTGGAGGTAAGAAGGAAATATTACTTAGATAAACCATCTAGATTAGGATATGCTACTAAGCTAATTATAATTCTTCCAGTGGCGTCACTAGGGGAGTTCGGGAGGGGGGGAGTAAGGGCCGCACCGGGTGACACAATTTTAGGGGTGATACCAAAATGAACAGTTCTAAATTTCATAGCAGAAAAAAAAAGTCGGCAGGGTCGGTTTTATAACCAATCATAGTTAAAAACATGAGCACAGTAGCACAGGGTGTCACCATATAGCGCAGCAGCACAGGGTGTCACCAATTTAGAGCAGTGGCACAGGGTGCCACCATATTGAGCTGTAGCACAGGGTGCCACCACGCAGAGCGTCTGGAGCTTAGGTAAATGAATACAGTTCAAAGCAGCTCGGATCAGTCTGGACTTATCAGCAAACGCGCTTAAAAAGGACGCATGGTGTCACGTGGTTTCTTGAAATTGGAGATGAAGTTTACAAATTCAGTTTAATGAAAATAATATACAGTCAGTAATACTATCGTTTTTATCGCTAGAAAGTATTTGAAAGTTATCTTCTCTAGTGAAGAAAAATTCGAAATATGTACCAGTGCTCATGGTGGAAGTCTTGGGATGGGAGGGGGGGTGACACCCTGAATTTTCCGCACCAGATGACACCAACCATAGTGACGCCACTGAATCTTTCTATGCGTGGCCCATTGTGTAACTTTTATTTAAAAAAAACAACAACAATAACAACAAAAATATAACATTTGATGGTTTGTCTTAACAGCATTAGGGGCCACAATGCAAATAATTTATTTATTTAAGTCCCTACAAAAACCTATAAAATTAATGTGATATAATGTTTAATTAACGGGAGGGAGCGGACTCGCTTTTTTGTACAATTTGTGCTACACATTTAGGGCCTTTCTTCCCACTGTTCATCATGGGCTTTTATGAGCTACCACGACCCTGCTGTCAGACAATGAGTTTTGACCATAGTCCATATATATAAGAACATTAGAGCACCAGAGCTCGGTGGTAAATTTTCTTTAGTCATGAGTTTTCTTTTAAAAACTTGGAACATCAAAGGGAAGAAAGAATTATTATTTTTTAAACCTTAGTGAGACACAGTTTTAACAATGTCATATCACAGTCAACAGACAAACTCGCTTAGTAGTAATTATAACTTTTTCAAATTTTTTTTCGACGTGGTTAATATAGTGGGGGATAGTATATTTTTATTTTAGTTTAGTTTCTATATAACAAAAATAGGCTCACCGAAAAAAGTGAAAACCTGTTTCATAACTATAACAATGTCTTTGTTTACATATACTATGATATAGAATTATAGGCCTAATTTATTTTCATCACTTCATATATTGCAAATGTTTTAAATTCTTTTCTTGTTTTTGACATTAAGACGCCTAAGATGTCTGAAAAAGATCAGCTTCTTCCAGTGAACAGAAGTGAAAGCATAACAAGTTCATTTTCTGATATTTTTGAAGAGTACATCAGACCATGTTTTGCAGAGTTCTTGGGATTAACTTTGTTTGTATTTATTGGATGTACATCAATATATAACACTAATGGTAATATTGTGGGAATAGCACTGGCTCATGGTTTGTCAATTGCACTTTTGGTTATAGCAACAGGGTCTATAAGGTAATTTTTTTGTGCTTATGGTTTGCTTATAACTTTTATTATGAGACAGTCTGGTCTCAAAAAAAAAAATGTATTATATGCTCCACTTTTAAAAATATTTTTTTTAACTAGTATTAAACTTTATTCAGTTTTATGTCAATTTGGACCATTTTAAACTTTGAAGAATTGTGCCTGGCTCAAGCGACCACCCTTATACACTAGGCCTATCATTCTGGTTGATTACATAAAATGTTACTATAAAGAAGAATAAAATCATTTTTAACCAAAAGAATCATTCCCATACTTGAAATCCATGTTTATAAAAACAACTGAAATATTAATAAAAAAATATGTTGAATAAGTAAAAAAAATAATTTCCATTTACAGTTTGTTTACTGTCATACTTGCATTATTAGGTGCACTCCAGTTTTTCGTAAAGTAAAAATCAGAGAAAGACTGTTGTCATTTTTAATAAGACTTAGTGTTAAAAATAAACTGCACTAAACTCAAAGATCTGCATGCAGCTATTAAGCCACTTTTAGCCCCTTTTGTTTTACGGTGAATAGAGATGAATTCTTTCCCTTTGAGCAGCCTTGATATGAGACCAGTTAGTGGTTATATTTTGCCTCGCAAAAAGGCTGGTAAACAGGTAAATATAAGGACCTCCGTCCTAACTGGGAAAAGCCTTAGTTTGGGAAAAAGTTGAACTACCTTGATTCTAATAGTTTTTCACCTGAAGCTTGCCCATATGTCAGTGATACATTTATATTAAAGACTAATCAGGTAGATATTTTTAATTGACATTAATTTCTTTTTACAGTGGAGGCCACCTGAATCCTGCAGTGACACTGGGTGTACTAATTGCTGGTGCCATTTCACCTGTTAAAGCTATTCTGTACATTGTCGCACAAGTTTTAGGTGGCATTCTTGGTGCAAGTATTACACGGGTTTGTATAAATCATTACTATTTTTTAGCCTCAGCTTTTAATAGCATTTAGTTTTTTTTTTATAAAAGCCTTCCCTTTATATTTCTTGAAGAATTCAATTTATGTTTGCTTAACCATACACTCTGTAAAGGCAAAATTTCAATTAATTTGCTGCTTTGAGTCTTTTCCTTTTTTTTATTTAATAGTAAATTTTTCATGTATAAAAATGTCTCCATAGTAACAGTTAAGAATAACAAATTCAATTCTTAATTGATTTAATTAGTGGTCTGCAAGACTTTTATACACTTGTAAATATCACAGAATCTAAAAAGAAATTCAGTTATTTAATGAACAAGACATTTATAGAAGTGATTACCAAATGTTACATCAAATGTATTTTAATTCAATTTTTCCTTAAGCTACACCCTTTACCAAAAAATCAATCAAGAAAATTATAAAAAGTGAAACTTATTCTTTTATTTGTATTGACTTGACAGGGTGTTCTGGGAGATACCATTTATGGAAAAATTGGTGGTGGAGCCCACGACTTAGGTTACAATGTTTCTATTGGAGAAGGAATACTTTGTGAGGTGATGTTAACTGCCATGCTGTTGACTGTCATTCTGGCTTCGGCTGTTGACCCTAAAACCAAGAGTGTCCTCGCCCCACTGGCCATTGGCTTTACAGTTGTTGCAGATATTCTTGCTGGGTAAAATTTATGAGTAATTATTTAGATCTGTAGATGACTGGCCTGCTAAAAAACCAATTATGCTGCTAGCAAATAAAAAGGCATAAAAAACAATGACTGTATTCATTAATTAGAAACACATTGGCCTATGCTTCGGAATAATTTACTTATAATATGCATAAACATTTCTACCACATATTTTTTTAAACTGAATAATAGATACGGTGTTTCCAGATTGTATAACTTTTCGCATTTTGGATAAATTTAAAAATTAGTGCTTTAAAATTTATTTCTCTGCTGATTTTCAAATTATATACTTCTTCATATAATAAGTTATGATAATTTTACATAGAAAATAATAAAATTAATAAATAAGAAAAAGGAGTACATTTAACTAAATAGTTTTTTTAATAATTAGTAAATAAACGAAAAGTTGCAACTTTGTGATCAAAGTAAAAGAATGTGAAGAGAGTTTAATATAGATTATATTTTTCTAACACACACACACATATATATCCAGTGGTAGCATTAGTGGAGCTTCCATGAATCCTGCCCGGAGTTTTGGACCTGCTGTTGTTGTGAGCTATACCAAAAGCTTTTGGGAAAATCATTGGATTTACTGGCTGGCTCCTTCTCTTGGAGCTGCTTTTGCAGCTATTTGCTACAGGTATTTAAATAAAGTTTTACCTGTTAAGTTTGATTTTCACTTAAAAAAAAATCTAATTACAAAATTCAATATCTATGATTTTTTATATATTTTCATAACTAACTTCACCCCTTAAAGTTGTGCAGTGATATCTAAGAATTCTTGTTATGTGAATTGTGTCTGAGGTCACTAATTTTGCAACATTATACAATGTAAATGTTATTCAGATTTCAAATAATTTTACAGCTGACATTAAGAATGTTAATGATATTAACTGAATGACTTAATAAGCCTATTAAGTTGTTGCCTATTGCAGTCCTATTAATTGACGAATCAAACTTGCATCCATTAATGTTCGAAAACATCTGTGTTGTTGGTTTAGTATGTACATGTACATGTATTAGTTAAGTTATGACCTCTTTAAAGTGGTTGTTTTTTTTTTCTCCTCATCACAAATATTATTAAATACTTCCTGCCTGAGCCATTTGAAAGTCCATTTTAAAACTCAAACTATGCCACATGCTACCTTAAAAATAAAAAAAAAATTTTATAACAGGTTTTTTTTTTTAATCAATGTTACAGAATTCATTTTGAAACGAAGAAGTAATATGAAATGTTTTTTTTTTTAAATTATTGAAATTTATTTTATGACAGGTTTGTCCTTGCAAGCCCTGACAACAGATTTCCCAGGTCCTCTCAGAACTGAAATCACTGGATATCTCAAGACTTAGTAAACTTACTTGCATAATTGTTTGCTCAGGCCATTTTCGTTTAATAGTTTAATGTAAACAATTCTATTCATAGTTCTAAAAAAACTAAGTACTGGGATCTCTTAGCAAAAAAAAAAAATTAATCATAATTTGGATTAAATAATACACTGCTAAGTCAAAGTAATTTAATGTGGTATTATTTATTCCTATTATTTCTTCTTATTTATACTTAAACTAAATGTGTAAGCTAATAATATATTGTGTATGTATTTTGACTTTTTGTTCCCCCTGGGTGAGTCATCATAATTTCTTCTCTTATTGAGGTGGGTAAAGCATAGTTGAAATTCATCTGCACTTCATGTTACTATAACGTATTCTCATGCATGGTCAGTATTCAGCCACACTTAAAACATTTTTCTCCTTTATATGCCCTAAATCTTATGTTGATGTCTGAACCCCAAATTTGGCCAAACCATTAGACGTAACCGAGCATAATAAAAAAATGTTTCTTATCAGTGCAATGGCAATAAGCAAAAATTGTGCAGTCCCAGTATTTATAACTTGCTTTGTGGATCACTTGAAGGTTACTTACATTGTTGACATTTATCTAACAAAGAGTTGTTTTTTTTTTAAATCAAACACATGTAATGGGTGTGTAACAGATCTGAAAATTGGGTGTTTAGACTACCTAAAATGCACAAATTAATGAAAAAAAAAATGCATTTGCTTATTATTTTAAATACTGAATTTTATTTTCATATATCATTTGTACATATATGGTATTGTTACCATTTAGCAACTGTATTCATTACATTTTTTTTTTTGGTTGAAGGGTATTGTTTTAGGAATTAAGTTTATTGTTGGGCATTTTCCATGAACCTGTCTCAATTTTATTTATTTCTTGTGACGGCCAGTGTCAGCATGCAAAGAAACACTCAAGTATATAATCAGTATTGTGACATTCATGAAAGTCATTTGACAGTGTTTTATTATTACTGCTCTGTATATGAAAATTGTATGTTAATTACAGTAATTGAAATTAGTGAAAACAAAATTTACTGTCAGAACAAATTTATTGTTGTTAAATATATTTTTTTATCATGTACACTCATTACTGCATGAAATGTAAACAAAAAATAAACAAATTTTTCTGTTCAATAATTAAAAGTTACAAAGAATTGTTTGTGAATTCAGTTCATTTTATTATATTTATAAAATCTTTCATTCATCAGACACATTATGAAATGGATCATTAAATCTTTCAGTTATTTTCATAATTTTTTTTTTATTCTACATATTATGGTATTGTTGGTCTCTTCCAAAAACATTTCAATCTAATAATGGTCTGAAGTAATTTTAAAACACTTTTTCCATGTGTTTTAAATTTTTTATGTAATCCTTGGTCAAACAAGGGTCTTGTGGATTTCTTCAGAAAATACATTTTTTAATTTAAAAATACCTATGAACCATTTGTTAGTGCTCCCAATGAATGTAACATTCACTGAATTTTAGTTCTTAAATTAATATGGGTGTAATATTTTTGAAACTTAAATGAATTATGCTTGAATACAGCAATTGTTTAGTGGGGTGGATGGCCAAGTGTTGCAGATACTCGACTGTCGACCTGAGAGTCCTGGGTTTGAGCCTCTATGAGGCCCATGGAATTTTTCCAGGTGAAATTTAGTACAAAGTCGTCCCACAAGTCCACCCAGCTTTAAATGGGTACCTGACTTAAGTTGGGGAAGTAAAGGCGGCTGAGCGTTGTGCTAACCACACAATCCCTTCATATGCAGAGGTTATAGAAACAGATGAATTCTACACTTCATCTGCCCCGATAGGGTTAAGGGAACTTTACTTTTTTTACTTTACAGCAATTGTTTAACTTGATGTATCCCAAGTTAAGAAAATTACAGAATAAACCAGTTTTTACAAGGAAAATGAGACATTTCAAAGAAATGTATTCACTTCACAAATTTAGGCCTAATTGAATTTATTAACATTTTATGACCCTTCACATTTTTCCTTAATGAGATTATATATAAGATGAAATATGTATAATGGAGTTAAATAGTATTCAGTTCAGTATTCTGAACAGTCTTCGATGTCAACTTTTAAACACACTAACAGGACAATATTGAAGGAAAAAAAAAGAAGAATAATAACCTTTTAAATACAAGTTTAATTACATATGTAATATTTACACTGCATAAAGTAGAAATTTCTTCAACAACTATAAACTGTCTTATTTCATCAATAGGCTTGGCTTAATATATGAAATCGAAAGTAAACCTCTAACTGTCAGTAAATTTTTTTGTAACAAATCAAGCAATACATATGTAAATAAATATTCAAAAAGAGAAAAAAAAAAAAAAACAAAACAACCCAATATACTATTCTTAATTCTAGATTTTTTTTTTTTTAACATAAGACTTTTTTTTTTTTTTTTTTTTTGTAAATGAAATGTAATGTACAAGATGGAATGATGAAAACAAAGTCAATATGCCAAAAGCAGTTTGCATATTAGATTCACCTACAACCACAAATTAAACCAGCATTGCATTTGTACATCATTTGTATATCACACATTTAGCAGGAACTGGAAATTATTTATTGCTTTCTTTTTTTTTGTGTGTGTTTTGAAGGCTGCTCTTAACTTTTCATGACTTGGTCACAATTACAAGTCTATCAGAATTTATGATTTACAGTTGAAAGGAAGGATAGCAGTCACTCATCAAGCCAATGATTTACAAGTCTTCCAAATGTGTGACTTACAGCTAAAAAGGAAGAATATCTGTCACTCATCAAGCCCATTGAATTTGTATCTCACATTTACTGTCTTACAGCTAAAAGACAGAAAAGCAGTCACAAGTCTTTTTTTTTAAGGAAATGACACAAATAAGCATTACCAACTTACGTTATATGTGGAAACAGTCACGCAATATCGACATCCATCACATATTTTACCATAAATTATCCCGCTTCTTGTGCAAAATAGTATTTTTTACACTATCACTGATTCACATCTTAAAAGGAAAAATTCACTCAATGAATGATTCAAGCACTGAGTAACAATGTAAATTTGAACATTTCCTAATTTAGAGCAGTCTCTATGGTTATGAAGAGAAAAGTTATTTATTGCAAATATATCCGTGATGGGACGATGCTGTAATGATCACCTTAACTACTGATTCTGATTTGAATCCAATATAGAGAACTGACAGACTAAACAGGATGCTCAATAGGATAAGAGACCTGAAATGGGATAAAAATCTCCTATTCTGTTACTTCAAAATAATCATATATTTCCTATGAATCAATCATCCCATCACTAAAACATAAGTCAAAAACAAAGTCACCCAAAACTAGAAAGATTAAAAAAATATGGAAGAACTCCCTAACAAAAATATTCAGCTGCCTAAATAATCCAAAGAAATTAATCTTAAATTTTATGCAACAAAGTAGCTTTAAGCTGCTTAGAATAATGGAAGAGAATAAAAAAAAAGGACTTGTGTCATTTAGTTTAAATGAGGTCGATCTGCGTTTAACATCAATAAATTTATATGAACTATAGCAGCCAAAATAAATGGGTATAATAGATGCTTTGTTACATTTCCTAGGTTGCATCTTTTTCTAAGCTAGAGAACAATTATTTAGAAATTAAAAAAAAAAAGGGAAAACAGTTCATTCTTCATAAAAAAACAACCCATGCTGCTTATAACGATCGTGAAGAGTCAACATTGGTGATAATGGTAAGACTGAAAACTAGTATAAGCAAAAATAAAAACAACAACAAAAAAAAAAACAATGAATCTAATACAAACTTGTGAACTGGTTAATGGATGAATGACACTGTGCAAATGGTAATAGGCATCAGTTTTATTTAGAAGTAATGTTAATAATAATAATAATAATAACAGGCAGAAAGAAAAATAGTTTCAACGAACTTAAAATTGAACCATTAGATAGTAAACGTCTAAGAATCAAATTTGTTATGATAAAGGGTGTTCGCAGGAGGAAGGGCTAGGAGATAACTGGAGTATCAAGTCATGTATTCTACATACATAAGTAGCAACATCTACCTCCGTTTCTTCATATCTTTTGATGAAAGGATCTTCCTGGGGAAAAGGTAAGAAAAAAAATGAAAATGAGATAAAAGCCAACAAATATGAACACATAGTTTGTTAATTTACTATATCAATATTTAAATTTTTTTTGCAAATATATTTTATGAGTGTCTATATAAGAGCTGAAACAAAAATATTAATACATAGTCTGTTGATATACTATAGACTATATATTTAAGACTATTACAGGCTCAATATTAGCAAGACTATTACAGGCTCAATATTAGAAAGATTATTACAGGCTCAATATTAGAAAGATTATTACAGGCTCAAAATTAGCAAGCCACTGACTATTAACATCGTTTTTGTCAAGGGCCCAGAGCAAAAGTAAGAACAGCTCTGGATATCATCAGGCAGTGCTGCAAGGAGAATAAACTCTTTGGCAGCTTACAAGTTATCCATAGATATGTATAAGCTAAGCCTCAATGTCATAATCCAATTTTTGATTCCTATACAAAAATAAAAATCTCTTTATTTCTAATTATTGTGTATTTAAGGCTTTTGTCACACATCTCAATGAAAATTAAGAATATGGTCTTATAAAAATGAATGTGTATCGGAGATCAGCACAAAAAAAAATGGATTTCGGTTAAAAAAAAGAAAAGAAGAAAACATTATACAGTTCGGAGAAATACAATAAAACTCACCAACAGTTTATTATATTTTGGTCGTTGTTTGTCCTCTTTTGTCAAACTGTAACGAAAAAAAAAAGGTAATATGTCTGTGGAGAAATAATATAGTCTAAGTTTGATGACGCAATTCGCTAGGCTCCGCCCACTGCAGTATCTATGGCGTCATTCCGCCATCTTGAGTGTAAATATTGGGAGCTTTAGTGTATACGTCATTTGGTACAAATGACGTATATTAACCGACAGTTGGGAGCACATGCTTTGTTTTATAGTTAGTCTAGCTGTGGGCATCTATGTAGATGGATGCATATTTACAGTTTGCTTTTGTACTCCTCCTGATTCTACCTTTATGTCAGTTCATGTTCAAGTATTAAATGATTGTTTGATGTTACTTCACTGGAGTTAACTTCGTGATTTGTGTTGTCTGATTTATTACACCCTCTACAAGCATCATCATTAAAAGGATCCGTAACAATGTCCATCGCATAAAATATGTTAAAAAGAATGTTTACCACTTTCTGACATTTGAGACAATCTTTACTGTTAATATGAAAATTTTTATTAATTTATAAAATAGATCAGTAGCAGGTTTAAATTTATTCATACCATGTGTTGATAAAATTTATGCATTCAACAGAAAATGTGGAATCACTAGGCAACCTAGGAGCTGACCCTTGTACAACCTGTTGCAGCTGATCAAACACACTTTGCCACTTGGGATAAGGAAACTTACCAGTGGCTAATTCCATCTGAAAGTATACAAACCAGACAAATATATTTATAATACAAATCATTTTTTCTTTTTCATTGTTTAAATCAACAGAAAAAAAACAACAACTGTACATCACTCTTCAGACTGAAATAAGTTTTCTCATATTCAAAGTGCACGTAACCGTCAGAATTAAATCTAGCTAGCTACATGGGGATCGTTATTCAAAAATATATTGAAAAAGTAATAAGGTTCACTCAGACCATGAAACTCTTACACCAAAAAAAAAAAAAAAATTAAAATAATGCAAAAGAAGCTGACAAAGCCATATCTTTAATGAGAGATCGTTTGTAGCTAAATAGCTGCATATTTTCTCCAAACCCTTAGTGTCAACCATCTGCAATTGACTATGCATAACAAATAACTTAATTGCTAATTACAAAATAATACTAGGGGGACAGGTAATCATGTGGTACAGAGCGATCAACTGTCGACAGGAGGGTCCTGGGTTCAAACCTCAGTGAGAACCTTGGGATTTTTTCAGGTCCTGGCTAAAGTCGACAAGTCCACTCAGCTTTTTATGGGACCTGACTTTAAGTTGGGGAGTCAAGGCAGCTGGGCATTGTGCTTACCACAAAATCCCTTTATATGCCGGGTTTTTACTATAACAGATGAATTCTACACTTCATCGGCCCAGATGAGCCCTTTAGGACTTAAGGAAACTTTACAAAATAATACTAATTTAAATTAAAAATTAGTATCATAATACATGTACATAAAATGTTAGATGGTTCTACATTTTTAAATGATAATTTTGTTAAGATTCAGTAAGACTTGCACTACTACATGTAGTGATAAATAAAGTAGGGTCTATAGACAGACATAAATACAAAAATGCCACATCATTTTCCTCAGTGACAGCGACTTTTCTTAACTTTTCAAACTGCATTTGGCAGCATTATTAATGCAACTTTCAAATCTTACATATTACAAACTAAAAAAAACAACCAAATAATAATAAAAAATGTATACATATTTTAAGTAAAGATCGCTTAGACATAATGTGTCATTGGGGCAGATAAAATTTATGTTATTATAATCTTCGCATATTTAGGGATTGTGTGGTAAGCATAATGCCCAGCCATCTTAATTAAGTCAGGTACCCATTGAGTAGTAAACTAACGTAAAGTTCC
The DNA here is from genome assembly GCA_021962125.1 of Bulinus truncatus. Taxonomy (NCBI): domain Eukaryota; kingdom Metazoa; phylum Mollusca; class Gastropoda; family Planorbidae; genus Bulinus; species Bulinus truncatus. The sequence goes on from JAGDYQ010000008.1 coordinate 10,680,365, forward strand.
CTTAGCCCTACTGGGCCATCGGGGCAGATGAAGTGTAGAATTCATCTGTTTCTATAACCTCGGCATATGAAGGGATTGTGTGGTTAGCACAACGCCCAGCCGCCTTTACTTCCCCAACTTAAAGTCAGGTACCCATTTAAAGCTGGGTGGACTTGTGGGACGTCTTTGAAACAAATTTCACCTGGAAAAATTCCCATGGTTCTCACCAAGAGTTGAACCCAGGACGACAGTCGAGTATCTACACCACTCGGCCATCCGTCCCAACAGGTACCCATTGAAAGCTGGGTGAACTTGTGGGACTTAACACCAAATTTCAACTGGAAAAGTTTCCATAGCTCTCACCTAGGATTGAACACATGACTTTCAGGCCGAAGACAAGTATCTGCACCACTCGGCAATCCATCAAATATGTATTTAAGCATTATAGAAATAAAATTCATTTACCTCAATATCGGTTAAACTATCTTAAATTTTTTCCAAAATTATTATAATTGGGAAATTTTTTAATCGGCCAACATATTGGTGCAGTCAGGACCCTCTTAAGTCTCAATAAAATCGTAATCATATAAAAATTAAGTGATCCAAGTAATAAAACCAGATATAACAGGGGAAAAAATGATTATAAAATTTAAAAATGTAGCCACTCACATCATCCTAAAAGGTCATAATTAACGTAATCCACAATGAAATATTAAGATTCACATAAACATGCATCTATTACTATAAGGAATTTATCACTTTCACAAAATAAAAACATCTGCAGTTGAAAGGGAGGATTTCAGATTTCAAATCTCATATGAATTTTAAGTCCAAAACAGTTAAAAAAAAAAAACCAACTGTAACACTAATTATAAGACGTAAAAAACACCCAAGTTGGATGAGTGTTTGCATGTGTTTTTCATAAATATTTTTTTTAATTGTTTATTGGAAAATTGTACTATTTAAACGGGGGGAGAAGCAGTAAGCATTGTTTGGTTATCAAACTATATGCTGAACTTGGTATCTCAAGCTAACAAAGGTACAGCGCATGTGCCTGTTATGCAATTTTTACAAACTAGTTTATGCCCCACTGTTTTTACATGAAGGGATAGTTACACAAAATGACCTAGATTTTCCAACAGATGAAAAGCAGACACTCACACTGGTCCACATCAAAACTACCATTTTGGCAGACTTTCGATAGGGGTAAAAGTGTCATGTCCACCCCCTTCCCACTAAATACGTAATGAAAGAAAAGTCTAGAATTAATGAAAAACCTAACATAATTTTGTAGAAATGATTTATGTACAAAAATATATTGGTCTCTCAGTTTCATTAAGAAAAATATAGTCAAATGCTGAAGTGAAATGCAAAAAAATTGCATCGGTAATTCGGGGGACAAAAGTCTGCATTCGTAATAAAAAGGTTAATGTGATTTTTACAAACATGTTTATTTATCAATGTAAATTGATTGATTATATGTTAAGTGAAGTTTAAGGATTGCCCTATATAAGATTGGCTGTCTTTTGATATGAAGCTTATTCAAATTTATAACATTTACAGAGCCCAAATTACTGTCACACTCAGTTTTAAACAACAAGTGATTTTAAATAACAAACCAGTGTAATGCCCAGACTCCAAACATCAGATCTGACATCATAACCTCTGCTGGAAGCTTTAGGATCAATTCTTTCTGGCTGTAGACAAAAATCGGAAAATGGAATTATTATTTCAGAAACTGCTAACACATTAGCATATAAATACTAAGTCCGAAGAAAGAAACAATGACTTACAGCCATGTAAGGTCGACACCCAGCATCACGACTTTTTGCTATGGAATCAACCAAGTGTCCACTAATACCAAAGTCACATAATTTGATATTGCCCTTTCTGTCCAGCAGAATATTAGAAGGTTTTACATCTAAAATTAAAAAAAAAAATTATTTATTCAACTTTTGTAAACACAATATCATTACTCCTCAAAGCGAAGAACAATGAAAAAATCTGAATAAATACCATTTTCTATAAATCAAATGCTTATAAAGAAAAATTTTATTTAGTGAAATAAAAGAAAACCTTTTCAAAGTGGGAAATTTAAAAGCTGTAAAAAAAATATTTTTGCTAAAAGCCATTAACTAGATATAGGTGGGCTCAAATAGAGTACACACAAATGAAAGGTGTTAACATCTTAGAATTGAATTACAAATCTTTACCTCAACGTGAAAAACTAAAAGAAAATCATTTAATAGTGAAGTAACTATACTGATATTGTGGAGAAATAGTATAGCCTAAGCTTGATGACGCAATTCGGTAGGCTCCGCCCACCACAGTATCTATGGCGTCATTCCGCCATCTTGAGTGTAAATATTGGGAACTTTGGTGTATACGTCATTTGGTACAAATGATGTATATTAAACTGACAGTTGGGAGCACATGGTTTGTTTTATAATCAGTCGAGCTCTGTGCATCATAGGATGCAGATGCATGTTCTAGTAGAGTCTAGCTTTGGGCGCCTATGTAGATGGATGCATATTTACAGTTTGCTATTGTACTCCTCCTGATTCGACCTTTATGTCAGTTTATGTTCAAGTATTAAATGATTGTTTGATGTTACTTCACTGGAGTTAACTTCGTGATTTGTGATTTCTACAAGTATCTTCAATATAAGGACCCGTAACAGATATATATATATAATGTTTAAACAATAAGAGAAAAAGAAATTGCACAAACCTCTGTGTATGATTTTTAATTTTTCTTTCAAATAGTTCAAAGCTTTCACAGTCTACATAAAGTAAATAATAAAAAAGTATAACGAATTGATAAAATTCTCCCTACCCCAAAAAAACCACTTTCAAAGACATTTGTATATATATATATATATATATTAGCATCAAATTATCATTGTTTAGCAAAAGAAAAAAGCGCAAGTCTAAAAAAAATTTAAAGAGGCAATGAGTGGATGAAATATTTTAAATAATAATTTTGTCTTTAGAAAGAAATACTGACAGCTTAAAAAAGTAACTATAAAATATCTTCCAATGCCTACAATCTGTTAAAAAGCAAGAAAAATTTTGTTCAAAGAAGAAAAAGAATTATCTACTTACCGCTACAGTGATTTTTCCTAATATGTCCTCAGGAATAAATTCATGTAATTCCCCGTAAACAAATTTGTAGAATTTGTCTAAAGATATATCCATTAGCTCCATACAAATCCAACAATCTCCCTACAAGCAAGTGGTAATCAACAAATTTAACCCATATTTAAGTAAACTATACAAAAACAAAGCTTAAAAACTATTTTATGACAGACAAACCTCTTTAAATAGTGCTCCGTAAAATTGTACAATGTATGGACAGTCATTACTCCGCATGACTACATCTAAGTCCATCAAGAGCTGCTTCTGGTCTCTCTCTTCTACTGTAGACCTGATTCTCTGGTTAAAGGGGAAAAAAATGCAAAAGGTTGAGAATAAAATTATACAATGTAATACAAACAAGTAAATGATAATAACTGTTGAAAAGAAAGTTATAGAAAGCTAACGCAGTGTGTTTTCTCAGAAAACCCTTGTGATACTGCTCACCTTAACAGCCATGATGGTTCCACTTTTTTCATGGATCATCTTGTTGACAAAACCATAGTTGCCCCTCCCCATCTCTCCTAAGTCTCTCAAATCATCTGAAGTGAACTCGAAAGACTAATGGAGGGGAAAAGAAGGGTTGAATTTTTATGCATTTTTAATTTAGTAAACTGTAAAAAAAAATATAAAAAAACTTACGAGTTAAACTGGGTAAAAATATACCAATTAAACACTTCAGCCCAACAAGATTGTTGAAACTTAAGGACAGGATTTTTATAATTAGCTATTCACGGCACTACTAGGCTGAAAATGTTTGCAAATATATGCACAAATGCCACAGTTATTAATATTACTATATGATGAGATTAAGGACATTACAGTACCTCTTCTGGGGAAATTTGAAGCTTGCCAGTAGTTCGTTCAATGCCACGAGATCGAAGCCTCTCACTTAAAAAAAAAAAGAAACAGTAAAAGGTGAATTTTGTTAATATAAAAATACAGAAACATTATTTTAAAAAACAACATCCATGGAAAACACAGTCGAAAAAAACCCCAACTATTTGAAGAGTAACAATACAATTTATATAGTACTAACATCTGTGCTGTGTGCCCTAAATCAGCAAGGATTGAGTTTGAAGGAGATGGCTGCCTGATACAACTGGGGGTGGCTGCAGGACTTTGCGATCCAGAGTTGAATTCAAGGCGCAAACTTTGCCTCATCTCTACAAAAACAAAAATGTATTATAAAAATCATTATATATTAGAAGCCACATTATATTTACAACAAATATGAAAAATACAAGTATCATGGGTGATATTGTCAAACAATTATGTAGACCTATAATTTTAATACTAGCAACAATGTAATTTAATCTATTCTACAATTATTTTAGCATTACTGTAACTATTTTAAAATTATTTCACTTATAATGTGATAAAAATTCATAAACTGGCATAGTTTTTGCCCAGTTCACATTCTGTTCAGTTTAGTTTTAAAAACATTAAAATTTTATTTCATTATCTCGTAAAAACAAAAAATGGAAAGGTTTTTAATTTTTTTAAAATAAAATAAATATATAGCTCGAATGCAAGATGCTTAAAAGTACCTGGCACTCTTTTCTTTTTATTCTCAGGTAGATCCATAATACTTCACGAATAACACACAAATTTTAAATCTCATCATAACACAGTATTAACAAATAAAAAAACATTTATCATTCAGTGTTTCTAGATCATAGCTAGACCGACTGTTTTGTGAAAGAAAAAAAAAAGAATCAATAAAAAAGAAAATGTTTCCCAATTAAAAAACTAGAAAACATGTGTTTCCTACACTGATCATGCTCCTGGAATGTACACCTAAACTAAAGATACAGGGCAGGCTGTACAACAACACACACACACACTAGAACATAGACCATAGTACTAAGCAATTGAAATATTCTTTTGGCAAAAGGGGATTTCCCCATTTACATTTAAAAAAAAATGCATGTTCATGGGCAAAAGACTCTCCCAACTTCCCCCCTTTTTTTAAAAATATAAATGCTAAGAGGGGGTGGCAGGATTAGGGTAAAAAAAAAAATCTTTAGGTATTTATTATAATATAACTTATCTCCTAAAAAAATAAAAAAGATTAGATATATTGTTTTCTTAATTTCAACCCAAAGAATTTCCTCCCACCTATAAACTGCCTTGTGGATAAAAAAAAAGAGTGCACCCCCTTTTTTTTCAAAGTCATTTTTCTGCCATTAAAATTCATTATTAAAATAAAAAGCAATTAATATTAATGGGGATTATGTTACGACAAACACTGTTTATGATTGTTTAACTACAATTATTATTTATAGCTGCTAAACACATTGATCAGACAACATTAATTTTGAATTTTAATGGAGTAAAGTTTTCAGGTTTCAATATCTGAAGTTATTTTAAAAAAAAAATTTTTTAGTCATTTACTTGTTAAATTAATGATACAATCGTTTAAATGTGAATGTTTGGTAAGAATCTTCTTTACAAATTTTAAATGTGTCATTGGTAAACAGAAATTTAATGCTTTCCAATACGCTGAATGAGGAAGAATATTATTACATACATTTTTGTTAGGACTATAAAGTGATAGTAATTGTAAAAAACAATTTAGGCCTAGATCACAGACTAACAAGTAGCATACAACATTTGACAGGGTGATCACTAGTGTCTAATATAGAATTCTAAGACTACTGCTATAAAGAAATAACTAATTTGAAATATCACTGAACTTGTCTTAACGGTGGAAATAAAAAACATACAGAGAGTGTATTTAAGCCTTTAAAAGGATGATAAACTTTAATTACTGAATTTTATTTCAATATTAGAATAGATTTAGAACTGATAAGCGATAAATTAGTGAATAAAAATGAGCACTCCTCACATAATTTGGTTATAGTCTTATAGAAACCATTGAAATTATGGTCTTTTAGGACATTTTTAATTAAAATAATTTTAATAGTTACTTGTAAGAGAAATTAAGAAAGCCTCGTGGAAGATCTAATTGTGTCTATTTTGAACGAGGCTGTCACGAGTATTAAATTATTGAGTTACATACATGCACGAATGATGTAGATAGACACCGTTTTTTTTCTTATTGTTGTTTTTAAAAGTAAAAAATTCTTCCCACTTGTGTGTGTCAATTCAGCAGTTTTCGCTAATAAAGTAAGATGAAATACATCTAAAGGGAACATGAAGTCATTACAACTGGTCTGGAAGACAACAAACTACATGACTCATACGTCCGAAAATAGTGAATGAACACCAAATGGAGATTCTGTGAGAACCCACCGCAACTTTGATCACCAGAATCCGGAGCCGCCATCTTGAAGTTTCGGCTGAAATTTGCCAGCTTTGTTATGTCCTGTTGGGCTGGATCTTGCCCATAAACGATGTCGTTCGGTGGCCAGCGTCTTGATGGAGCCTCTTGTCGAGCGATTGAGAATCCTCTTATGCCATCAGATAGTGTTTTTGGTCTCTTAAGTTCATTTCTTTTAGATGACTCATCGATGATTTCGTCGGGAAAATCCCTTGACGTCATGAGGCCAACTTCTACTGGTTCTCGCAGTTCACCGGCAAGCACGAGATTTTCATCATGTGAACTTTCAACTTCACCCCCATGAGCTTTTAAGTAAGGGATATAACACAGATTTAAAGCTTATTTTAATAATTATCTACCTTAGAATATCTATCCAATTCTGCCCGTTTTCATTTCATCTGTTTAGAAGAGCAAAAAAAAAAACCTTTATTTTATCAAAGGGATTCTCAGTAATCCAGAATGTTGCAAAGAAAAGCAAAATAAATTGTAAAAAAAAAAATCAAGTTCCCTAAGCCCTGAAGGGACATCGGGGCAGATGAAGTGTATCATTCAGAGGCGCAACCAGTATGTTGAAGTTGGTAGGGTCCAAAATATTAGGGAAGATGAAAATTGGTATGTCTGCCCCCAAATTTTGGTAGGGTCGAATACGAGTGGCTTGATTTTTGGTAGGGTCCGGACCCACACGACCCGTACATCGGTTGCGCCCATGGTATCACTCATCTATTTCTGTAACCACGGCCTTTTACGGGTGGACTTTCTCGCTTACCCACCCCCCCCCCCACCCATACCTTTAAAGGGGGGAACATAACAATAACTTCACAAGAATTGAAAATCGGAGTCGGACCCAGGGGTGAAAAAAATATAAAAAAAAGGTCGACCTAAAAAAAAAATAAAAGTAAAAATATTCTCTTAGCCCTAACGGGCCAGATGAAGTGTAGAATTCATCTGTTTCTATAACCTCGGCATATGAAGGGGTTGTGTGGTTAGCACAACGCCCAGCCGCCTTTACTTCCCCCAACTTAAAGTCAGGTACCCATTTAAAGCTTGGTGGACTTGTGGGACGACTTAGAAACACATTTCACAAGGAAAAAATTCCCCATGGTCCTCACCGAGGATCGAACCCAGGACTCTCTGGTAGACAGTCGAGTATCTAAACATGAATGATATATTTAAACAGACTGGACAGACCGAGTGCATTCGGACTAAAGTAGAAGAAAAAAAACCAACCTAAAAATAAATTCGATAACACAAAGTAGTAGCGCATCAATTTTTGTATCTCTTTAAGCTTTGCACATGTAGCCTACAATTTTTGAGCTACTTATATATTATGACCTAAAAAAAAAAAGACAGCAACTAAACTCCCACCCCACTCCACCCCACCCATGTCCCCTACATACTGTACTATGATACTCACCCAGAGCCCCGCGCGCTGCCCTCCGACACCCCTTGTAAGGTGGCAGTTGTCACATTGTACACACACACACACACATACACACACAAACACACACACAACCACACACACACAAACACACACACACACAAACACACACACAAACACACACACAAACACACACACAAACACACACACAAACGCACACACAAACACACACACAACACACACACACACACAAACACACACACACATACACAAACACACACACACAAACACACACACAAACACACACATACACACACATACACACACATATACACATACACACACAAACAAACACACACACAAACACACACACACACACACACACACCATTAACTCTCCTCCCTCCCGCATCACTTACAACAAATGCCCGCCTTATCGTCCTGTTTCCCCCCCCCCCCCCTCACCCTCACATTTGTGGCCAGCAACTGGATGTAAGCAATAACAACAATAATTATAAAACAACAGCAGCAGCAACAAACAAACAAACACACACACACACACACACACACACACACACACGGTGTTATCTCTGGTCGTAACAAAAACAACGGGCCATTATGTCATTGACGTCACCACACACCGCACACCACACACCGCACACCACACACCGCTTGCTACTAAAACTGTGACAGTTATATGACCACCTCATAGGTGACAGCCACTGTTCATTTTTGTTTGTTCTCTCTCTCTCCATCTTTTTATTTTTTATTTTTGGGTCATGGATCATCCAATGATCAAAATCATACCCCCCCAACCCCATTTTACACATGACTTATACTCACCTGCATGTTTACATTGGTACGTCAGGTATCTATCAGGTATTGACGCAGCCTATGTAACCACAAGCCATTTTCATACTTTTATTTTGATGTTCCATAGGGAGGGTCTGTTTTGATATTTCATCTTTTAAAAAAAAAAAGTTGTATAGTTTAGAAGTAATTAATCCATCCAGCAAGGTGCGTATTGAGTATCTATCTATCTATCTATCTATCTATCTATCTATCTATCTATCTATCTATCTATCTATCTATCTATCTATCTATCTATCTATCTATCTATCTATCTATCTATCTATCTATCTATCTATCTATCTATCTATCTATCTATCTATCTATCTATCTATCTATCTATCTATCTATCTATCTATCTATCTATCTATATCTGTCTGTCTGTTTGTCTGTCTGTCTGTCTATCTATCTATCTATCTATCTAAATTTCTGTCTGGCTATGTCTGTATGTCTGTCAATCTATCACCTCAACGTGTTTTTGTGTGTGATACAACTGAAGCTGTCTATTGTCTTTCTTAGCCAATTTGAAGAGGTAATAAAGCGGGGTCAAAATTAAAAGCGACCATCTCCCTTCTTAACTCTGTTGGTAAGGATGGTTTGCGAATTATATCAGAGAACTTTGCTTTTGAAGTCGTTTTTTTTAACATTTTGCGATCAGGAAACATGAAATTACTAATGAGAAATATAATTTTCAGTAAATGCGCTTAAAATGGCAATAAAAGTGATACATATGCACTAAAAAATTTGCTTTAAAAGACATTTTGATAAAATATGCCCTCACGTCGTAAAAAAGGGCAGAATATGCCCAAATATATGTAGAACATCTAAAAAAAAAAACTTCTCGATACAACAATAAACAAGAATGAAACAAAAAATGATACAACTTTGTTCAGTGATCAGAGCCGTAACTAGCTATTGTGGCGCCCTGTGCGAGTAAAATTTGTAAGCGCCCTCCTCCCAATTTGAAAAGTGTAAAAAAAAAAAAAAATCGAGCAGCGCTCTTTCTTTCGGCTACCCCTTCCTGGTTCGGCGCCCCGTGAGGCCCGCACAACCCGCTGTTCCCTTTCCAACGCCACAGCCAATGACACTTTTATTTCAACGGTTCTCAGCCTGTGTTCCGCAAAACGCCCGTGTCCCGCAAAGCCACTTGTTGAAGCGCTTCGAGGGGGGGGGGGAAATCAAATCTTTATTTCTTTAGGAAATGGGTGGCCACCGGAGAAGTTTTGGGTGTTGAAACTTCAATCAATGAGTTATTAGTTTTATTACTTCCAGGAAAGTTCCTTACTTTTATTACGCCCTTGGTTTTAAACATAAAGGTTCTCCAACCATGTTATAAAGTAGACTGTAAAAGTAAAGTAAAGTTTCCCTTAGCCCTAACGGGCCATCGGGGCAGATGAAGTGTAGAATTCATCTGTTTCTATAAACCTCGGCATATGAAAGAATTGTGTGGTTAGCACAACGACCAGCAGCCTTTACTTCCCCAACTTAAAGTCAGGTACCCATTTAAAGCCGGTGGACTTGTGGAACGACTTTATTATTCCAAATTTCACCTGAAAAAATTCCATGGGCCTCACCGAGGATAGATCCCAGGACTCTCAGGTCGACAGTCGAGTATCTACACCACTCGGCCATACACCCACTTATGTAGACTGTAGATAGAGGTATATTATAAGAAGGATTTTTAGTCATGTATGAGGTCGAAGGTAGCCACAGTTCATTATTTGTACAGTAAATAAAAATACTGGCTATGATTGTAGACGTTCCGCGTGAAAAATTTTATTTTTTCAAAAATTTAGTTTTCAAGGGGAAAAAAAAGTTGTGAACCACTGTTATATATAATACAGCTGAAGAAGTTCTTAGAGATATTGCAATGATAGGTATTTAGTGGGGGGGGGGGGGGGGGCAAGGCGACTTGTAAACCACTGCTGTAAACAGGCTTTATTAACAGTATAGATATCTAGGCACAGGCCCACCAACAGAAATTTCGGGCCCCTGGGCAGGGCTGTCACGGGCACCCCGTGCTGATAATAATATTTTCAAAAGTTGCTTGGCCAGCTCAGTCCGGGCCCCTAAAACTTGCCGGGCTCCTGGGCATTCCCCCCCCCGCCCTGCCCTCGGCGGGTCTGTCTAGGGACAACAGGTAAAAGTAATCACATACGGATGCTAATGGCATCAGGTTTGATGAGATCTTCTACTGGAAGGGGACGCTCTGACTCCCCCCCCTCTCCCCCCAAAACCCCGAAGCGATGGCATTGTGCATCATCTACACGTTTAAGACGAAATACTCATTACAAAATGAATATATATTTATCGCAAACAAGTTATAATATCACGTTTAATACAAAGTAAACACAACAAGAACACACTTAGGACGTGATAAAACATCTAGAACATTGATGATACAACCACTAGAGTTGTGTTGTGTTGTTGTGCTGTTGCGTTGTTATGCTGTGGCGCTCCGCTAAGACCACGATCAGAAATGTGCAGCATCTCTCTGCATTCCTTGGATTTCTATTGGTGCGCTCGCGCGCGCGCTTGTGTGTGTGTGTGTGTGTGTGTTGAAACAATGCGCAGTACCTAGATATGTGTGTGTGTGTGTTTGTGTTTGTGTATACAAAGAGTGTTTAATTAGCTCTGTAATACGACCACGAGGATAATATGATGAGAACCTAGATGGTAAATTGTGTGTGTGTGGGGGGGGGGGGAATTAGGGGGAATGGGGAAGAGGAAAAAGTGTGTGTGTATGTCTGTGTGTGTGTGTGTGTGTGTGTGTGTGAGGGGGAGGGTAGGTGTTCGGTGTGCAAATATAAATTTGTACATTTCTCAACATCCTTAGTGATAAAGATCTATATGGCGGTCCGTTGTAGATTAAGAGCATGGCGCAACGATGAGCTCAGGTCATGGAGTGAGTGACTTCCTGGATAGCAGTAGCAGCAGTCTTCAGTGAATGGATTAAATAGACTGGTGAGTCGAGGCTTATCTATCTATCTATCTATCTATCTATCTATCTATCTATCTATCTATCTATCTATCTATCTATCTATCTATCTATCTATCTATCTATCTATCTATCTATCTATCTATCTATCTATCTATCTATCTATCTATCTATCTATCTATCTATCTATCTATCTATCCATTCGTCTGTCTGTCTATCTATCTGTTTATCCATCCATCCAATATATTTTTCTATCCATTCAATATATCTATCTAATCTATCTATCTAATCTGCCTACCTCTCTCTATATTTATAGATATAGATAGGTACGAATGGGACAGCCCACATTTAACCTTACACAGGGTCCACACAATTCTTAGGGTTGCTTTGTGCAGCACCTTATTTAAACCTCTTCGCTTTGAACAGAAGTTTTCGGCTTTTAAATTTTTTTTTTTTTAAAGTTTAAGTTTAAAGGTCATGGGATACAGTATAGCAATTTTACAATGGCACTTCTTCAACAGACTCACCTGCGTCGAGGAAGAGGGGAAAATCCCCAAACAACCCTACTGCTAAAGAAGTCCGTCGCTATAATCTGACCCTGTAACAGCGAGTCGTTGTGCGCTGCTCAATTGGCGAGTGCTTCAACTCATGGGCCCACCTGTTCTTCATTTGTTTTTATCAGTTTGTCTGCCCCCCCCCCCCCCCCCCCCCCCCAGTTCTGCAGAAAAACGATCAATGAGAAAGCCAATTACCGGACAGTTTTTTTGTGTTTATTTATTTAAACTTTATCTGCCAGTTTGCAGGAGGTATTTTGTTAGGTTCACCTTCTTTCGTCTTGTAGTGCTGTCCAAGGGTCTTTCATCATTATTATTATTATTATTCTTGTGTGTGTATCTGTGTGTACATATTTAGTTTTGGCCACAAATTATTCTGTTTATCGTGGTAAAATGGGATAAATCTTTGTCCCTATTTCATGCCAAACTTAATTTAAAAAAAAAAAAAAAATTTGGTCGTTAAAAACTGGCTTGCACTATATATAATTAAACTATATGAGACTTTATTTCTTAGAAGGTAACTCATGAACTGTGTCGAAATGATCACATTTGTGAAGAGGTCAAAGTTAACTGGGTGGTATAGTGTTCCCTTTGGGTGAGACTTATCTCTTGCTCCTATATAGCCCGCCCCGGGGTGGGGGTGGGGTGGAGGGCTCTGGGCGTATACATTTTTTTTTTTCTGGTGGGGTTGGTGGGTAACATAGAGTGGCTTTTCTTAAGACCCATTCTGTGACCTGATCTCCGTGTGTGTGTACATGATTATTATCATACTAAGAATGTTTTTATGATTATTAATCTGCACAAATCATGACTTAAATATCAGAGCCATCCACCCCCACACCCCCCCCCCCTCCATCCTTTCCTATTGGGATGGGTGTGTGTGGGAAGGGGTGGTAAGGGGGGGGGAGACAAGCTTGAAAAGGCCGATTAAAAAACAACAATTCAGCAAACCGCCATTAATACAGTTTCGTATTGACTTTAGTTCAACTCCGCCCTCCGCCCCCTCCGCTCCCCGCCTCTTATTAAAGATAAGGGTGCAATGTCCAGGGTAGGCATCTCGGGGGGTGGGGAGGAGGGAGAGTGAGGGAGGGGGACCCCAAGTCTCAGGTAGCGTGAGTATCTGGGGGCCTGATCATCCTGTAGCTTTTTAGAATCACATCGCGTGTTTGTTTGTTGGAGGGGGAAAATGTGCGACTACTGAGCACCAGCAGCGAATCTCTTGTAGGGGTCAGGGAGGTTAGGGTGTTCCCTCGATGGGGGGGGCTTGCTGTGATTTAATTTAAAGCACTTGACATTCCTTGTTCAGGCCGGTCCATGCCGGCCAGTGCCCAGAGTTTTTTCCTTTACTTAGCTGTGTAGGCAATGGCAATGAACATTTTTTTCTACTTAACCTTTAACCTATCTGTATAGGTTAGTGATGAAAAGCTAAAAAAAACCAAACAGATCAGGAATGGAGAATAGATGCCACAATTAAAGCAAAAAAAAATAGGTGCCACAAACAAAACAAATTAAAATGATTATTTTTGAGCTTTTTCAGCATCTTATGTTTTTAGATTAGGAATTAAAGAGTATATTTTTTCAAATAAATGTATTTAATTTGTTTAGCTTGTCATAAAATAATTCTGGAGCGCCAAGTTTGGCACTCGTACTGTGTTATTGCCACCCATGATAAAGATGGTAGTACTCTATACGCAGTAACACACAGATATAGGTATTTGTGGACTTATGTTGTTGTTGCGTGTCGGTGCGTGTGTGTGTGGGTGTTTGCATAAGTGGCCTATGCGTGTGTGTGGGTGTTTGTATAGGTATGCTTGTGCGTGGGGTGTTTGTATAGGTATGCGTGTGTGTGGGTGTTTGTATAGGTATGCTTGTGCGTGGGGTGTTTGTATAGGTATGCGTGTGTGTGGGTGTTTGTATAGGTATGCTTCTGTGTTTGTTTTGTATAGGTATGCGTGTGTGTGTGTGCGTGTTTGTATAGGTTTGCGTGTGTGTGGGTGTTTGTATGCACATATAGGGAGCAGAGCGATAATTCGAATCTCTTATGTTATCTAATAAACCTGGACCATCGCAGGATGTGTTGGTGGGAATTGCAGCTCAAATACACCACCATGCATCTACCACCCAAAGGCACATTACTCTCCATTATTATGCCCAGTCGGGCACAGCACTGTGCCTAGTATAGTACTCTGCCTATTCGAGTACATTACTCTGCCCAGTCGTGTACATTACTCTGTCGTCGGGTACAGTTATATGCCCAGTCCGGTACATTACTCTGCTGCTATGTGTGTGTGTGTGTGTTTGTCTGTGTTTGTGTGTGTGTGTGTGCTATCAGAGATATCTCAGTTGGAACAGATTTTCCGTGGCCCAAGACCAGCTGACGTGAAATCAGCGCCAACCACTTTCACAGCCTTTGCGTATTTTTTTTTTTAAAGCTCCTCCAGTATCATTTTAGCTAATTCTCCAAGATGAACAGAAAGAAAAAAAGACTTGTGTACATTATTTTACAGCTGTTGACCGCGTCTGACCCTCGTCCACTAGACTAGACCCCCGCCCCCCACGCTCCCCTCTTTACCGCCCACTCAAACCTAAAGGGGATGCCCACTTTTCTCTGCGAATTTCACTTAAAAAACTTTTTGCGTCCTTATAAGATTAGCACTTCACCTGGGCTGTAACGGAAAAAAATTATTACCTGCACCGGAAGGGGAAAAATAACAACAACAACAACAACAGCAACCCAACAACACCAGAACAATGGCGTTCATTGTTTAAAGAAAAGTAATCGTAAACGAATTATTATCATCAGTATCGATTCTGGGGAGGTCACAGTTATGCAGTTCTATTTCTTGTGTGTGCTATTTAAACCAATACAGCCGATTCTCCTGGATATATATATATATATATATATATATATATATATATATATATATATATATATATAAAGACTTGACTGTATCAATGTCCAGCTGTTGACCGTGCTCGGACCACTACGTCCGGCGCTGCCCTCCTTACCTTTGACCATTGTTTATTTTACGATGATGTCTGAAAGGAAACGTTATATTATCAGAAGGTACACAAGCACCTCCAAATATCCCCCCCCCCTTACTCCTCCCTTTTCATTAAGTCGTTTTTTTCGGTTTCTTCTTCAATTTGACACAATTCTAAATGAACTGTTCTTTACTTTAACTGTACTTTAACACACCCGGCGAATCTGTCTGACCTGGGAGATTATGTCGTTAAGCCTGTGAGAAAGTAGAATTTTTTTTTTGAGTAAAAGTTTTCCCCGTATGTGTATCTGTGTGTGTGTGTGTATTTGTGTGTGCTTATTTGTTTGTGTGTACAAGCTTTGTTTTAATAAGATGACGGGAGTAGAGAGTCCGTAGTAGCCAGTGTGGGGAGACCGATGTTGCCAAACTGCGCTACTTCTGGCTAATTCGCCCCCCCCCCTCCTTTTTTTTGAGACTTTGTGCTAAAAACAAAGTAACCAACGAAAAGATCCTAAAGAAGTAAGAGAAAATTAAAAATAAACGCCCAAAATTTTTTTTCCTTGACATTACTTCGTGCTACATTTTTTTCGTGCTACTTTAAGTAACACTGCAATACTCCCATAGTGTGCTAATTTTTTTCTTTCCATCTCATCGCGTTGCGCCATAAGCTCACGGTCTTTAGGACTGAAAGTCCCCCATATCGCGATACTGGGGTGAGTATTGAATTAATCACTTAATCTCGTAACGCATCCTAAACAGTGTTTACGCTGCATTTAATAATCCTGTTACACTGCCCCGTCATGCACGGGTGTGGTAGATCTCAAGGAGGAACCGAGGGGGAGGGGGGGATTTTTAGAGTTCCACAACATCACAGCTGAAGCGAAATCGCACCTGATAATGATGGGTATTACTGGCTCAAAGACCTTGAGAGAGGGATGTTTGCACAAATCTAGATATATACTGGTGTGTGTGTGTGTGTGTGAGAGAGAGAGAGAGAGAGAGAGAGAGAGAGAGAGTGAGTTTGTGTGTGTGTGTGTGTGTGTGTGGGTGGTGAGTGGGTGTGTGTGTGAGGGGGGGAAGTAACACGCACTTTGGCTGTTGTTTTTAATGTTTTGTTCTATTTAAATTGTGACGGATTTTTCGAGACGAAGTGAACTATTGGGTCATCAGTTTAATGAGTTCAGTGTAATCTTTAGTCTGGTGGCTGGTGAAAGGTATCTATATATAAAAAAAAGCTTAATGAAAGCCATATTGCGGTTTTCAATATTGTATAAAGAGTATATAGAACCTAGTATATAGATTAGATATTAAATGTAGGTATTATATGTCGGCCCGACCACATATTAGGGTATTA
Organism: Bulinus truncatus; assembly: GCA_021962125.1. Classification (NCBI taxonomy): domain Eukaryota; kingdom Metazoa; phylum Mollusca; class Gastropoda; family Planorbidae; genus Bulinus; species Bulinus truncatus. The sequence goes on from JAGDYQ010000008.1 coordinate 10,696,820, forward strand.
ATAATACTCCCTACCACAGATTAGTTATTATATACATACCCTACCACAGATAAGTTATTATATGTTGGTGTTGGACTAACGTTTTTTTTAGGAGAAAGTTTGTACAAGTTTTGTTAAGAAGCTGTAAATGCATATGCACAGCTCTAATGTCCTTTATTTTTACCAAACTAAAAGACTGTAAATCTGCAAAGTAAAAATGGTAAATCTATATTTAGAACCAGTGTCTTCTATCGTGGTCTTTCTTTAACTGTGGGTCACAAAAATAAAAAAAAAGTATGTTATACTGAGTCGCCAGGCGTTAAAGTTTGAGAACCACTGGATTCGAGCAGGGGTGGGCAAACTACGGCCCGCGGGCCGCATGCTGCCCATCTGGGTATATTGTGCGGCCCGTATGCATGTATATGTTCGTATTTTAAAATGTAATATGCATGTGTAATAAAACGTGAAATAAAATGACAAATGAAAGGTTATTATCTTTAATTCATATTTTCATAGGTTGTAAATTGTAATTGAAGTAGACAAAATATATTTGCGGCCCGCCAATAACAATCAAGTTTTCAATGTGGCCCTCCGTAGAAAAAGTTTGCCCACCCCTGGATTAGAGAATTCCTAGAGTGATTTGGGGGACGCTGATTAGGCGATCTTCATCGACATGAACAGATCACAGGTTCGAGTCTCAGGGGGGACATCAGTCAAATATATTCCATGATGGGCGGCTACCGCAATTTCTGTTGTGCTATGAACCTGGAAAGTGAGACATATGTCAGTTTCATTGCAGTGGTGACTTGATAAAGGATCTAGAAGCCAGGTGTCATATCTTAGCAGTTTCAGTGTAGTGCCAGTGGTGATTTGATACAGTATCTAGAAGCCAGGTGTCATATCTCAGCAGTTTCAGTGTAGTGGTGACTTGATACAGTATCTAGAAGCCAGGTGTAATATCTTAGCAGTTTCAGTGTAGTGGTGACTTGATACAGGATCTAGAAGCCAGGTGTCATATCTTAGCAGTTTCAGTGTAATGATCACTTCATACCGGATCATGAAACCCAGGTGTCATTCTTAATTAAGGGCAACTCATGTTGTGTCTAGTGAGATGCATATTTTAATTTTAACACCCATATGTTTAGGTGAGCACACACACACACTCTCACACACACACAACTGAACATTATCAATCCCATCATGAACTAATAGGCCCCACCCTAGCGGGCACATGTGCAGCCCCCCCTCACCCCCCAGCAGTAAAATGTAAGAATAAAAAAAAAAACAACAACTAAAAACAAAAGGGAAACCACACCCTAAAATTACTCTTCACTTTGTTCAGTAAAGTATTATAACAAAACAACTTTATGACGGCGATATTGTTGGTTGTTTTGTAGTTTATACTACACTGTGAAACTTCTCAAATATACCCCATAATAGCCTGTTTGAAAAGTAAAAACAAAATCTTGAAACACGAAACTTCAGTCTGTGTTGGTTTGCATAATTTTTTTCTTCTTTTTACGTCATTATTTATATCCCAACCCCTTCCACCCACCCCCATTTCAGTGTTAATGTTTTTTTTTCACCGAAGTTTTCAATGAATGGCTGTCATCGCCACTCCCACTTTTTTTAATACACAAAAATGACACCTCCCACTTCCCCCCCCCCTTGTCTATAACAGTGCTTCCGTCCTCTTTCCGGGGAAAAAAAATATGACAACGGCTTACCACATAAAACAAAGGGACGAAAAAAAAAATAAAAACACGCCCTCTTTTACACACGAGAAATGTGACACACGGAGTTCATCGACTCAACAAGTGTGTTTATACTGCTGCTACACATCTAGACTGACACAACACGTTTGCAGAAAAGCAAACTCGTGTGTAAATATAAAAAAAAAAGTGCTGCACGTGCTTTCTCGCGGTTGGTGTCCCTCCGCCACGTTACACACATTCAAGCCAGCATGCGTACATCGGGTGGAGGTCACAGAGGCCTTGTTGAAGTTGTGTGTACTAGTCCGCCAGACGTGAGCGAACGGCAACTTGTTCTCTCTCTCTCTCTCTCTCTCTCTCACTCATTTTTTTCTTACCCCCAAATCTTTCTCTCGCTCGCACCTCTCACCCCCCATCTCCTTTTTCTCTCTCTCTTTTTCTCGCAGAAACTTACAAACAATAAAAAAAAAAACGCTGACTGATTCGCAACGCCACGCAGACAAGCTGGCCTCCCTTGCTCATTGATTGATCCCTAGCACGGCCCTGGCCATTGTCAGACAGACGACTGCTACTGCAGTTTTAAGAAGGAGGGGAAAAAAAACAACAACGCAACATGCAACCAAGCTAACAGAGGAATAATATTCTATTTGGTCTAGACAGAAATAAAACTCCAACATGGCTCGTCCGGATTAATGCACGACCTAACACATATACTGTGTAGACATTTTTTTTTCCATAGCTTCAGACCAAAAAAAAAAGTGTGCTTGATTTGGCCAAATTTCATTTCGAAAAAAAAAAATTCTCAACACGGATTATTATTTGTTGATTTAAAAAAATATATAAAATAAAATTCTTGTTGTTTTTTTCTGGGTTAAGTAAATTTTTTTGAGGAGAAAAAACGAGTTTTTAGAAAATAAGTGTTTTGAAAAATTTGTTTTTTCTGGCACATGGTTTCGCGTTCATTATCTCTAAGAAAATTAGTTCGCTGTGTTTGAGTGAGTTGCATTCTGAGTTTGGAATTTTCGGGAATGCTGAAACGCGAGGAGGTCTGCTGTCGCGGATTCGATTCTTCAAATCAAGTCAGTTTCTTTACGTAAGTAAACCAGCCACAATTCTCTGTGTCGTCACTTCTAGGTCACATTCTATATTCATGTTAGACTGCTACATACATATGTTTGTATGTGTGTTGTGTGTGTGTGTGTGTGTGTGTGCGTCAGGACCCTCTTTATGTCTTGTAGTCGGAGGAGTGGGGGGCATAGATATTTTAGAGATATTCCTGGGGCCCCTACGCGAAAGGTATCAGTTGGGGCCCTGATATTATTAGATTTTATTGGAACTGGCATATGAAGGTTGAGCATGACACTCAATTGTCACCAAGTTGCCTTGACATTAGAATGGTTCTGTGTTTATATGTGCCGGGTGTCGAGTCTGTTTTACTCAGTTTATCGTACTAGACTGATGAAACGATGCAATGACGTAACCGGCTTACGGTAATTGTCGGAACTGATGAACACAAGCTTTGTTTATGATCGGCAGCGGGATGATGTAAATCAACACCGTTACCGCTGTAAGAAATGTTACGTTTTGTGCACTACATGACGTCATTATACAGCGTCCAGGGTGGACTATGAGAACCGTTCTATGGGGTTTTTTTTTCATATGGGACAAAATACCTTCCGAGAACCCCTGCACAGTCATTTTATCTATTTTTTTAAAAATAAAAATAGTTACTGTATAGCAGGGCTTCTTAAACTTTTGTAATTCACGACCCCATTTTACTTTGCGAGTTTCTTGACGACCCCATACAAATATAAAAGAAAAATAAATTAATATTTTACAAGTTAAAAAAACATTTTCTGTTAAATTGTATTTTTATCTCTCGCGACCCCAGAATTTCGCTACGCGACCCCGTCGCGACCCATAGTTTAAGAAGCCCTGCTGTATAGAAACAACGCAAAAAAACTGTTCCATCGAGAGCCACACGAAACTCATCCAAGAGCTGCCCATGTTAAATAGTTGTCTCCCCCCCCCCCCCATGTATTGTCTCCAGCTTTTTTATTATTCCCATAAATTTAACCACACACACACACACACACACTCACACACACACACACACACAAACGCACATGAAAAGCTTGGCCAATAATGTAGATATTACAACGTTTTATTATTATTACTGTTTTATATCTATATGTCCTGTTTGTTTTATTGGCCCTACAGATATTTCTTTCATGTGTTTGTCGCAATGAAATCATCGAAAATAAATAAATAAATAAATTACATATACAAAAAAAAACAAAAAAAAAAACGGCCAAAAACATCAATCAAACAAATGGCTTAAATGTCGTCTTGTATTCGCCCACGTCGAAAAATTTGGGTCAGTCGGCTATAGAACTTGGCTTGGCTAGGGGAAAGGGGGGGAGGGAGGCGGATTAAAGCTTGTGCCGTTTCGGCCATTGGTCAAAGGAAACATAATCTAAATGTTTAATTACGGAGAAAGAATATTTTGAATATACTTTTGCTGTTAGTATTTGTTATTGTTTTTTTTTTGTTGAGGATGAATTAGGTTTGCTGACGACATACTGAATGGAGCTTTTCTTTCACTTCATTACGATGGGTGTGTGTGTGTGTTCATGTCGGTAGGTGATGGCCCTCAAGAAAAAGTGGATCCTCACATTTGATTTGAATGTTGTACTTGATAAATAGAGACCAACAACAGATGGCGTTGTTCATCGTATTCACCCCCTTCCCCCCGCCCCCCCCCCCATAACTCATCTGATTTGATTTGTCTAAAAACATTTTACGTGCTTGTGTGTCCGTGCGTGTTATGGTATGTGTGAGTGTGTATTTGTGTGTGTGTGTGTGTGTGTGTGTGAGTGAGAGAGAGAGTGAGTTTGTGTGTGAATGTGTGAGTATTTGAGTGAGCGTGTATGTGTTTGAGAGTGTGTGTGTGTGTGTGTGAATGTGTGTGAGAATGTGGGAGTGTGTGTGTGAATGTGTGTGTGAATGTGTGAGTGTGTGAATGTGTGAATGTGTGTGTGAATGTGTGTGTGAATGTGTGAGTGTGTGTGTGAATGTGTGAGTGTGTGTGTTTAATTTTTTCAAACGTACTTAGTGTGGCGATTACTGACGATACAACAGAGTCGTGAAGAAAGTAACATCGAAACTTTTTTCGGGTATCAGTGTGTGTGTGAAGTCCCTGTAAGGATGAGATGAAATCTCTTAGATTCCGTGAACCACTAAATGGGACGGTTTTTATGGTGCCCTTCTTTCATCCCCAAACAGTGCCGATAGTGTAATGGCCATGGAGGCACCACGGGAGATATATCGAGAACTTGAGCCAAGACCTGAAAAATTTCCTTGGTCCTCACCGGAGATCGAACCAGGTACCTTCAGGTCGACATTCGAGCACTTTACCACACGACCATCCGGGTATCAGTATCGATATTGGAATCAAATAAAAAAAAACAAAAAAAAAAGAATCGAATCCACAGTAATCGCGGGGAACCTCCTCTGGCCACTACTCAAATGTTTCCAATATCGAAAGTTACGAAAAAAAAATATCGATAATTCGTATTTGAAATTATTGTAGGTATCGAGCTATCATTTGTCGCGATACAATAGGGTGGGTGCATGATTGGGTCAAATGAATGAGAACCACTGAAAGGTGATTGGGTGGGGGATGTGGGTGTGGGAGGTGGGGGGGGGGTGTGGGGATGATGCTCCATTAACCGGAAGATACTTTCTCCGTCTTACCTGCTGGTTTTCTTGGCACCACTCCATCTCATGTCACCGGAAACATTTGCTCTACCCATGATACAGAGGTGTCTTATGTAGGGATGGGAAGGTGGGGGGGGGTTAATGTCAGGGGGCGATCAGCGATGTTGTTAATATTGTGTTTACTTGTAACTATATGTGGGAGTGTGTGTGTGGGAGTGTGTGTGTATGTGTGTTTGTGTGTGTGTGTGTGTGTGTGTGTAAAGCTTTCGCTAAAATCGGGTTGAATGATACATAATCTTTGTTTCTTTACAATACTTATTGTCTAACTGTATAAAACCCCACAATGTACTGCGATCATACGTAATATAATGTACCTGAAGATCCATAAAGTAAATCACACTTAATTCATGGGGGGGGGGTGGAGAGGGCGGGTCTGCTTGGGCGCAGGACCTTACTAGAAGCATTATATACACACTCTCTTTTTCTCTGTCTGTCTGTCTGTCTCTCTCTCTCTGTCTGTCTGTCTCTCTCTCTCTCTCACTCTGTATCTGTCTCTCTCTCTGTCTCTGTCTCTCTCTCTGTCTGTCTGTCTGTCTGTCTCTCTCTCTCACTCTGTATCTCTCTCTGTCTGTCTCTCTCTTTCTCTCTCTATCACACACACACACACACACACACACACACACACAGACATTAGCCCATTTCTTACACGCAGTTGTATACTTACATATGGGATGGGGGGGGGGGAGTGCTCAATTTAAGGAAAAAAAAAAACTAGTGCCGGGGATGAAACAAAATTTCTGCAGAGCCGGGGCTAAATGTCTATGGTTTCATCCCCGGCAGGGATATGTTAGCTAAAGTAGAGCCGGGGTTGACAGTTCTCAGTGCCGGGGATATCCCCGGCTGTAAATCGAGCCCTGGATGAGGGGAGGAGGGGGGAGAGGGTTTGGTCCGTTTTTAGCGGCACTTTGGGCTTTTACTGCCAGCCCAGAAAGGGGCATCTCCCGAAACTTTTCGGCACGGAAGTGAGGCTGGGGGGGGGGGGCTATTTTAGTCCTATGCTGTTTAGACACATTACCAGTAATTCAATATTACAACCGTACGAATTATAATACTGTTCAATTTAAACAAAATATTTGTTTATGCGTGGTTAAAAAAACACGTTAACAGAAATGTAAGCTGTCATACTTACGTCAGAACAAAACAAAAAAAAAAAGATTATTATTTAATTTGGCGCCAGATGGTCGGAATTTATGAACCATAAAAAGGGGGCGGGGCTGGGGTGGGCGGGGAAGGATTAAGAAATAAAAGAACAATGAGAATTTTTTTCTTTTAAAAAAAAACATTTCCATCGGAGGTAGCGCATAATGATTTTAAATCGAATGTTTTTTTTTTTCTTGTTTTAGATACATACGTTTATTAAACGTGTGTGTGTGTGTGTGTGTGTGTGAACGAACACGGAAGCCACCTGAATATCTTCGAATCATAGCGGGGCCCTTTATCAACCACCCGTGTCACGTATGTATCACCCATGTCACGTATTTGCCACCCGTGTCACGTATTTAACACCCGTGTCACGTATTTTCAGCCCATGTCACGTATTTATCACCCGTGTCACGTATTTGCCACCCGTGTCACGTATTTTCAGCCCATGTTACGTATTTATCACCCGTGTCACGTATTTACCACCCGTCACGTAATTGCCACACGTGTCACGTATTTACCACCCATATCACATAATTGCCACACGTGTCACGTATTTACCACCCATGTCACGTAATTGCCACACGTGTCACGTAGTTACCACCCATGTCACGTAATTGCCACACGTGTCACGTATTCACCACCGGCGCCCCTCATTTATCACCCGTGTCCACGTAGTTACCAGCCCTGAGCAAAAAAAAAATAACAACATGGTTGTATATTTCTTCCCTGTCCACAAGGTTACTGTAACAATCTAGTTCAGCAGATGCACCACGTCATAAAACGCAGTCATCTGAAATAATTAATGTCCTCGCGTGTTAATTGATTTATTTTGTCGTTTTAATCGTACCGGCAAGGCTGGGCCGCGTTCTGAATTGAAATAAAACAAACAACCCAACATCATTCAATTAACACACGTACACACACATGCACACACACACATACACACACATGCCCACACTACACACACATCCACTCACACACATTCTCTTACATAACGTTCACTCACACGAATGAATACAATAATGGCGATTTTCTCCCCTCACTCAGCTAACCGTGCTGTTAATTCACTCATTGTTTGTTTCGTTAACTGTGGCCCGAGTGATTTGTAATTGTGGTTTTAGTTTTAATTAATGATGAATGGAATAAGATATTTTATATTTTTTGATGACCTGACGTCATGACGTCAATCAACGGAGAGAGAGAGAGAGAGAGAGAGACAAAGAAATAGAGAAAGATCTCAAGTAGTTCCCCTTGTCTAAAGTCATTCAACTAGGTGGACCAAGTAAAACTTTCACAAAGTCACCAAAACAATAAGCAAGCCTAAAACACGTGACTATATATATATATATATATATATATATATATATATATATATATATCAAGAGACAATTGAAATAAGGGGGTGAGGTGGAGCAACGGAAATCGAAATGCCCAAACATGACTTGGACAGACAGACAGACAGACAGACAACATTATTATGTGACAAAGTAACACAGTGACCTGTCAGGTTAGACCCAACTCAACCAGCAGTCGCAGTGGTGCACGGTATATTGGAACAGGCGACCTAAACTGTCTGTCTACCTGTTCAGCAGTAGCATTCCTTTTGCGGGTCGGCAAGTAGGGTAACTCTAGGGGTCGCGCCTAATTTGGTGTGTGCGTGTGCGTGGGTGTGTGTGTGCGTGGGTGTGTGTGTGTGTGTGAAAGATGAGCCCGTTAGGTAAGATACTTTTTCCTGGCATAGAATTATAGCTCTAGGTCCAGTAGGGTCACCTCGGCCTGTCCAGCATGTCTGACCAACATGGCTACCCAACATGTCTGTCGAACAAGTCTGTCCACCAAGTGTGTTGAACTTGTCTGTCCCACATGTCTGTAGAACATGTCTGTCCAACATATCTGTCGAACATGTCTGTCCAACATGTCTGTCGAACATGTCTGTCCAACATGTCTGTCCAATATGTCTATCCAGCATCTGTCCAACACGCCTATTTGTCTCAAATACACTCTTATAGAAAAGGAAATACAGTCGATTCCGCTTAATTGGGACACATCGGGACCGAGGCTTTTTTGTCGCAATTAAGCGGCTGTCCCAATTAAACATACACATTTACTATTGGCTTCTTGGTTTGGTTTCTTCGAGATTTGTCCCAAATAAGCGACTGTCCCAATTAAGCGGTGTCCCAATTAAGCGGAATCCACTGTACATAACTGTCATAGGAAGTGCTCTACCTGACAATATAAAGAGCACTCAAGGGCACTAGAGGCCTTACCAAAATCATAACAAAATTGTCCCAACAAGAACTACGGTTTCATTTTTGCTTATCCCTTGATAAAAATCTTATACTTAACAGTGAACTCAAGGAATGTGTTTCAGCGTATGATTTCAAATTAGAACTATTTTTCCCCCCGCGCATTTATAAAGTGAAGAACAATGTACATAATTTTGATACATGAATGACATTTAGAGAAAAGAAAAAAATAGAGTGACATAGGGGAAGAGAGAGAACGCAGAACTTGTTTTTTTTCTGACATGGAATCAGGTTTTGGTGAAAAAATCATGAAATTCTTCATTCTTTCTGACAACGGCTATTCATTACACAGCCTTGGAAACTTAAATGAAATCTGGCATCTTGCTGCCTAATATCTCAACAACAACAACAACACACACACAAAAAATACCATCGTTTGCTCGACAACTTTTTGCTGACACCATCGTTTCTAGTTGCTATACAAGCCTTTCTGTCTCTGTAATCAACGGAGGCGAAAATCTGGCTAAGAAACATAATACATCGCACAGTGTTAAAGAAGCACGCTAGATTCCCATAGTTTTAATGTAAGACACATAAACATTTAAGCACATTTATTAATCTTGGTATTCAGCATTCTTAAAATGTTATCAAAACATATTAGTATAACTTTCAAAAAATAACATTCCAATTAATGAAAACCGTTGCCCCGTCTCAACAAACATTACAGACTTTCACGTATATTTCATAGTTTTTCTTTTTGTCTGCACAATTAAGAAACGAAGACGCTGGTTTGTTAAAAAGAAGTGGTAGCCCCTGAATTAACCTCATGAAGGTGAAAGGTCAAAAGGTTATCTCGAGAGAGTTTCACAGTTTGTTCACAGTGCTAATGTTTATCACTTGAGATAGGGCAGGGGGCAGAACTCGGATAGTTTACGCAGGAATTTAATGTAGCGATGCCACACCATCCATCCATCCATCCATCCATCTATCTATCTATCTATCTATCTATCTATCTATCTATCTATCTATCTATCTATCTATCTATCTATCTATCTATCTATCTATCTATCTATCTATCTATCTATCTATCTATCTATCTATATTTCTGTCTGGCTGTGTCTGTCTGTCTGTCCACCTGTCTGTCTTTCCGTCCGTCTGTCTGTTCATCTCTCTGTGGTACCAACTCTGTACTTCTGTAATGCTTTAAGAATTACTCGAACTCTCCCCTATCGTCGTCTGCCGTCAAAGAGTAGATAACCCACTTGACAAGAACGATAATCTACTCAAGGACAGGGGCGAACAACCCTTTCATCCCTTGCACTGAAGCCGTATTTAAAAACCATGGATATCTAGATACCAGGATAGACAACCAAACAAAATTTCATTCTAGCTGTGTACGGTTTACGCTGACGCAAGGATTTTTTTCTTCTTTGTGTTTGTGGATTGTTTAATTAATTAATTTTTTTTTTCTGAATATAATGTCTTCAAAAATATCCTACACACAGAGAATTGAATGTAGTTTAATAAAAAGTAACTTTTATTGAAATGAATCATAATGAATTTTTTTTTCTTCTTTGTGTTTGTGAATTGTTTAATTAATTTATTTTTGTTTATTTTTTTCATCTAAACTTTTTAAAAATAATAAAATACTTGCATAATAATATCACTTTGAAACATATTTTGTTAAAAAGCCCTTTCAATTTACTACATTTTCATATATATACTATAATAACATAATTTTTAAAATAAAAGCTTTAGAGAAATATTAGTCGATAAAAATTTTAAAGACATTGACGAATTAAGATTGAAAAAGCTGGATGTTTTTTTTAACAATGTCAACAGAGGAGGGCTATTGAAGCCATCTGAGTACACCTTCTATACTTGCCTACTAAATTGGAAAGTATTCAATTCATTGAAAAGATCAGCAAGTAGTCTGAAACTATTTCTAGGACAAACAAATAAAAAAAAAATTGTTTAAATTGTTGATAGAGTAACAATTGATGAGTCATTGCTGATTGAAGAAATTATTTTTTTTTATTTCAATCATAATTTAAAAGAACTTATTTATGTTAAATTTTTTAATTGTTCGTCTAAAAATTATGTTAAGCAATTGAATGAGACCGTTCATGAAAAACCAATGAAAAAACGAAAAATAATTAAATTGACAAAATAAAGATTATAAATTAAGTTTTCAAACTTTAATTGCGTTTGTGTTTATTTCATAAAAACATAAGTACCAAATATACAAAACTGCTATTAAACATGAAGACTAACGCTAAACACTTGATTGTGTGTCAGCCTAAAACGTATTTTTTAAAATATTGGTTGTCCTTCCTGATGCTATATCTAGATTTCCATGTTAAAAACTATCTATTCTACTCACAGCCGCCATATGATGTTAATTATGTCTAAGGTACTGATATAATTAATACATTGTGGGATGCATCACATAATACATTTTCACGTCCGCCAGTTTCATCTTGTTAAGTCATAGGGCCGCGGATAAGGAGTGCAAAGCCCGATTTAACAGAATTTATTTTCACAATGTTACCGTGTTTTGTTGTTAAGTTCTTACAAGCCCAGGGTTGAGTCAACGAACGCTGGGGCTATCTTTAGCGATGGGCCCCATTGGGAGTACTCGGCCCCCATGTACGCGACCGAACAACCGAATGTTCAATGGCGAAGGTTAATAGCCCAAGAATATTCAGCTTAAAAATGTTAACTTTGTTATTAGAGTAACCGTTATTAGAGTAATTATTATTAGAGTAACAATTATTAGAGGAACCATTATTAGAGGAACCATTATTAGATTAACCATTATTAGATTAACCATTATTAGAGTTACCATTATTATTATTATTGTGACCGATAAGAGAAAATGTTTCAACAGCGAGACCTTAAATACACAATTTACCCAATTAAAACAAAAAAAAAAAGCATTTTTTTTTAAAAACACAGCCATCTTGCCAATCTTCTTGAAATGTCAGTCCACGCTTGGCGATCGATGGTGTGGTGTGGTCATTGTTGTCGGATACTTCAAGTGGCCTTAAATGGACGAATCTGGGCCAGTTTGTCTATTCACTGACCAGAAGATTTTGTTTCAGCCTTAAAATTTTTTTTTTTATGTTCCTGTGTCGAAAACAACTTCTCTGGCTCCTCATATAACACATGTATATACTCGTCCAGTACACGCCCATCATTCATTCAGTTGGAGTGGGGGGGGGGAGGGGGAGGGGGAGGGACCAGGCCATGCACGCACGACGAGCTAGTGTGTTGTATGTAACACATAGAGTGTGAAGGCTGTGTTAATGATGGATGAGATTTAGGTCAACTCGATGTTTTTTCTGTTTTGTTTTTTTTAAAACACTTGAACAGACCAGAGGCGGAACTGGGGGGGGGGGGAGGGAGGGGGGGGGTCCAAATTCGAAAGTCTCTTCCCCCCACCGGATTCCAGCTTGAGGGGGGGGCCCAATCATTTTTTTTACATTAAATATTAAGTGCATTATCTCAGGTCATGATGTCGAATGTTAAAATGCAAAGGGCCCCCCAAAGAGGCCAAGCCAACACCCCGCGGCCCCTTAAATCCCTAAGTTCGGCACTGCACTTGAAGTTACATTATAGTCTGGCTTGGCTCGTCCAATGTAAACGATGCACGACGCGTGATGATTACAGCAAAAACAAAAACACTTGTTCACCGAGTCTGGACAGCAATTTGACATTATTTCAGTTTTCTCGCGTTTCGTAACAATCACAACCGTTTTTTTAAAAATTTTTTTTTTAAACTTTCAAAACTTACCATTTGTTCAACGCCGAAGTACGCCTTGCACCGGACACTCTATGCACCGGACACTCCATGCACCTGACACCCCATGCACCTGACACTCTATGCACCTGTCACTCCATCTATGCCCCGCAAAAGACTCTCACCCTATGCACCGCGTACCCCTAAGGACCGCCTCTGAATCCATCGGTATAACAAAACCCACTGGATGAAAAATCTTTCAACGTGTGGGAGACTAAATTCCCCAATGAGAAAAAAATAACAACTTTCCATCTGTTTAAATCTGATATAAAAAATCCCTCTTTTGAATAAACCTCCGTGTGATCTCAGTGGACACACACAATAAATAGCCTCGGTGTGATCTCAGTGGACACACACAATACATAGCCTCCGTGTGATCTCAGTGGACACACACAATAAATAGCCTCCACGTGATCTCAGTGGACACACACAATAAATAGCCTCCGTGTGATCTCAGTGGACACACAATAAATAGCCTCCGTCTGATCTCAGCGGACACACACAATAAATAGCCTCGGTGTGATCTCAGTATACACACACAATACATAGCCTCCGTGTGATCTCAGTGGACACACACAATAAATAGCCTCCACGTGATCTCAGTGGACACACACAATAAATAGCCTCCGTGTGATCTCAGTGGACACACAATAAATAGCCTCCGTCTGATCTCAGCGGACACACACAATAAATAGCCTCCGTGTGATCTCAGTGGACACACACAATACATAGCCTCCGTGTGATCTCAGTGGACACACACAATAAATAGCCTCCGTGTGATCTCAGTGGACACACACAATAAATAGCCTCCGTGTGATCTCAGTGGACACACACAATAAATAGCCTCCGTGTGATCTCAGTGGACACACACAATAAATAGCCTCCGTGTGATCTCAGTGGACACACACAATAAATAGCCTCCGTGTGATCTCAGTGGACACACACAATACATAGCCTCCGTGTGATCTCAGTGGACACACACAATAAATAGCCTCCACGTGATCTCAGTGGACACACACAATAAATAGCCTCCGTGTGATCTCAGTGGACACACAATAAATAGCCTCCGTCTGATCTCAGTGGACACACACAATAAATAGCCTCCGTGTGATCTCAGTGGACACACACAATAAATAGCCTCCGTGTGATCTCAGTGGACACACAATAAATAGCCTCCGTGTGATCTCAGTGGACACACACAATAAATAGCCTCCGTGTGATCTCAGTGGACACACACAATAAATAGCCTCCGTGTGATCTCAGTGGACACACACAATAAATAGCCTCCGTGTGATCTCAGTGGACACACACAATAAATAGCCTCCGTGTGATCTCAGTGGACACACACAATAAATAGCCTCCGTGTGATCTCAGTGGACACACACAATAAATAGCCTCCGTGTGATCTCAGTGGACACACCAAACAGCGGATCATTTCAAACAACAAAACTCTACTCCAATCTGTCTACACAAAACGAGGCCACTGTTTAACGGTCCAAGAATTTCCTTTATGATCTTTTTTTTTAAAAAAATAAGAAAGCTATCTGTTTATTTGATTGGTTTGTAAATTTCATCAAAGTTGGTCGTTTACTGATGCTTCCCCTCCCGCCTTTCTATAAATGCTCAGTCATTTCCATCATGCGTGCGCGCGCGCGCGTGTGTGTGTGTGTGTGCGTGTGTGCGAGCACTCTTGGTAAAAAAATAAAATAAAAATCTCACTGCGACCTTCGCTGCCGAGACAAGCATTCAGGGAGCCATCAACCGATCGATGGGTTCGATAACTCAGGCTGATTAGCCTGCCGCTCCCTGCAGAGATTGACTTAAATGGGGGTGGGTAAAAGGGAAATGGGAGTGGGTGGGGGTGGGTGGGGTAAGGAGGAATGGAAGACTAGAAGTCGCACTGACCCGCTTCATTGGGTCTCACGTGACTGGGCCGTTGTTGCACATAAACAGATTCGGGGGAAGTGTTTATTATTATTTTTTTTAATTTTTTGTGGCTTTATTCTGGTTGTTTTTGGTATTGTTTTTCCCCCTGGGTGAAGTGTTGTGTATGGAAATTGTGGGTGGGGCGGAACATCACGTGACTCGTATCGAACTAGCATAGCAGGTCAACATTTATGCAGCCATTACGAGATAGTGCTGAAGAAACAGAACAGACGCGAAATTGTAACGGAAAAAAAAATAACAACCTCCAGTGCTGGTATAAACCAGAAAATATGACAAACCAGAAAAAGAAAAGTCACACGTATATAGACTATGTAGGCTTATGAGATTTTGTAGACCTATAAGACTATGCAGGCCTATAAGACTATGTAGGCCTACATGCAGATTAACAGAAAACAGTAAATTCGGAGAATCTTCTGAAAGACATGTAACGAAATATTGCAAAGGTTAAATATGATACATTCAGGTGTACATGGTATATGACGATATCTATCTATCTATCTAGCCAGATGTTATAGAAAATAGACAGAATCGAAAGAACTGGACATAGCCATTGACTTGAACTAGCCAGATGTTATAGAAAATAGACGAGGCGCTTTATTTCAATTGACGGACACTGTCGATCACTGAAAGTAAAGATCCGCCTTTGGGAACAAGGAAGCCCTGGACAACTTTCCTCATCATTCACTTGTGAATCATCCATTTAAGTCGGGGGTCGGGGGGGGGTGTTCTCAAATCTCTGTTCTCGGGCACCATAGCGACTGTAAACCAATGTCATGCTTGTGAGCATGGGCGTCGCTAGGAATTTTTCCAGGGGGGGGGGGCAAAAATTTTCCAGGGGGGACAATAACAACTTTATGACATTTTTTTTTAAATGTAGGGGGGGGGGGGGCAAATGCCCCCCCCTCTTACATGACATTTTTTCAAAATGTAGGGGGAGGCAAATGCTCCCTTGCCCCCCCCCCCCCCATGAATACGCCCATGCGTGTGAGTGCTCTCCACTGCTTTAAAATGAAGAGACAGCCGCACCTTGTAGCGGGCAATTAAAACTCTTTTGTATTTCAGTTAAATATTTATAGTACATGATGATGATCTCGATCGATCGCGTCAATTATTTTTAGCCCTAAAACGGAAGTCGATCATGGAGCAAGAAAACTGGCGAGCAATATTTGTCTGCACAATTATTTTAATCATTTATAAATCGGGTTTAACGATATTGCTGAAACTGTGTTAATTTTTGAAGATATTGTTTGAACTCTTCTCCCCTTGTCGTCGGTTGTGCGCGATGAATTGGGAATTCCCGTAGACCAGCAGTAACTCTGTGACGTCACAGCAGCAGAGTTTTGAGAATGAAGCAGGCAGTGTAGAATCGAGGCCATTGTAGTTGTTGATTGTAAATAGATTATTAAATGCTGTGTTTTTGAACACTCTCCTGAGCTTTAGTGAATTTCTTAGAGCATTTAACAATATTACTTTTTTTTTTCTCATAAATTAGTACATGTACCTTGTTTAACCGACGTAAGTAACTTAAGACCACACTTGACACAATTTAGGATTTTTTTGTGTTGGGTTTAATGTTTATAGCAGCTTATCACGTGCTGAATCTGGAAATATAAGTTTCATTGTAAAAACCGAGTTAAAGTTTTATGTAATAAAAAAAAAATCAATTTTAAATATATTAAAAAAAAAATCAGTTTCCTTTATTTCATTTTGGCAATCTATGCGGGCTTTTTTTTTAAAAAAAAATCAAAATTGTACATATTTGATATTTTTCTCCAGCGGGTATGGCAGCTGCGATCAGGGCGGCTTACGTTGCGTCATCTTCTACAAAAAAATAACTCCATTTTGAGGCATGCAATGGAGATAGAAACATAAATAATCTACGGTGACTAGCCGTCCTTCGATAGTTTTTTTTTTAAAACAAGCCTCCGGTGTGCCAATTGATGTGCTAGCCGACGACCAATGTCAGCTTATGACCAGGGCTAGGCTCTTCTACCCACCAGAGGGCGCATCCAGTGTCAGTGTGCTCGGGCATCCGGCGTCAGTGTGCTCGGGCATCCGGCGTCAGTGTGCTCGGGCATCCGGCGTCAGTGTGCTCGGGCATCCGGCGTCAGTGTGCTCGGGCATCCGGCGTCAGTGTGCTCGGGCATCCGGCGTCAGTGTGCTCGGGCATCCGGCGTCAGTGTGCTCGGGCATGCGGCGTCAGTGTGCTCGGGCATCCAGCGTCAGTGTGCTCGGGTCGGACTCTGAATATGCCTTCACATTCCCATGCAGCAAAGGACTAGAGTCAGGGCCGCTTTATCAACTAGGCACAGTAGGCACTGTGCCTAGGGCCCGACGGACTTTTTTCAAGGGCCTTAGAAAGCCAGAACATAAAGTGAAAACCAGTTCGGAATGCCAGTAAAATTTAATAATGTTTGTATTAAAGTAACTCTATATATATATCCATGTGAGATGAGCACGTCAAGCTGCAGATCTGTAAATTACAGTATGTTAACTTTTTGGCTCTTTGTCTTAGCAAAGTCACATATGACGTCCTCAAAAGTTTATTTAGATTTCAAATCGCAAAGTGCGGGTTCATTCTTGAAAAAAATATTAAAAATGAAGATGGGGAGGGCCTACGACTTTTAAGTGCCTAGGGCCTACGATGACCTTAAAACGGGGCCCTGACTAGAGTACGACAGATGCGAAAAGTGCCGCCTCCTCGTGGAGGGAGAGGGGCGTGGGAAGAAGTGAGCGTGTGCTAGTAGCCCCCCCCCCCCCCCCATTTCTCTCTTATGCTAATGGTGAACACTGCAGTGCATTGACTAATCCAGTACATGCACTAACATCTGTATGGTAGATCAGATCACAGACATGATTGAAAATGAAAACCAGTCAGGGAATGTAGGAAGTTCCTGAGACCCACCTGTGCCCCGGGGCCACACAAATTGTAATGGGATTTCAAAAAAAAAAAGGATCCTCTTCAAACACTCACCCTCACACTAACATTATAATATCAAGTGCTCATCTGCGACACACACCGGGTGTACCAGGGGGCGTGCAACGTGAGACGCGCTCGGCATTTTCTTTTGTTTCATATACACGTTTTGTTAAAAAAAGAAGCCATACTGTATTATTGTAACTCTCTCATGTAGGGCTTAAAAGAGAAAACCATTTTCTTCTTCAGATAGTCCAATATACAAGAAAGGAAATAGACAACAACATGTTATACATAACTAGTGATCTTTGTTACAAAAAAAAAAAAACCAAAACAAAACAAAACATGATATACATATAACTGATCATTGTTATAGAAAAAACAATATGTGATCGTTGTAACAAAGTTAGCGCTTGTGTGGACCAATGGCAACGTTGGGAGGATTATTTATAAGAATTTTCGTGCTAATATAGAGTGTGAGCAGTGTCCTCATTGTAGAGTATGAGCAGTGTCCTCCATATAGAGTGTGAGCAGTGTCCTCCATGTAGAGTGTGAGCAGTGTCCTCCATATAGAGTGTGAGCAGTGTCCTCCATGTAGAGTGTGAGCAGTGTCCTCCATATAGAGTGTGAGCAGTGTCCTCCATGTAGAGTGTGAGCAGTGTCCTCCATGTAGAGTATGAGCAGTGTCATCCATGTAGAGTGTGAGCAGTGTCCTCCATGTAGAGTGTGAGCAGTGTCCTCCATGTAGAGTGTGAGCAGTGTCCTCCATGTAGAGTGTGAGCAGTGTCCTCCATGTAGAGTTTAAGCAGTGTCCTCAGTGTAGATTGAGTCTGATGCAACACTCGGCCATGGCGTGCCCCAAAAATAAAACAGACGAACTGCAATTACCAGGAAATCTCTTTTACCGACCCCCACCCCACATACTTTTCACTCCTCTAGCCTTGACCATTTGTCATTGTATATTGAACACACACACACACACACACACACACAGAGAGACACACACACATACACACACACACACACACACACACACACAGAGACACACACACAGTGACGGTTTCTTGGTAAAAATAGAAATTATACAGTCAGGTTACGGACACAAAGCACTTCACCCGGAAGTTGATTGAATGTTTGTAAACAAAGTTCAGAAGTTTGAAGGGTGGAAAATAACCTGGTGGATAAAAAACGAACAAACAATAGAGAGGGGGAGGGGGGTGATGTGACACACGTTGTGTCTGGTGTTGGGGGAGGGGAGGGGGGTCAACTGTCGTCCAACTTGATTGACATAAAGAGCCACTCGAGATGCACTCACGGTGCTTTAGGCCCACAGAACTCGAAACAAATTGTCACAGAGACAAACAAGGGACGAGTTTGGTTCGAGCTCGCGCCATCACGAGCAGGGCACATGAGATGAACGTATGTACCACGTGATAGCTTGACGGACAGCATTTTCTTTTTAAAAATCTGTTTCAAGCTGAATTTGAGGCACGGGGCCATATGACAGAGTGTGATAATTGCTATATCTCCCCCCCTCTACAGCTCAGGGCGATCTTCAAAAACAGATACATATATCTTTACATTTCTATTATCTACATTTGCATGTAATATTGTTACAATCTCAGCGTAACGATCATTTTATAAGAGTAGTGTAAAAATATAAATCAAAATCAAATTACAAATGCTATAAGCATTCACCACAAGCTCTCATTAGTTATTCTACGAATTCAATGAAATGAAGTTATTAGAAACCTTGGGGTATCATTCAAATTTTACGCAAATTATCTTCCGTCCACCGCAACCAAAGGGAATCGTCTAATTGGAAAACAGACTTGTTATTTTTAATTCCCCAAATCAATTGCAAGCATCAGTGTAAAATTGGATAAGTCGGAGCAGACGGTAATACCATCTCAACATGGGCTAGGATTCCAAAATGTCACTCGCTGGTAAGCAGACGTAATTACACAAGGTGAAGGCTAAGTAAGATGGCGTAATTACACAAAAAAGGAAGTTTGGTGAGTGGAGTGTTAAGTGGATATTTATATATGTCGGTGGATTGATAGGTGAGTATGTAGATTTAGATAAATATACGGATGGATATAGTTGGGTAGATGGGTAAATACGTGGGCGGATAGCTAAGTAGATAGACGTGGGCCGTAGAAGGAAATGTAATTAATTTGGTAATTAGGTATGTGCGTGGGTAAGTAGGCAGCTGGATCAGTAATTAGGTAGGCAATAGAGAAGACATGTGGATATTTCAGCAGGTGGGTGAACATTTAAGTAGGTGGGTGGACATTTATGTAGGTGGGTGGACATTTAAGTAGGTGGGTGTTGGACGTTTAAGTTGGTGGGTGAAATTAAAGTAGGTGTGTGGGTGGAC
Source organism: Bulinus truncatus (assembly GCA_021962125.1). Lineage (NCBI taxonomy): Eukaryota > Metazoa > Mollusca > Gastropoda > Planorbidae > Bulinus > Bulinus truncatus. Next base: position 10,716,726 of record JAGDYQ010000008.1, read on the forward strand.
ATTTAAGTAAGTGGGTGGACATTAAGTAGGTGGGTGGGTGGACATTTAAGTAAGTGGGTGGACATTAAGTAGGTGGGTAGGTGGACATTTCAGTAGGTGTGTGAACATTTCAGTAGGTGGGTGGGTGGACATTTCAGTTGGTGGGTGGGTGAACTTTTAAATAAGTGGGTAGGTGGACATTAAGTAGGTGGGTAGGTGGACATTTAAGTAGGTGGGTGGACATTTAAGTAGGTGGGTAGGTGGACATTTAAGTAGGTGGGTGGACATTTAAGTAGGTGGGTGGACATTTAAGTAGGTGGGTGGACATTTAAGTAGGTGGGTGGACATTTAAGTAGGTGGGTGGACATTTAAGTAGGTGGGTGGACATTTAAGTAGGTGGGTGGACATTTAAGTAGGTGGGTAGGTGGACATTTCAGTTGGTGGGTGGGTGAACTTTTAAGTAGGTGGGTAGGTGGACATTAAGTAGGTGGGTGGACATTTAAGTAGGTGGGTGGACATTTAAGTAGGTGGGTGGACATTTAAGGTGGGGGTATTTTCAGTAGGCAGGTTGATATTTAAGTAGGTTAGTGTGATAGTCATTGTTAACTGAACAGATATGTAGGTAGCTAGGTTGGTAAGTAGACAGACACGTTCCTGCGTTGACAAGTAATTGGCGCAATAAATAGAATGGTGAATACAACATACACACATAAATACACAGTAGAATGTGGAACGAAACACGCATATTATATTTAAGAGCTCAAGGTATGTTGGAAAAAATAAATCACAACAGATCTTCCTTGTCAATCGACTCTCCCTCAAGACCGTCTTATTTCTTTTTTTTTTTTGTTTTCTTTATATGCACGTAGGCGTGTACACTGGGAGACAACACGGGGTGCGAGGAGATAACCTGACAAGCCAAAAATGTCAATATGCAAATGAAAAGCTCCGGGGAACAGAAATAGACTGAAAGTATCGATGGGAGGAACATTGGCGGGTTGCGATGATGTGTGTTGGGGTGGTATCTCTCTATCTATCTATCTATCTATCTATCTATCTATCTATCTATCTATCTATCTATCTATCTATCTATCTATCTATCTATCTATCTATCTATCTATCTATCTATCTATCTATCTATCTATCTATCTATCTATCTATCTATCTATCTATCTATCTATCTATCTATCTATCTATCTATCTTTCAGTCTATCTGTCTGTGTGTATGTCTATATATACATGTATATATAAATTGACATGTCTTTTTATGTCTATCCCTGATAGAGGCTATTATAAATAACAGTAACCGAACCAATTAAAACCATGTAAACACAGAATGAAACATGTTGTATGTCGTAAAACAATGATAGAAGACCGAAACACCTGTGACCCGAGTTATACTGACCGTGAGTATAGATGTCAGTCATAAACAAGGAAGCTGTAATTACATCTGTTTAACTGTATACGTCGTCGTATTTGTACCTCAGCCATAATTCATTGATACAGACCTCAAAGTTTCAGTCAGTTGGTGAAGTTTCAACCTGTGTATTATTGTCTCCGACCTAATATATAACTTATATTTACAAGAAGTTTAGCTTTAACATTTGTAATTGTGCCTTTAGCCTTGGTAATTGTGTCTTTAGCATTTTAGAATTGTGTCTTTAATATTTGTAATTCCGTCTTTTACATTTGTAATTGTGTCTTTAGCATTTGTAATTGTGTCTTTAACATTTGTAGTTGTGTATTTAGCAATTTTAATTGTGTCTTTAGCATTTGTAATCGTGTCTTTAGCATTTGTAACTTTGTCTTTAACATTTGTAATTGTGTCTTTAACATTTGTAATTTTGTCTTTAATATTGGTAATTGTGTCTTTAACATTTGTAATTGTGTCTTTAACTATAGCAATTGTGTCTTTAACATTTGTATTATTTTTCTTTATAACATTTCTAAATGTGTCTTAAGCAAGACCAAAGCTTAAAAAAATGTTCAGGCTGCTTTAAATTAAGACCTTTGTGTCTAGCAGAGTGTTGAGCCAACTCTGTGAACAGCCACCATGAGATGTTCATTTTGAATCGTTCAATCGATACATCAGCAGCTCATCGCCTACACACCTACTCACCCGCACACAATCTTTATCTGGCCAAGATTGAACGGTTCTTCTTTCTCAAAGTGAGCCACTGAACCAGAAACGACGCTGCCCCGGGCCCAAACCCCCCTGGAGTGGATTGCGACTTCCTGTCAATCCTATGAAGGCGCCGATGATTGGTTAAATCAGTCACGCGTCGTCGTCACCCCCCCCCTTCCTCCCACAGCGACACGGTTGGGGTGGGGGAGGGGTGTGTGTGCTTTTTATTCGATTCTTTCGTCACGCTGTCCGTTCCACATCAAGAGTCATGTCCACAATTATCTAAAAGTTGTATGCGCGCGCATACCTAACTTTGATCGCTGTGTGAACGCACCCCCTCCCCTCCCCTCCCTCCCTCCCTCCCCACTTGAGAGGATTATGTGTCACCTTAACCTAAGATCACACACCCATCTCTTATAGAGGCTAATTATTATTATTATTATTATTAATATTTTTTGTGTGTGGTAAAAATTGATTACATTCCCCCCCCCCCGGTCGATACATAGACACTTTTTTGAAATCGTTTCCGTTGGCGTTAATGTGACGTTATAATATACAACAACTGTCTGGGTGGGGGGGATGATGTTCGCCAATGACAGGTGAGTCAGGTTGACCCTTTGAACTGGTAGGTAAAATATTGAAAGAAATGCTGGGTAGCTTCTCTGTGAGGTACATATCTAGTGCCGTAACGAGCTTGACTCGCGCCCGGGGGCACAATACCTTTTTAATACCTTTTTAGCGCCCCCCATTCGAAAACCATATCATATTATATGTAAAATATACATTTAGGCCCCCCTTTGTGAGTAGCGCCCGGGGCATGATCACACCCCTCGCTACGCCTCTGCACAGATCAGGGTTGGAAAATACCCAGCGGCAGAGGTTTTTGTTTTCATTGTTTCCTCTCTTAGGTCGCTCGGGTTGAAAAATCTCCGCAGGCTTGCCGCAATGAAAGGGAGTTGTGGTGTGTGGGCGACCTGACCGCGTACAAGTGACCCACGGGCTGTTTTTTGATATGGTATTAGGGTGTGTGTGTGGATGTGTGTGTGTGGGTGTGGATGTGTGTGTGGGTGTGTGGGTGTGGATGTGTGTGTGGGTATGGATGTGTGTGTGGGTGTGTGTGGGTCTGTGTGTGGGTCTGTGTGGATGTGTGTGTGTGTGTGGGTGGGTGTGTGGGTCTGTGTGTGGGTGTGTGTGTGTGGGTGTGGGTGTGTGTGGGTGTGTGTGGGTGTGTGCGTGTGTATGTGTGTGAAAGGACAAGATGGCACCTAGGTGTCATATTAAGGGGGGCCCCGAGATTCGCTAGTAGCAAGCCCTGCCCTCCACATTATCACTGCCCCCTCCTCCCCCACCCCATCCCCACGATAATCTCCCTCCCCCCCCCACACACACACCAACACTCAGGCAGCGGAAGTACGTGAAGGTGTGTATCAGAGGTGGCCCGGTAAATCTGTCACAGCAGTGGGTCACTGGCTGGGCCAAATGCAGAATCGAGCGATACTATCATTACTATCTCATATTTACCAACACCACCACCGGGGGGGGGGGGGAACTCCGACCCCCCCACCCCCAACCTCCCCACAAACTGTTGCCTGCCGGGTTATGACAGAGAATCTATCCTGGGCCGCGAATGATACCAGCCCCCCCCCTCCCCCTTTATTTTTCCCCCTCTCCACTTCCGTAAAAGAGTAGATGGCGATCTGATACAAGGGGGAATTGAGGGGGTGGGGGGGGGCTCGGCATCGCAGGTGGCGCTGACACATCCACAGGGCGCTGCACTGTGTGGGTGGTGGGGGGGGGAGACGGCACATATTTCACTTAAAGCTAAATGAGGTCTTTTATTATTTCTATCCGTGTTTGGTACTTCTGTCATATTTGTATTTTTCAAATAGCACAGTTTAATACGTTATATTTTTTTTTGACAACTGCAGCTATAGGCCTTATACAGACCTCAGATTATTTAGTATAGAACATGTCGAGGAGCAAAGATTTTATTGTATGATCCCGTTATCAAATCAACAACACACACACACACTCACACAAACTAACTCTCTTTCTCTCTCTCTCTCTCACACACACACACAAACACACACACACACATATATACCTATATCTATCTATCTATCTATCTATCTATCTATCTATCTATCTATCTATCTATCTATCTATCTATCTATCTATCTATCTATCTATCTATCTATCTATCTGTCTATCTATCTGTCTGTCTATCTATCTATATTATATATTATACAGAATGCATAATCCTCTATTTTTATACACTTTTCCACTTACCGTCACATTGGTTCATCAGTGAACTCGGTGAGGCAGTGACGTTATTAATGGATTTATTTTCTAACCCAGCATCTCCTTAGACTCCATCTTTAAACTCACCAGTGAGACTATAATTTAGTTTGCCAAAAAAAAACCGGGCCGACCTTTTTTTTTTTAATTAGTAATACATTATTCAGTTTGTAAATATGGCATTTAATTAAATTGACGAAGTTTGATCTAGACCTCATTTTTTGATTACATCATATACAGACGTCCTTCTTTTTGACCACACCTTCTATTGTATATCAGTATTTAGGTGCTACACCATTAGAAACCCAATAAAAGTAACGGGATGTGGTGGGGGGCATTTTTTTAATTCAAAGTTACTAGACTTTTTTATAATAGCGATGCGATCTATGGATAATTTATATTCTGTGATTAACACTGTTTAAAAAATGAAATGTAACGCAAAATAAATCCCCTGTCCCCCGCGGAAATCTCAGGTAAAATCACCTTGGAGGCACTATAGAGCTTGGTAGGTAGCTGAGACCGGTGGGATTCGAACCCGCTATCATCGCAGTCACAGATCGCCGTCACCATCTCACGGCGATATACCGCTACTCACCAGACAGCCAGTTGCTATATATCCATAATGTTCATGACAATCTGCTCACAGGATAGCTGGAGAAATGGAGATGTCAGAAAATGAATAAACCAAGTTAAAACAAACAAACAAACAAACAAACAACAACATAATCTAGAGATGGGATTTCAAAGATTAATTTCCCGAAATGTCACGTGCGTCACTCAGCGTCTATGCGTACGTCTATGAAATTGTCTGTAACAGCCATTACCAACGTAGAGGTAATGAGCTATCGACCCGAGACTATAAATCTTCACTCAGCTCCACTCGCCGTACCAATAGCCGAATTAGTAATTTTTTTTTTATTTTTTTTTAATACTAATTTAGTATCTATCCGTATCTCTAATATAAAACACGACCTAGAGGGTTGTTAGTTTTAGTGGTACTTTGCCTGGTGTATTGACTACAGGCATAATTGGTAGTATTGACTCTTTGCCTCGCTGTGGAGGATCGATACATGTATTTGAGTTTACAACATGAACATTTATATCTTTTATTATAACACTTAATATGGATATATTAATATTATATTGAAGAAGATGTATTGACATTTTTACCTTGTAGGTAGACCTACGAGCGGAGAGGAAGAGAATAGAAGTTTTCATCCCATATTAACAAGGAGGATATATTTATTGGGCATAAAAAGTGATCGAATCATGTTTTCACCCCTTATTAACCGGGAGGATATATTTACTGGGCATAAAAAGTGATCGAATCATGTTTTCACCCCTAATTAACCGGGAGGATATATTTATTGGCCATAAAATGTAATCGAATCACGTTTTCATCCCTTACTGACCAGAAGAATATATTTATTGGCCATAAAATGTAATCGAATCACGTTTTCATCCCTTACTGACCAGAAGAATATATTTATTTATTGGCCATAAGTTGTAATCGAATCATGTTTTCATCCCTTATTGACCAGAAGAATATATTTATTGGACACACAAAATGTAATCGAATCATGTTTTCACCCTTTATTTACCAGAATTTCTTATCTGTTGGTCTCTATATTTAACTATCTAATAAGTTCTATTTACCAGCAGTATATATTTATGGAATAAAAAAAATTTTCCATATTTTAGCCGAACACATTTTGAATCAAGAAACATTATGTAATATGTACATGAATGTATCGGTATGCAATGAAGTTGGGTTTGCATTCACACTTAAGGCCCCGCTCGGTTTTATAACCGGGATCCCCATGAGCCATAGGGTGCCGTCGCTATTCATTCTTTTTTTGAGCTGTTCCCTGGACGTGAGTGGGAGAGGGTCTGTGTGTGTGTGGGGGGGGGGAGGGAGGGGAGAGGGTCAAAACGACTGTTCAGACAGCCCTGTATACAAATGCTGTCAGCGTGTGCCTTTCGGCCCTGCGTCCACTTACTTCGGGGCTGCGTGAGAACTGGCTAGGTGCTTCTCGATCAGTCGCTCGGGGGAGTGGGGGAGGGGGGGGATTATAATAATAATTTAATGAGCTTATATACACCATTTAGAGTCATAATGATGGTGGTGGTGGTGGGTGGTGGAGGGTTCTCTATAGAATAAAAAAAAAAAGATTAAAAAAACACAACCACAGTTAAAAATGTAGCACCCTGGGATATGGATCAGTGGTTTGTATTAATGTCCATCCTAGTCCTCGTTAATAATGGGCTGAACGTTTGGCCCCCAATGTGTGTGATAATGTCATGCAATAGCTGTTCGCTGTGTGCAATAGAAATAGCTGACCGAGAAGTGTAAAAGCTGATTGAGAAGTACAAAGGCTGACCGTGAAGTGTAAAAGCTGATCGAGAAGTACAAAGGCTGATCGAGAAGTACAATAACTGGTCGAGAATTACAAAGGCTGCGCTGATCGAGAAGTACAATAGCTGATCGAGAAGTACAATAGCTGATAGTGAAGTACAATAGCTGACCGAGAAGTACAATAGCTGATAGTGAAGTACAATAGCTGACCGAGAAGTACAATAGCTGACCGAGAAGTACAATAGCTGATCGAGACGTACAATAGCTGATCGAGTCAATGGCAAATGCCTTTTATCTATTTTTTTTATAAAGTATCAATCTTATCTCAGATCTCAATTACTCACACTTGTGTGCACCGGGTGCTCTGATGGTACTCACACTTGCCCCGATGGTGCGTAAATCATTGTTATCGGAATGTGAAACATGTGTACCCGGGATTTTTATTTTCCTTTAAGCCCACGCTGGACCCCAAAAGTATAACTAGTGAAATAATTAGATTATTATATCTCAGACCGAACACACATACACATCTGTTGGTACCGTAAATAAATCTTCTCCTTTTGTATTGCATTGTCTCCACTGCTAGCCGGTCAGTCTTGTGAGGCCACTCACGTCCTTCGTTTTCTTTGACTGTCCATTGTGTCCGGCCTTGTCCATTGTGCACAGTCTCGTCCAATGATGCAAAGAACCAACAAAAAAAAAAAAGAAATCAACGAGAATGAACGTCAGTGAGTCTTAAGCTACTGGGAGATAGGTCATCATAACATTGTTCATGTCCAAAGGGAGGTCATCATAACATTGTTCATGATCAAAGGGAGGTCATCATAAAATTGTTCATGTCCAAAGGGAGGTCATCACTGGCGGCGGAGCAGGGGGGGCAGGGGGGGCAGCGGCCCCCCCTAAAACTTTTAAGGGGTGGCGGCGCCCCCCTTGAATTTCCAGTCTGCCCCCCCTAAAACTTTAACTTTTTTAACTTTGTAATTCATTTTAGTTTATATGTATCATTTTCATTTTCATAATTCATTTGATTTATTTCTTAAATTTAATATTTGAAAGAAATTATAATTAATTGACATTTTACAGTAATCACATTATTGAGAGTTGTTGTGGCATATTTTAAAATTAGTTGCAACTACCCGGCTTTGCCCGGGTTTAAAATAATGTTTTCTGTTTAGTTAAGAAGCGTAATTTGACGTTTAATTAAGATTTAAAATAAGACGCGTAAAAAGGTTTTTTGCATGCAAATTGCAATAAAAGGTACATTTATCTTAAAGCAATGTGATACACAACATTTTTGGCAGTTTCTCTCTCTCTCCCTCCCCCTCCCTCCCTCCCTCCCTCTTTCCCTCCCTCTCTCTCCCTCTTTCCCTCCCTCCCTCTCTCCCTCTTTCCCTCCCTCCCTCTCTCCCTCCCTCCCTCCCCCTCTCTCTCTCCCTCCCTCCCTCTTTACCTCCCACTCTCCCTCTCTCTTAGGCATGACTGTATCAAAAGATGACAATTCCTATGGATGAAGGAATGGAATGTAATAATGTAGTAAGTAATGTGATATTTGGTTCCCCGTGCCGATCATATTTATAGTAAGTTAGCTATGTGGGAGAGAAGCTCGTAAAACCTGAAATCGGGGTAAAAGTTTGCCAATTTTCATGTCTTTGATATCCAAAATAATTAATCACAATTAAAGTACCCATTGAGATGGAACGAAACCTGTTTAAGAACATTCCCCATGTAATGTTGTGTACGTGTACCCAGTGGCGCAACCAGCAAAAAATGCTGGGGGTGGGGGGGGGTGCTCACATATTGAAAAAAGACAGTTTGACAGTTTGACAGTCTTTTTTGTAACTTTATAACGTAAATTATGTATTGATGATTTGGCCTGGGGGGGGGGTGGCTCAAGCCCCTGCCCCTTTGTTGCGCCATGCGTGTATCACATTCACGTTATTTGGTTGTCTGGATCTTGAGTTTTAAGGGAACAGACAGATAGCAAATGCGTCTTATAAGTATAGAAGTACAGGCCCGTAGCCAGAGGGGGGCTGGGGGGCTGAGCCCCCCGTGCATGACCTGAGCCCCCGTGCATGATTTGAGCTTTTTGACAAAATTTTAATAATAACGGCTATAAAACATCAATCATTTTGTTCAATTAATCAATAACAATAAAAACTTAAAAGTTTATATTTTGGCAATCATTCAGGCTATTTTTCTTACATATATAGCTTATCTAATTTTCGGGCATAAAAGATTGAATCTTATTGGTATTTGGGGCTTCAACAGCCGTGTGTGAGAGCAGTTTCTCAACCCTCACACGAATGCTCACCCCATATCGCAAATCAAAGTTACAAAAGCGTCTAAATAATCTTTTCCTGCTTACATTTGAAAAAGATTTAACAGACAATCTGAATGCTGAAACATTTTTAGGTAGAATTCAGTGCTAAACCACGACGTTTGCAAATTTGAAACGTATTATAATATAAGTTTTCGCAACCAATGCCGACGAGTGTGGGGTCGGGGCAGGGGGAGCATGCCCAGGGCCCGGCGAGTTTTAGGAACCCGGACTGAAAGCGGCCAATCAACTTTGAAAAATATTAATATCAGCACGGGGGCCGTGTCACCTCTGCCTAGGGACCCGAAATTTCTGTCGATGGGCCTGTTCGCAACCTTGTAATAGTTTTTGGTATATTCTGAGGACAACTAGCAACTTAAATAAGTTAATAAAATAGCATTTACTTCTGACTTCATTTTATACATATGTATAATAAAATAATAAAGTACAAACTCCGTGATTTCTGATTGATGTTATTTAATTTGCAAATTTTTTTAGCAGAATTAATTTTATTTTAAATTGAAAAATTTCGACTGTTGTTGTTGATAGATCTGTTCTTTGTTTTCAATATTTATAAGAAATATCACACAAATAGCTAAGCTATATTTGTGCATCTTTGTCGTTCTTCCCGGGTTGTAAGTTAAACCAACAAAGTATAATAATATAAATCAGGTATCTATTATGTAATAATTGTGTAGCAGAAATATTGGTCAATATATTTATAATAGGAATCATCGAAATTGCTCCAGCCTCAATAAATTTTTATCATTAAATTATTTTTAACAAAACTGCAACATGCCATGCATTATTGAAACGTAGTTTAAATTATATATTTCTAATGGCCTTAAACAATCGGTACTAAAATGCACCACTCCAGATATGGAACTGCAAAAATTTCTTGAGAGGGACTCACTGGATCCCCTCCCAAACCCTATTCTCCGTTCTCTGGCTTTCGGCGCTTTGCGCCTCCATTTTCGCCCCCCTCGAACATTTCTTCTACCCCACCAGGGGCGGATTTAGGGGAGGGGCCGGGGGACATGCCCCCCCCCCCGTTATCAAGGTTTAGGTAATACATCATTAAATTATTGAAATATTTTTTTGTTCTAAGATCAATTTTCAACAATGAAAATAAGGTTTGCCCCCGGAAGTCAATGTTTGCCCCCCGGTCAAAGTTGCCTAGATCGCCCCTGTGCCCTAGGAACATTTCTTCAGCACCCCCCCCGAAAATTACTTTGCCCCCCTAATCCAATATTTCTATAATATTACATCTACCGAATGATGGCAAATGTAATCTTTTAAAGAAAATACAATTATTTATTATCTTTTCATAAATTACTTTTTGTTTATTGAGTTTCCGGTTTCATATTCATCATCATTCATGATAATTATCAGTAATTTTCTGATCTAATTTCACTATTAAATTTGTAAACAAACTGACATTACGAATCAGTTGACGACAGAAGTGCTCAATGTTCATTTTTATTTTTTTTTTAAATACTTGCTACAGAATACTATATTTTTTAATAATATCGTCATATTTTGGCTTGCCCCCCCTTAAAATACTTTCTCGTTCCGCCGCCGGTGGGGGGCAGTAAAAATAATAGTACAGGCGTAAAATTACTATATTCTATTATGATGTGCCCCATGATGTGCCCTAATGTGCCCCATGATGTGCCCTATGATGGCCCTATGATGTGCCCTATGATGTGCCCCATGATGTGCCCTATGATGGGCCCTATGAAATGTGCCCCATGATGTTTGTGCCCTATGATGTGCCCCATGATGTGCCCCATTTGCCCTATGATGTGCCCCATGATCATGATGTGCCCGGTGCTCGCTGTTATATCCAACTTGTTCCGACAGCTAAACTGGTTGTCTAATGTATAATTTTCAATAAAACTATTTTTTCAAATGCCCAACATAAATGCTGTTCTCATGTATTTTGTTTTGTTCACATATTAATGTAATACTTACTTCTAGTTTAAATCAATGTTCACTGGAATAAACCTATCAAACGTAAAAATATAAGTCATACTAAAACATTATCAGAGACCAATCTTCACCAACTTCTCAATCATAGGACGTCACATGTCAGGGTTATATTATATTTAGGAAGTTAACTTTACTTACAGAGGCGTGACATGTCAGGGTTATATTCAGGCCCGTAGCGTAGCGGGGGTCCTGGGGGCCGCCCCCTGCGTTTTGTCTGGCCCCCTCTGCTTGTTTGCTCTACTTAGTAACATTTATTTCCTGCCCCCCCTCCTGCTATAGGCCTGGCCACTGCTGTAGAATGCCTGACTTCTGCTGTAGAATTTTCACGCTACGGGCCTGGTTATATTTAGGAAGTTAATTTTAGAAGTAAATTACCTGCAGAGGCGGAATCTTCGTCCCACATCGGCTGGCAGTTATTTATCCACTAGCAAGAGTCCTCCCCGTGCGTTATTAATTCAAGTAACGCCACTGGTTACCTATCGGATAATATAAATTAACAGTAATAACAGTAACGTCACTGGTTACTTTTTCAGTAATTCAAATTAACATTAAAGTGTAATAAATATGTCAGTAATAACCGAGAGAGTAAACATTATGATAGCCAGACACGAAGACAATAAAAATCTAGTCAACATTATTTAGTCACAAAAGTAAAAAAAAGTTATAAGAAAGAAACAATAAGCTTAAAAGACCAAAAAAAATTGTCCAACCATTTTTTCTTGTTTTGGTCAAGCAACTCATGAATAATCAATAATAGAAAGTGACAGATTCCACTATGAGAGTCACTCTTTGTCCAGAGACATTCACCGACCATCCATCTGGAAGAGAGATATTGAGACGGAGGAGAGGAAGTCAGAAAATGTTGAAGTCAGCCGTAGAGAACACAATTTTTTGTAAGGGCAACACTTCTGTCACATTGTGTGGGCAACACTTCTGTCACACTGTGTGGGCAACACTTCTGTCACACGATGTGGGCAACACTTCTGTCACACTGTGTGGGCAACACTTCTGTCACACTGTGTGGGCAACACTTCTGTCACATTGCGTGGGCAACACTTCTGTCACATTGCGTGGGCAACACTTCTGTCACACTGTGTGGGCAACATTTATGCCACACTGCATGGGAAACACTTCTGTCACACTGTGTAGGAAACACTTCTGTCACACATAGATGACACATTCGCAGTCATGCCCTCTCACACAACTTACACTTAGAATGGAACCTGTGAGAATGGAAGAGTGAGATTCACATTTTCGTTTATATCAACAAGACACATAATAAATAGAAATCAATATTTCGCCAATATTTAAGAAAAAAATAATTTATTACAAGTAACAATATCTGCATTGAGCCAGCAGTAAACATCGTATCCTGGATTACATAAGTAAATAAATGTACCGAATGTTGGGTTTATATCATTTGGGGGGGGGGATTGGCATTCATCATTTATGTTTCTGTCCATATAACATATACGAGCGAACAACTGATGGGATAACATTGAACGGGACTCGTTAGTCCACTCACTGCCATAAATTGTGTAACATGTTGATGTGTGCATCTGGTGAAGTCATTATAAAATGTCAATCAATAAATATTTGATTTATACGCATAAGTATTAGTAAAAAAAAATTTCATAACGAATATCAGTGTTTATTTTAAATTACTCGACAGGCTCGTCGCAATGAAGGAAAAGGGGTTAGGTGTGCAATTTATATACATGTATATATATATTGTCACGGTCTCGCTGAAACTTGGGCTGCTCCACAGATTAGATGTTATACACATTGCGCAAGCCTCGTTTTGAAATAATGTTTTCATCGCCGCCATTAATGATATACGGATGGCCGAGTTGTGTAGATACTCGACTGTCGACCTGAGAGCCCTGGGTTCGATCCTTGATGAGGCCCATGGAATTTTTTGCAGGTGAAATTTGGTACAAAGTCCCACAAGTACATCCAGCTATAAATGGGTACCTTACATGAGTTGAGGAAGTAAAAGGCGGCTAGGCGTCGTGCTAACCACACAATCCCTTCATATGCCGAGGTTATAGAAACACATGAATTCTACACTTCATCTGCCCCGATGGCCCGTTAGGGCTAAGGGAACTTAACTTTACTTATTAATGATATGTACTATATAATCTGTGGACTGCTCTCTCTCTCTTTGAACTCTCTCAGTAATCTGCGGGCTGAGACTTAGTCTCTTAGAGCCCGTGAAATCAGACTTGCTGTGTCTCTCAACATCTGGAGACTGCCATAGAGCCCAATGGCCAGCAAGCTATCGGACTTGTCCACCATGTGGTCCGCCAGTCCAGGACACTCGAAAAGCAAATGATCCACGGTTTCCTCCACCTCCCTGCAGTGTCTGCAAAGGGTGTCGACATTGGGCCTCAACCTCCCAAAGTACGCGCCAATAGGACAGTGCCCAGTTCGGAACTGGGCAATTAGCGCCTGCTCGACTCGCCTAAGCTCCACCACGGGTCAGTTTTGGACGGCCGCTCCAGAAACTTACGGACATTTCTTCCGTTCACCCCATGGTCCCAGCTCGAGAACCACTGCTCTATCGCTTTCCATGATGTCATATAAAATGACTTGGCCGTTGCGTTAGTGACTCAATTCTCTATTCTGTTTCAATAACCTCGGCATATAAAAGGGATTGTGTGGTTAACACAACGCCCACCCGCCTTTACTACCTCCCCCTCCCCCAATTTAAAGTCAGGTTCCCATTTAGAGCTGGGTGGACTTGGGGACTTTCACCAGGACCTGAAAAAATCCCAAGGCAAATCACTGAGCCTCGAACCCAGGACTATCCGCCCGACCACCGCCCTTCCCCCCCCGAAATTAGAAAAATTAACTGCCAAATTAACTTTTGGAACTGATCAAGTTCAGTAACCTATCTACTAGTGCATGTGTGTTATGAAGGGTTAAGTCTCCGAATACTCTTGTAGTCGTCACCTGAAATACACATCTTTTTCATCGTGTGCTTTTGTTATTTAAAAATGTATTTAAAAATGTACATGAGCAGATCATGCCAAATGTAATCAATACTCCAACCGCTAATAAAAATGAAGAGTCGCAAATTAAACATTAATTATCCGCCCTTGTTTCGGTCTCAAGAGTATTGGTCCTTGATGACTCGTCAAGCCTTATTTAACTTTTTGCTCGGACTGCCAAAAGGTAGAAAAAGGGGAGAGAATCGAAAGCGCCACCTCCCCCCCATAAAACCAATCAATACAAAACAATATTGTTATGTCCCTTGAAATGTGACGCGTGTTGTACAATTTGGTGACTTCTAGTAGAGAATCCGGTTAACAGCACATTGCTGTTATTCGATATCTACTATTTTTCTTAAATTGTATACCTGGTTACGTCACTAGTCCATGCACACAACCTGTCCTATCAGAAGTGCCCCCTACCCCGGGCAGATTGCTTATTGTGACCGTGGTTATTATTATTATTCTTGAAGATGACTACAGAACAGTTTCATAGATAGTACATTTTACATTATTACAAAGACTTATGGTAAAATGGATTAAATATTTCTTCATATTATCATTTTATATTGCTGTATTTGCCACATCAACTTTTCTTGATAGTTTTATTATGGTTTTTCATTATCTACGCCAGGGGTGGGCAAACTACGACCCGCGGGCCGCATGCGCCCTTCAGCATATACTATGCGGCCCGTATGCATGTACTGTTCATGTATATATTGTAGTTGTGAATGCGAAATAAATGAAAAATACATGGTTATTATCATCATTTCATATTATAATACTTTGTAAATTTTAATTAAAGTAGACAAAATTTATGTATATATATATATATATATATATATATATATACTAGTTGCAAGTACCCGGCTTTGTCCGGGTTTAAAATAAGGTTTTCTGTTTACCTTTTGTTTCTCTCCCTACCCCCTCTCTCCCTCCCTCCCTCCCCCTCTCTCCCTCCTTACCCCTCTCTCTCCCTTTCTCTTTCCCTCCCTCCCTTTCTCCCTCCCTCCCTCCCTAACTCTCCCATCTCCCCTCTCTCTCCCTATATCCCTCCCTCCTTCTCTCACCCCCTGTCCCTAGCCCTTTCTTCACCGTCCGTTCAATTACACATTCACTTGGTGCGCGATTTTTATTTATAGTGAACGCGATCCCATACCGTGAATACTTTAATATAGTAAAATACTAAAAATAATCAATTACAAATAAACTACGCATTGAGATTGTATTAATAATGTTAATAATGTCACAGAAACATTTTAATTAACGTATTTCGGTTTACTAAAGTGCACCTTTAATTTTAATCTTCCGAATACATAAAACGATAGGTAAATAGATATGACTATTGATTTCACCATGTTTACAATTGGAGTTTCCGGAAGTTACCCCTCTTTTAAAAATGTATCATCGGGAAATGACGTCACAGAGGAATTTTATCTATGGCGCCGTCGAGATTACTTTAATATAGTAAAATACTAAAATAAAAATAATTAATTACAATTAAACTACCCATCGAGATGAAACGAAACATGTCCTATAACCTTCCCCATGTAATTATGTGTATGTGTAACAAATTTCACGTTATTTGTTTGTCTGGATCTTGAGTTATAAGGGAACAGACAGACAGACAGACAACAAATGCGTCTTATAAGTATATATATATATATATATATATATATATATATATATGCGGCCCGCCGATAACAATCAAGTTTACAATGTGGCCCTCCGTAGAAAAAGTTTGCCCATCCCAGATCTACGCCATCACCTGGAAGCGACCGTGATACAGGTGTCTGTAAATATAATTCTTTGTAATAACTTTTTCATTGCTCAACTTATTTCGATTGAGTAAACAACAAAAAGGTGGAAATCGCCCTATTGTGTTATTCTTTATTATTTTTTCTCTTTCTTTCTTCCACAGATCACGCGACTACTGACATGATAAACACAGATACCTGGTCGTGCAAGATCCAGCAGAGTAGGTGGACTTAAGGTTAATCAGGCTCCCCCCTCCCCTTTCCTTCCCACCCCACTGTGTGTTTGTGTGCGTGCGTAGGTTTGCCCCACCCTCATTGTCACCTGGTATGACGTATCTAGGCCGAAGATACGATATCATCAGTCATGTTCAGTGGCTCAGTCTTTACCTGTCATATTGTGTCCTCACCCCCACCCACCCACCCACCCCCTGCTGGCCGGGATCTACTACTCACCCTCTTCTTGTAAGATCTGATCCATCAACATCTATCACGCTCACCTCCAATCGAAACGTCTACAGTAGTCAAAAATCTTTAAGTGAAATAATAATAATAATAATATTAATACCAGACCAATCAGACAGAAAAGACCTCTGGATCAACTAACCCCAAAAAAAAAAACATATACAAAATGAAGACTGTTTTAAAGAAGAACTTTGAAGTCGATAGTTTAGGACCAATGGCTATTTTATGTACCTGTTAGTGAGTTTGTTAGGATTTAAGTCCACCTTGCCTAATACAAGTATTTACAGAACTACCCAAAGGAAATATTACTTGAAAAAAAAGTCAACAATGAATGAGTTGAATTGATTTGTTATACTGTTTGCACGTTTGAAGGACAAACAGATTCTTGATGTTTAACGATACATTTGTTGACAATTTTCTCATAATAGACATCTTCTGCTAATCGAGATCGACATATACAGGAATTGCGTGTTTGCCGATAAGCGGATCAATTTTTACGCTTCACAATCGTGAGTAGTGTATGCGAAGGGGTCTGCTGTGAAAGAGTGGCAAAAACTCTCCCCTCTCTTTCACTCTCTCGCTCTTCCACCCTTGTTTTGTCGAAATTATTTCGATATCTCAATCCCTCTTCCCCGCCTTCATGGATTCCGACCAAAGAGAAACATTGAAATGAATAGAACATAAAAAGTAGCACCAAACGAACATTCAAATAAAGACATATAGACTATATGCATCTGGTTAATTTATAAAAAAACAACTATTTTTGGTTTACCAAGAAATGAAACCGTATTAAAAAAACAACTATTTTTGGTTTACCAAGAAATGAAACCGTATTAAAAAATGTGACTCGCGTGAGTCACTGAAGTGAACGGAGGCGAGGCGGTACTCAGATACCACGTGACTGAACGACAAATAATTACACCCCCACTCCTCCCCCCTCCTCCTGCGCCATGTCCAGGAAGATCAGAGAGGACGTGGGAGAGCGCTTGAGGCGGGGAAAGTCCCAAGACGGCGGTCCTGCTAGCGTCATCCACGCGCGTAACACGACCAACTTTCTCAGCCCCGACGCGTCGTCTCACGGTGGGGTCACCAGCTTGGAGCGGGCTCCTAGTCTGAACAGGCTCCACGCCCAGAGCTCCACGGAAACCAGCGGTCTAGGAGAGACGGTCACTTCAGGGTTCTCGAGCCAGGAGAGCGTCCACAGTTTCGTCGGAGATGATAAGGACAGGGGCGGAGCTGGGAACCCCTGGGAACGATCGAGAAGAAGGGGCGGAGGAGGCAGCAGCCCCGCAGGGGGAGGTGGACCGCGACAGGTCAGCGATTACGACTATGTAGACAGGGACGGACATCTGGGCAGCCTCAACGCCCGTCACCACCAGCAACACCAGACCCCGTTACACGCGCACAATTCTAAGTCTGTAACTTTCACCAAGGCCCCTAGGGGCCAAGAGATCGGCGGACAGAGTAATAAAAGTGATGATCGTCCCAGATCGGCGCAAGCTTATGTGAATTCGGAAGCTAATCAAGGCAACCCGACCCGGCGATACAGAGACACAGGAGGCAGGAGTTTAACACCGCAACAGGCCAAGGAGGAGCAAGAGGCGAGGCGGAAACAAGTTCACGTCGTTTCCGATAAGAGGAAGCCAGGAAGCGGTTCTCTCGTAGTAGATGCGCAGCCATCACGCAGGACCGATTCGTTAGACAGGCAACAGAAAAGTGCCACCGACGTCGTCGAAGCGCAAGACAGGTCTTTCTCTTCCAGAGAGAGGTCGTCCTCCGCCGGAAGTAGTTACCCCGAGTGTGACGTCAGGAGACGGCTACGCTCGACCAGCGGAAGTCGCGAGAGCAGCATAGCCGAGGCTGACCGGGAGTACCAGCGACAAAACTCTTCCGGCGCCAAGACCGAAAGGGCGTTCGTCTTAGTGGGCCGCTCCAGGCCAAACAGCAAAGATGGTAGCCCCGCATCGCCCGCTGCGCGCGTGAGCGGCCGTTCACACGGCAAGGATCAGGCGCCACCGGTCACGACAACAGCTGCCAGGGCCAACAGTTGGTCCAATAACAAGGATAACGTAACAAGTGCACCAGCTGTTCGCCGCGGCAGTAGGTCTGGCAATAAAGACGCGGTCGACAACCCTTCGACGTCGAGGTCCAACGGTAAAGCAGTAGGCGGCGTAGACGGTGCACCCGCCGTGTACCACGTGAGAACCAGCGCGCGATCTAACAGTCGAGAACGCGCTCAGCACACAAGCCTAAATGTCAGCAGTGCCTGGGAAGGAGGCGCGGATGGAATAGTGAACAGAGACAAGGTTGCGTCAGATCCCAGCGTCAGAGATCGCGAGAAGAGGAGCCGGAGCAGAGAGCAGTCCAGGTCTCAGTCGAGCAGTTCCAGGACCAACTCCGACGAGCATCACGAGTCCAGCGGTTCTAAAAAGAGTTGTGATACGGTCGTGAGGCTGAAAAGTCAGTCTCAGGATTCTAAGTTAAATTTCGAAGAGGAGCCAGCTCCGACCACGGATGCGGTAAAACCAAAGAAAGATCACGCGTATAAACCTGTGATAGAACCAACCATTCAAGTGAACGTTGAATCTTCTCTAAGGAGAAAACGAACGCCTGTCATTGTAGACGGCAGGCAAGAGGCCTTCAGCGGATATAAAACTGTCATCGAATCTAACAACAGGGAGGACGGTTCTCAATTCGGTAAAAAATCCAGAGAGGAGCAGCAACGAAGACTTAGCACCAAACTGCCGCTCGTAGATTCGAGGATCCCTTATGAAAAGCACAAGAACGAGCCACAGGGCGAGAGACGAGAAGTCAAAGAGATACAAAAAGACAGGGGGGCGAAGATCTGAATCTTCCGAAAAATCGGCCATCAGATCGAGTCCGGCGGATGCGACGATAAATATTCAGCCTATAGATAAACCAGCGGAGAAATATACGCGACAGCGTGAACAAGGAAGTGTTAATCTGAGGCCAAAGGGAAGTGAATTTCGGATTACTAAACCAGATTTAGAGGGACAGACGGGTGCGGAATCGGTCCGGATTCGTACCGATTCAACGTCTTCTAAGCTCACATCTAAGCAACCTGCTAAGCGAGGCGCTGAAAGTGATTTCGTGGAGACGTCCGAGCCACTGAGAAGAAAACCGAATGAAAGGGCTCATCTGAAAACGGAGCAGTTAAAACTTCCTCAAAGCGAACGCAGAGAAAGGCGTTCCGAACATGAAGGACGTCGTGATTCGGAGTGCGATGAGAGGTTTTCGGTATACGACGCTGAAGTTGTGAGTCCGAGCGTTGGAGAAGACAGGAGCGAAATGGATTACGATCTCTTCTTCCACCAGGCCAGCCGGGGTGTGAACGGGACAGGAGGGGTGGCGGGGGCGCCGGATACAGGGGGTACCCTGCGGCGCTCGACGGCGGATACTCAGCATCTTCCTCCAGGCGAGACCCGCGCGGTCAGTTCGGATTAAATCAAAGCTCCATGATGGGAAATCACGTGCATACTTCAGGAATGAGGCCAGGCCTCGAGGTGAGAAACCTCCCTAGCGCTCTAGGACCGGAATTTCCGCCCCGAACACCAGAAGTGCCCCTTACACCAAATTCCAGGTGCCTACCACGCCCATGGGACCTATCCCAACGGTCCAGCTGATCACTTCACCGGAAGTGCCTGGACTCAACATCGACGCCATACACAAAGAGTGGGAACGCCGCGGAAGCAAAGGCTCCTTGCGGAGCCACCACTCCAATAAGAGCTCCGGTCCGAAGTTCCTAGGAGTGACCACCGAGTCCGCCTGGACCAAGTGGTCAAGGGACCGTCGAGCCAGCTACAGGAGGCGGCTGGAAAAAATGGAAAGGACCGAAATTGAGACCAACGAAGTCGTCCGGATATCCACTCCCGTCAAAAAGGCCCGACAGGAAGGGCTGAAGTTCGTGCACCCAGACCTCGAGGCCCGGTACCTCTCAGAGGACGACCTGAACGAGCTCCGACGGCACAAGCAGCAGCAGGTGCACGTCATGAGGGTCATTGAGAGGAACCGGAAGAACAAGTTCCGCATGAAGACCGAGGTGAAGCTCTCGGCCGAACAGTGGCACGCCCTGCAGGTGTTCTGGGAGCACACCTTGTTCGTGCGCGCCAGATACCTCGGGCTAGTAATCAGCATTCTGGCGCTTATCTTCATGATTGTGTCCATCGCCAAGAACGACTGGCTATCACACGGTGAGTAAAAGAAAATGTTTACATTTTATCAACAGTGATTTTTTTTTTTCGTACTACAACTATACAACTAAAAATCTCATGTTTATACCATCATTATATATTTTAAGCAAAATTCCAAAGCTTTTGTTATCAAGAAATTTCTTACTTTTAAGACAATATTATTTTCAACTTAGTAATATAATCATTTTTTTAATTATTTAAATAATTCTCATTATAAAAAAAAATGATAGTTTATAATTTCGTGCTAACCATATGATTGAAGAGCACTTAGTGCACAAAAAACAAAGACAATGAATATATTATTATTTCTAAACATGATATTAATAGAAGGCTACGTTAATAAAAACATTCTAACATCAGATATATTGTGCTCATTTACGATTATCGTGAACTATAAGCAGCAATAAAAGTGTTTGTGACTTTTGTAAAATTGATGTTTGACTTTTTAAAACTACATCACCATTTAGTTTGGATCATATCAAAAGAATTGCTTTCAAATGTTCACTTTTTGAGTTTCTAGAACAAGTTTCAAAGACTCGTTTCTCTCAAAAGCATAACTTTCCTGATAACTTAGAATATGTTGATAGATATTTTATTTCATAGTGTCGTCAAAATGACAACACTCGCGGCATGCCAGTAACTTTCTGATTGGTTGTGTCTGCAAAGAGATACTCTCTACTCCACAGTCTTGATTGTAAACATAATACAAAAAAATCTTTGTACTAATATATCTATCTATAAATCCATCCACCCATGAACACATCCCCCATGAACCCATCCATTTGTTTATCCACTCGTCCACCCATCAACCCATCCATCTGTTTATCCACCCATCCACCCATGAACCATTCCATCTATTTATCCACCCATCCACCCCTGAACTATTCCATCTATTTATCCACCCATCCACCCATGAATCCATCCTTCTGTCTATCCACCCCCCACACACTCTCTTCGTTAATATGTAGACACACACACACACCCACCCACACACACACACACACAAACTTCGTTAATATGTAGACACACACACACACACACACACACACACACACACAAAAGAATGTCATGTAGCGATGGCATCGGTTACACGGGGTTAGAAAATCTATTAATAATAAACTAGAGCAAGGGAACACGGAAATTAGCTTTGTTAATTTTCTTCCTATCAATTTCTGATAATATTTGAACATTATTCTTTATGTGTCCTAGTATTATATTGTAAAGATGAAACTCTATGTGTCCTAGTATTATATTGTAAAGATGAAACTATGTGTCCTAGTATTATATTGTAAAGATGAAACTCCGAGAAAAAAAAATAATTATATTATAAACCCTTCAGCAATGTTGGTATTTTTTTCTCTCCACCCGTTAAACAGAAAAGCAATCAGCCATACTGTACTACATTTTCTAATCCGTGGAGTCCATGTGACGATGAGATGTACTTCTCTTATATCTTATAAACCACTATCAGTGGCGTAGCGAGCTTAATCCTCGCCCGGGGCACAACACCTTTTTAGCGCCCCCCCTTCGAAAACCATATAATATTATATGTAAATAATACCATTCGGCGCCCCTTTGCGAGTAGCGTCAGGGGCGTGATGCCCCCCGACGCCCATACCATTTAGCGCCCCTTTGTGAGTAGCGTTCGGGGCGTGATGCCCCCCCCGCCCACCCCTCACTACGCCACTGATCACTATGAGAAACTTTTTTTTTTGGCAGTGCCTTATCTTCCCGACTTACAACAATACGAACAATGTATGCGTGTACATCAGAGGTGTGCGGATCTTGAAATTTAGCGTCCGCGTCCGTCCGCGGATTTCTATCAATGATCCGCGTCCGCAGAATCTTACAACATTGGTCTGCGGACCAGTCCGCGCGTCCGCATATCTGAAATTTACGCTAAAGAAGATCCGCGTCAGTCCGCGAGTCCGCAACTTAACCACACGAAGCGTCCGCTGTCTGTCCGCGGATTCGGAAAAGTCTGCGGATCTCTGGTGTACATTTGAATGTAAATAGCGATACCCAGTACTGACTTAATTGGTATCTTAGCATCCAATAATACAACCGGATCGTTTTACTTCAGTGGTCCTCATAGTATGGGGAGCGACTCACGGATGGTTTTTGAGCAGATTTGAAATGGGTCACCAAATATAAATAGATTAATACATACTTAGGAGTGGGGGGGGGGGAGAAAATATACAATCGGTTTATTTTTATCTTTTTTTTTTACATTTGGGTCGCATAATCGAACAGGTTCCTGAGCGGGTCGCGGATCACTCAAGTTTGAGAGCCACTCGCTTACAACATACATATTCTACAAAACACATTACTACAGACCATAACCACTCGCTTACAACCGACGTATTCTACAAAACACATTGCTACAGACCATAACCACTCGCTTACAACATACATATTCTACAAAACACATTGCTACAGACCATAACCACTCGCTTACAACATACGTATTCTACGAAACACATTGCTACAGGCCATAACCACTCGCTTACAACATACGTATTCTACAAAGCGCATTGCTACAGACCGTAATTTCTCATCTAAAGTTCTTCTGTAGTAATATTTCTCTTAGTTATAATATAAATTTTTGTCCATTCGTTACAACAATGGAGCAGCCGCACTCTATTTTATAAATACAGTTTTTAAGTTGACTGTTTGACTTAATGTTAAAACCTGGAACACAATTGATATGGCTGTCTCATAACTTGTACACACGTACAAAAAAAACCGAAGGGAATTCTATTAACACAATTTGATTTTCAGTGAATTTTCTATGTACATCTTCCATCCACTCCGATGAAATTTTAATATCTCACTTTCCCCTTTATTGTCTGGACATGAACCCTTATCACCTTTACCCCCTTATCACCATTGGGGTTATATTTTAAAGGTATTTGATAAGTATCCTCACAGAATGTTTCTCAGTATAGCTTGGTTACAGAATTCTTGTCCAGAAATATTGTTTTGTTTTTTTAAGTTAAAGTGGTAAACAAATATCAAAGACAGAAACAATACATCAAATAAAATTAAAAAAAAAAACTAACTTTAGCAGGTTTTAATATAACATGAGTTTATACCTGGGTCAGTGGGAGCAAAATTATACGATCCATGGAGTAATACATACATACATACATATATATATATATATATATATATATATATATATATATATATATATATATATGCTACTTTTTAATTAAAAAAAATAATTCTAATATCATACTAATATTTACATAATTTATCATTACTTAAAATATAAGCTGATGTTCCAGTTATTGTATTCAAATTATGAATACAACAAAAGATATAGCCTACTAAGTCCTGAATTTTTATTTTGTTTATTTTTTTAAGTCATAAATTAAAACATAAAGAGGAAACTTAAATGTTACCCACACTTTTATTGAGTTACAAGATGTTAGGACAAACACTAACAAAAAGTGAGGCTAAATAAAAACCTATACAACTATTTAAGAGAGTCACGAAATCACCAGTTTATCAAGATTTAGTGAGCTAAAGCGAACACATAATAGAAAAACTTGCTCACTATGCGGACACACTAAAATTCGCAAGCCGCGTGATGCCACAATAGATTTATTGTAGTTTATTCAAAGTTCGGTGAACTTTATTTTTGTCAACGGCGTAGTAATTTCAGAAAAATAAAATCACGACTCGGAGTGATCAAGCCGAAATGTCCGTCCGCAGTCCTCTGTTTGTCTGATGGATGACTTCATTGACATGTCACATACAAACACACACAAACACACACACAAACACACATCTGACTAGCTGTGCGAGAATCTTGACAACATTCAGGCACGCAATTAACATCAAATACTCTTGTTCAGTGGTCCCCCCAACCCCCGGGCCGCGGACCGGTAACCGGTCCTTGGATCAAATTGTACCGGGCCGCCTAGAAATATTAAATTATTTCCTTTATATTTACAATCTAAAATAAAAATAATCAAATCCCGTCCTCATCCCCCGCACCCCGCCCAGCGGGCCGCGGTTAGATTAACAAACGTTGACCGGTCCGCGTGGCGAGAAAAAAGGTTGGGGGATCACCGGTCTAGTTCATTAAGAGTTGTTTTAATTTAATAATCCCTCCCCCTCCTCCCGGTTGTCACGGACACACAAATATATTCCTCTCCCCCCTCACGTGATCACGCACATATTCCATACCATAACAAAACTCCAATGGTTTATTTATTTCACAAAGGAAAAACAGAATAACGTAGATCACTTTTTCTCTTTAATGGAAAGTAAAACCTGGGGCAAAATAAAATGAGTGAAAAAAAGGTACACCCTTCCCTTTACAACAAAACTTAAACTATTCCCCCTCCTCTGATTACGTGTATTTAACAAAGTCCTTTCCCTCCTCTGATTACGTGTATCCAACAAAGTCATTTCCCCTCTGATTACGTGTACTTAACAAAGTCCTTTCCCTCCTCTACGTGTATTTAACAAAGTCCTTTCCCTCCTCTGATTACGTGTATTTAACAAAGTCCTTTCCCTCCTCTGATTACGTGTACTTAACAAAGTCCTTCCCTCCTCTGATTACGTATATCCAACAAAGTCATTTCCCCCCCTCTGATTACGTGTATTTAACAAAGTCATTTCCCTCCTCTGATTACGTGTACTTAACAAAGTCCTTTCCTCCTCTGATTACGTATATCCAACAAAGTCATTTCCCCCTCTGATTACGTGTATTTAACAAAGTCATTTCCCCCTCTGATTACGTGTATTTAACAAAGTCCTTTCCCTCATGATTACGTGTATTTAACAAAGTCCTTTCCCTCCTCTGATTACGTGTACTTAACAAAGTCATTTCACCCCTCTGATTACGTGTATTTAACAAAGTCCTTTCCCTCATCTGATTACGTGTATTTAACAAAGTCCTTTCCTCCTCTGATTACGTGTATTTAACAAAGTTCTTTCCCTCCTCTGATTACGTGTACTTAACAAAGTCCTTTCCCTCCTCTGATTACGTGTATCCAACAAAGTCATTTCCCCCTCTGATTACGTGTATTTAACAAAGTCATTTCACCCCTCTGATTACGTGTATTTAACAAAGTCCTTTCCATCATCTGATTACGTGTATTTAACAAAGTCCTTTCCCTCCTCTGATTACGTGTATTTAACAAAGTCCTTTCCCTCTTCCGATTACGTGTATTTAACAAAGTCCTTTCCCTCCTCTGATTACGTGTACCTAACAAAGTCCTTTCCCTCCTCTGATTACGTGTATCCAACAAAGTCATTTCCCCCTCTGATTACGTGTATTTAACAAAGTCATTTCACCCCTCTGATTACGTGTATTTAACAAAGTCCTTTCCCTCATCTGATTACGTGTACTTAACAAAGTCCTTTCCCTCCTCTGATTACGTGTATCCAACAAAGTCATTTCCCCCCTCTGATTACGTGTACTTAACAAAGTCCTTTCCCTCCTCTGATTACGTGTATCCAACAAAGTCATTTCCCCCCTCTGATTACGTGTACTTAACAAAGTCCTTTCCTCCTCTGATTACGTGTATTTAACAAAGTCCTTTCCCTCCTCTGATTACGTGTATTTAACAAAGTCCTTTCCCTCCTCTGATTACGTGTACTTAACAAAGTCCTTTCCTTCCTCTGATTACGCGTATTTAACAAAGTCCTTTCCCTCCTCTGATTACGTGTATTTAACAAAATCCTTTCCTCTTCTGATTACGTGTATTTAACAAAGTCCTTTCCCTCCTCTGATTACGTGTAGATAGTAAAGAACCTCCCCCCCGCTATAATTTCATGTATTTAACTGTCTTCGAAGACGGTTGGTGGATTTTATTTATTGTGATTAATTATTATTATTTTTTTAATTTGAAACATGCGCCACATAACATGCATGAACTACCAACACTCTGCACTATACAACGGAGTATAACTTAAACGTTACCCCAGCCCCCCACCCCACACACCACCTTCAAACATAAACGTTCATAATCCACGTCCCCCGGCCACCCCCGATAAAATTATTTTGTAAAAAATAACAACAAAGAACTTTTTTTTCTGTAACATTATTGACCAACGCAAACCTAAGAAATGTTTTGGTGTAACTTTAATGTAAAGATTCTGAATCAGTTTATTGACCAACGCAAACCTAAGAAATGTTTGGTGTAACTTTAATGTAAAGATTCAGAATCAGTTTATTGACCAACGCAAACCTAAGAAATATTTTGGTGTAACTTTAATGTAAAGATTCTGAATCAGTTTATTGACCCACGCAAACCTACGAAATATTTTGGTGTAACTTTAATGTAAAGATTCTGAATCAGTTTATTGACCCACGCAAACCTAAGAAATATTTTGGTGTAACTTTAATGTAAAGATTCTGAATCAGTTTATTGACCCACGCAAACCTACGAAATATTTTGGTGTAACTTTAATGTAAAGATTCTGAATCAGTTTATTGACCCGCAAACCTACGAAATATTTTGGTGTAACTTTAATGTAAAGATTCTGAATCAGTTTATTGACCCACGCAAACCTAAGAAATATTTTGGTGTAACTTTAATGTAAAGATTCTGAATCAGTTTATTGACCCACGCAAACCTACGAAATATTTTGGTGTAACTTTAATGTAAAGATTCTGAATCAGTTTATTGACCCACGCAAACCTACGAAATATTTTGGTGTAACTTTAATGTAAAGATTCTGAATCAGTTTATTGCCCGTTTTTTAAGCTGTCTGATTCATTCACACACCGAACCCCCTCCCCCCTTTCTCCCCCTACGTCTATTAGTCTGGTGTGTGTTTTTGTGAGATCAAATGTTGATTGTGACGTCCATAGAGTCAGACGTAACATTCTGAGCTAATCTTATGAACCCGGGATATCGATTTCTTTACATTTCCGCGATACACCTATTATTTGCATCGATTCTGGAGAATCGAATCAGCGCCGAAGTTTCTCCGATGTCGTTCACTTTTTTAAAATTTATTTCTCATATTTCTTATAATAGCAAGAGTGCATTGAGTACCCTGACTGTCTATCTATCTATCTATCTATCTATCTATCTATCTATCTATCTATCTATCTATCTATCTATCTATCTATCTATCTATCTATCTATCTATCTATCTATCTATCTATCTATCTATCTATCTATCTATCTATCATCTATCTATCTATCTATCTATCTATCTATCTATCTATCTATCTATCTATCTATCTATCTATCTATCTATCTATCTATCTATCTATCTATCTATCTATCTATCTATCTATCTATCTATCTATCTATCTGTCTGTCTGTCTGTCTGTCTGTCTGTCTGTCTCTCTGTATGTCTGTATGTCTATCTATCTATCTATCTATCTATCTATCTATCTATCTATCTATCTATCTATCTATCTATCTATCTATCTATCTATCTATCTATCTATCTATCTATTTATCTATCTGAATGTCTGTCTCTATGTCTGTCAATAATTATATCTTTCAGTATGTCTTTCTACGTATCTATTTATTTATCTATCTGTATGTCTGTTTGAAAGTCTGTCCATAGGTCTGTATATCTGTCTGTCAGACTGCCTTTCTATATATATATCTGTCTGTCTTTCTTTTTACAAGTCTAAATACATCTTTCTTTGTCGTGAGCCCATCTGTAAATTAACCAATCTATCTGCTTGTTTATCTGCATGCCTCACTCTCTTTCTGTATATCAGTCCGTAGGTCGGCTTGTATGTTTGTCATATTCTTAATATTATAACCCCTAAGGAGGCTATGTTATGAAATATGACATGCAGAGAGGGAACTAATAACATCTATCTTAAATATTATATTCATACATGTATTGTAACCAGCATCAACTTTATTACACAGCATAATCTGGATTAACTTCACACAGTCGATTAACAATTTCGATACCAACCCCTTCCCCCCCCTCATAGGACTGCTTAATTAGGTTGGCCTTTTACGGGTGGACTTTCTCGCTTAGGTCGACCTAAAAAAAAAATAAAAGTAAAAATATTCCCTTAGCCCTAACGGGCCATCGGGGCAGATGAAGTGTAGAATACATCTGTTTCTATAACCTCGGCATATGAAGGGGTTGTGTGGTTAGCACAACGCCCAGCCGCCTTTACTTCCCCCAACTTAAAGTCAGGTACCCATTTAAAGCTTGGTGGACTTGTGGGACGACTTAGAAACAAATTTCACAAGGAAAAATTCCCATGGTCCTCACCGAGGATCGAACCCAGGACTCTCAGGTCGACAGTCGAGTATCTACACCACTCGGTCATCCGTCCCACTGTTTCAAACTAAACATGAATGATATATTTTAACAGACTGGACAGACCGAGTGCATTCGGACTAAAGTAGAAGAAGAAAACAACCTAACAATAAATTAGATAACACAAAGGAGTAGCGCATCAATTTTTGTATCTCTTTAAACTTTGCACATGTAGCCTACAATTTTTGAGCTACTTATATGTATATAAATATATATATATATATATATATATATATATATATATATATATATATATATATATATATATATTTCAAATGCGCATGACCTAAAAAAAAAACAGCAACTAAACCCCCCACCCCACCCCACTCCTGTCCCCTACATACTGTACTATGATACTCACCCAGAGCCCCGCGCGCTGCCCTCCGACACCTCTTGTAAGGTGGCAGTTGTCACATTGTACACACACACACAAACACACACACACAAACACACACACAAACACACACACACAAACACACACACACACAAACACACACACAAACACACACACAAACACACACACAAACACACACACAAACGCACACACAAACACACACACAAACACACACACACACAAACACACACACACATACACAAACACACACACACAAACACACACACAAACACACACATACACACACATACACACACATATACACATACACACACAAACAAACACACACACAAACACACACACACACACACACACACCATTAACTCTCCTCCCTCCCGATTCACTTACAACAAATGCCCGCCTTATCGTCCTGTCTGCCCCCCCCCCACCCTCACATTTGTGGCCAGCAACTGGATGTAAGCAATAACAACAATAATTATAAAACAACAGCAGCAGCAACAAACAAACACACACACACACACACGATGTTATCTCTGGTCGTAACAAACACAACGGGCCATTATGTCATTGACGTCACCACACACCACCCACCAAACACCACCCACCGCTTGCTACTAAAACTGTGACAGTTATATGACCACCTCATAGGTGACAGCCACTGTTCATTTTTTTTTTGTTCTCTCTCTCCATCTTTTTATTTTTTATTTTTGGGTCATGGATCATCCAGTGATCAAAATCATACCCCCCCCCGCTCAACCCCCCGACCCCATTTTACACATGACTTATACTCACCTGCATGTTTACATTGGTACGTCAGGTATCTATCAGGTATTGACGCAGCCTATGTAACCACAAGCCATTTTCATACTTTTATTTTGATGTTCCACAGGGAAGGTCAGTTTTGATATTTCATCTATCTATCTATCTATCTATCTATCTATCTATCTATCTATCTATCTATCTATCTATCTATCTATCTATCTATCTATCTATCTATCTATCTATCTATCTATCTATCTATCTATCTATCTATCTATCTATCTATCTATCTATCTATCTATCTATCTATCTATCTATCTATCTATCTATCTATCTATCTATCTATCTATCTATCTATCTATCTATCTATCTATCTATCTATCTATCTATCTATCTATCTATCTATCTATCTATCTATCTATCTATCTATCTATCTATCTATCTATCTATCTATCTATCTATCTATCTATCTATCTATCTATCTATCTATCTATCTATCTATCTATCTATCTATCTATCTATCTATCTATCTATCTATCTATCTATCTATCTATCTATCTATCTGTCTGTCTGTCTGTCTGTCTGTCTGTCTGTCTGTCTGTCTGTCCATCCATCCAATATATTTATCTATTCATTCAATATATCTATCTAATCTGCCTACCTCTCTCTATATTTATAGATATAGATAGGTATGAATGGGACAGCCCTCATTTAACCGTACACAGGGTCCACACAATTCTTAGGGTTGCTTTGTGCAGCACATTATTTAAACCTCTTCGTTTTGAACAGAAGTTTTCGGCTTTTAAATTTATTTTTTTTTTAAAGTTTAAGTTTAAAGGTCCTGGGATACAGTATAGCAATTTTACAATGGCACTTCTTCAACAGACTCACCTGCGTCGAGGAAGAGGGGAAAAACCCCCAAACCACCCTACTGCTCACCTCTAAAGAAGTCCGTCATAGTAATCTCACCCTGTAACAGCGAGTCGTTGTGCGCTGCTCAATTGGCGAGTGCTTCAACTCATGGGCCCACCTGTTCTTCATTTGTTTTTATCAGTTTGTCTGCCCCCCCCCACCCCACCACCCCACCACCCCCCAAGGTCTGCAGAAAAACGATCAATGGTTTAGAAAGCCAATTACCGGACAGTTTTTTTTTTTTTTGTTTATTTATTTAAACTTTATTTGCCAGTTTGCAGGAGGTATTTTGTTAGGTTCACCTTCTTTCGTCTTGTAGTGCTGTCCAAGGGTCTTTTATTATTATTATTATTGTGTGTGTATCTGTGTGTACATATTTAGATTTGGCCACAAATTATTCTGTTTATCTTGGTAAACTGGGATAAATCTTTGTCCCTATTTCATGCCAAACTTAATTTAAAAAAATAAAAAAAAAAATTTTGGTCGTTAAAAACGGGCTTGCGCTATATATATAATGAGACTATATGAGACTTTATTTCTTAGAAGGTATCTCATGAACTGTGTCGAAATGATGACATTTGTGAAGAGGTCAAAGTTAACTGGGTGCTATAGTATTCCCTTTGGGAGAGACGTTATCTCTTATATGTATGTAGCCCGCCCCGGGTGGGGTGGGGGTGGGGTGGGGTGGAGGGCTCTAGGTGTATAATTTTTTTTTCTTCTGGTGTGGTTGGTGGGTAAACAAAGGAGTGGCTTTTCTTAAGACCCATTCTGTGACCTGATCTCCGGTGTGTGTGTGTGTGTGTGTGTGTGTGTGTGTGTGTGTGTGTGTAAAACGGGGCCATCGGGGCAGATGAAGTGTAGAATTCATCTGTTTCTATAACCTCGGCATATGAAGGGATTGTGTGGTTAGCACAACGCCCAGCGGCCTTTACTTCCCCAACTTTAGTCAGGTACCCATTTAAAGCTGGGTGGGCTTGTGGGACGACTTTATACCAAATTTCAATTGGAAAAATTCCATGAGTATCACTGAGGATCGAACCCAGGACTCTCATGTCGACAGTCGAGTATCTACACCACTCGGCCATCCGTCCCATCGTGTGTGTGTGTGTGTGTGTGTGTGTGTGTGTGTGTACATGATTATTATCATACTAAGAATGTTTTTATGATTATTAATCTGCACAAATCATGACTTAAATATCAGGGCCCTCCACCTCCCCCTCCCCATCCTTTCCTATTGGGGGGGGGGAAGGGGTGGTGGGGTGGGGGGAGACAAGCTTGCAAAGGCCGACTAAAAAACAACAACTCAGCCATCCGCCATTAATACAGTTTCGTATTGACTTTAGTTCAACCCCGCCCTCCGCCGCCCGTCCCCGCCCCTTATATTAAAAGATAAGGGTGCAATGTCCAGGGTAGGCATCTCGTGGGGTGGGGAGGGGGGGGAGTGAGGGAGGGGGAGGGGGACCCTTCAAGTCTCAGGTAACGTGAGTATCTGGGGGCCGGATCATCCTGTAGCTTTTTTTTAGAATCACATCGCGTGTTTGTTTGTTGGAGGGGGGAAAAAATGTGCAACTACTGAGCACCAGCAGCGAATCTCTTGTAGGGGTCAGAGGTTAGGTGTTCTCGATGGGGGTGGGGGGGGGGCTTGCTGTGATTTAATTTAAAGCACTTGACATTCCTTGTTCAGGCCGGTCCATGCCGGCCAGCGCCCAGAGTTTTTTCTTTTACTTAGCTGTGTAGGCAATGGCAATGAACATTTTTTTTTTACTTAACCTTTAACCTATCTCTATAGGTTAGTGATGAAAAGATAAAAAAAAAACAAACAGGTGAGGAATGGAGAATAGATGCCACAATGAAAGCAAAAAAATTGGTGCCACGAACAAAACAAATTAAAATGATTATTTTTGCGCTTTTTCAGCATCTTATGTTTTTAGATTAGGAATTTTAGAATATATTTTTTCAAATAAATGTATTTAATTTGTTTAGCTTGTCATAAAATATTTCTGGAGCGCCAAGTTCGGCACGCGTACTGTGTTATTGCCGACCATGATAAAGATGGTAGTACTCTGCAGGCATAAACGCACAGATATATTTGTGGACTTATGTTGTTGTTGCGTGTCGGTGCGTGTGTGTGTGTGTGTGGGTGTTTGTGTAAGTATGCGTGTGTGTTTGGGTGTTTGTATGCACATATTGGGAGCAGAGCGATAATTCGAATCTCTTATGTTGTCTAATAAACCTGAAACCATCGCACGATGTGTGGTGGGAATCGCAGCTCAAATACACGTCCATGCATCTACCACCCAAGGGCACATTACTCTCCATTATTATGTCCCAGTTGGGCACAGCACTGTGCCTAGTATAGTACTCTGCCTATTCGAGTACATTACTCTGCCGTCGGGTACAGTTATATGCCAAGTCGGGTACATTACTCTGCTGCTATGTGTGTGTGTGTTTGTCTGTTTGTCTGTTTGTGTGTGTGTGTGTGTGTGTGCTGTCAGAGATATCCCAGTTGGAAGAGATTGTCCGTGGCCCAAGACCAGCCGACGTGAAATCAGCGCCAACCACTTTCACAGCTTTTGCGTATTTGTTTTTTTAAAGCTCCTCCAGTATCATTCTAGCCAATTCTCCAAGATGAACAGAAAGAAAAAAAGACTAGTGTACATTATTTTACAGCTGTTGACCGCGTCTGGCCCACGTCCACTAGACTAGACCCCCCACCCCCCACGCTCCCCTCTTTACCGCCCACTCAAACCTAAAGGGGATGCCCACTTTTCTCCGCGAAATTCACTTTAAAAACTTTTTGCGTCCTTATAAATAATAAGATTAGCACTTCACCTGGGCTGTAACGGAAAAAAAAAATTATTACCTGCACCGAAAGGGGAAAAAATAACAACAACAACAGCAACCCAACAACACCAGAACAATGGCGGCCATTGTTTAAAGAAAAAGTAATCGTAAACGAATTATTATCATCAGTATCGATTCTGGGGAGGTCACAGTTATGCAGTTCCATTTCTTGTGTGTGCTATTCAAACCAATACAGCCGATTCTCCTGGATATATATATATATATATATATATATATATATATATATATATATATATATATATATATATATATATATATCAGTGGCGTACCTAGGGGGGGGCGGTGGGTGCGGTGGTCCGCACCGGGCGGCACTTTTTATTACTTTTTAGGGGGCAACAAAAATGTATAGATTAAATTGAAATACCTAAATGACAGGGCGGCAAAATCGTCATCCGCCCTGGGCGGCCGATACCCACGCTACGCCGCTGATATATATATATATATATATATATATATATATATATATATATATATAAAGACTTGACTGTATCAATGTCCAGCTGTTGACCGTGCGCGGACCACGTCCACTACGTACGGCGCTGCCATCCTTACCTATGACCACTGTTTATTTTACGATGAAGTCTGAAAGGAAACGTTATATTGTCAGAAAGTACACGAGCACCTCCAAATTCCCCCTCCCCCGCCCCTTACTCTCCCTTTTCATTAAGTCGTTTTTTTTTTCGGTTTCTTCTTCAATGTGACACAATTCTAAATGAACTGTTCTTTAACACAGAGGTTTTCAACCTGTGGTCCGCGGACCCCCCGGGGGTCCGCGGGAGGCTTAAAAGGGGTCCGTGGGCAAGTCAATGAAATGAGCAATTTTCTCCTATAAATTATTGCTTGGTTTGGTTGATTGGTTAGCTTTTAGCTAAACAAAAAAAAATACAAGCTATGCCAATGTTTCCGGTACAGACAACAATGTGCAGAATTGAAAACTCCGCTAGTATTTGCTTATGCTACGTCTGAAATATGAACTAGAGTGCATACTACATGTACTTGTGTAGTGAGTTTTTGAGTCGTGTCACCTTGGCAATGTTTCTTTTTTACTGAGCTATGGCGTCACTGTTAAAACATCCGCAAGTGCGACAGCGTGTGTATTGTTGATAAATAGTCTGGTTGATCATTATGTAATGTTTTTATAACAAACTTTGGAAGGGCGGAATGCGCCATAGATACTATTAGATTACAATGTCGGTCATGTTTAGAGAGAGTTTGTATTTTTAGGTGACACATACCTGGGAAAAAGATGACCTGGTTAGGCTGGAATTAAAAGCAAGGCTTAGCGGCCTTGTGTTTTCAAGAGACAAATGTTGTGAAAAGCTAATTATCTACTGTCTGGTATCGTGTGTATGGCGCCGAACTTTGATTAATGTTACAAAGAATCAGTGTCCCAAAGTTTCTAGGTTGAGCATTGTATTTACAAGAATATAGGTGTAAATCGCTACCAGAGAAGTGAAGACAGACACTTATCATCACAATAACGCACAAAGTATAACTAATAATACGAATAGTTATGACACCTAGTAGCATGGTTAAATTTGTGAAGAGGAAAACTGACCAGAACCTGGAAGATTCTGATGATCAAGCAGCAAAAGACGAACGAAAAAGAAAACGGAGCAAGTTTAATCCAGAATATATATCATTGGGCTTCACCACAGGAGGGGACCGATGCTGACCAACCTCTTTGTGTCGTGCGCTTGCAAACATTATCGAACGATCCAATGAAGTCTGCCAAATTGAGGCGCCATTTGACCACAATGCATTCGGAACTTGCCAGTAAACCGAATGAATACTTTGAGATGCGGAAAGAGCTCTATTTGAAACAGAAAGACAAACTGGTGGCCTGCACTACTGTGAACGAGAATGCTCTTCGATCGTCATATTTAGTAGCGTTACGAATAGCGCGTTCCAAAAAAACCTCACACAATTGCAGAAGAGCTAATTCTACCAGCAGCAGTTGACATGTGCGAAGTCCAACAGGACACTGCGCTTGCAGTTCAGCAGACTGTCACTGTTGTCGTTCTGGCTAGCATGTTTCCAGAAGTACTCGCTGCTGTCAGACAAAGCCATCAGTGTCCTGCTACCATTTTCTATGACGTACTTGTGTGAAACTTCATTCTCTGCTGTTATTGCGATGAAGACCAAGTACAGGTCCAGACTGGACATTGAACATGAAATACACATATGTTTATCACGCATACCATCATGTTTGGACAAACTATGTAGTGCCAAAAAGGCACAGCCTTCCCACTGAACAGTACACTGTGTAACGGACATACCAGTGGAATAAATACTCGGTGAGTATTTCATTAATTGGATAGACAGCTATTTCCGTATGTAAAATGACTTTTACATGATGTGCGCGTAACTTAGGATAGGCCTACCGTTTATCAGAATCTAAGTAGATTGCATCCGTAAACTTTATAAGACATATTAGGGCCCAACCTGAGGTACGAAAAGTTAAGGCCAGGGCACTTGGTCTCTGGGGGTCCGCCACCCGAGCGTGGTATGTCTGTGGGGTCCGCAGGGTAAAAAAAGTTGAAAACCTCTGCTTTAACACACCCGGAGAATCTGTCTGACCTGGGAGATTATGTCGTTAAGCCTGTGAGAAAGTAGAGTTTTTTTTTGTAAAAGTGTGTGTGTGTGTGTGTGTGTGTGTATATATATATATATCTGTGTATGCTTATTTGTTTGTATGTACAAGCTTTGTTTTAATAAGATGACGGGAGTAGAAGAGTCCGTATTAGCCAGTTTGGGGAGACCTATGTTGCCAAACTGCGCTAATTCTGGCTAATTCGCCCCCCCCCCCTCCCCTTTTTTTTTGAGACTTTGTGCTAAAAACAAAGTAAACAACGAAAAGAAGTAAGAAAAAATTTAAATAAACGCCCAAATTTTTTTTCCTTGACATTACTTCGTGCTACATTTTTTTCGTGCTACTTTAAGTACCGCTGCAATACTCCCAGTGTGTGCTATTTTTTGTTCTTTCCATCTCATCGCGTTGCGCCATAAGCTCACGGTCTTTAAAACTGAAAGTATGTCCACACATATCGCGATACTGGGGTGAGTATTGAATTAATCACTTAATCTCGTAACGCATCCTAAACAGTGTTTACGCTGCATTTAATAATCCTGTTACACTGCCCCGTCATGCACGGGTGAGGTAGATCTCATGGAGGTACCGAAAAGGGGGGGGGGGGATTTTTCTGAGTTCCACAACAACATCACAGCTGAAGCGAAATCGCACCTGATAATTATAGGTATTACTGGTTCAAAGACTTTGAGAGAGGGTTGTTTGCACAAATCTAGATATATACTGGTGTGTGTGTGTGTGTGTGTGTGAGAGAGAGAGAGAGAGAGAAAGAGAGAGAGAGTGGGGGTGTGTATGTGTGTGGGTGGTGAGTGGGTGTGTGTGTGGGGGGGGGAAGTAACACGCACTTTGGCTGTTGTTTTTAATGTTTTGTTAAATTGTGATGGATATTTCGAGACGAAGTGAACTATTGGGTCATCAGTGTAATGAGTTCAATGTAATCTTTAGTCTGGTGGCTGGTGAAAGGCATCTATATAAAAATAAGCTTAATGAAAGCCATATTGCGATTTTCAATATTGTATAAAGAGTATAAAGAACCTAGTATATAGATTAGATATTAAATGTAGGTATTATATGTCGGCCCGACCACATATTAGGGTATTAATAATACTCCCTACCACACATTAGTTATTATATACAGACCCTACCACAGATCAGTTATTATATACAGACACTACCACGGATTAGTTATTATTAGGGAGCGACCGATAATCGGATCGGTATCGGTATCGGACCGATATTGGCACTATCGGTTAATATCGGATCGGCCGATTGTTGTAGGGAGCGACCGATAGTCGAACCGATATTGGCACTATGGGTTAACTATTGGACCGGCCGTTTTTTTGGCTGCCGATACATTTTTTTTTTTTTAACAACAGAGTTGCAGAAAAAAAAATCAGTAAATAACCCAATTCTATAACTAGATCAGACAAGATTTAAAAAAAGGAAAAAAAAACCCGTACACAGAAACTGTCCCGTCTATATAAAATTACATCAGAGATATGACCTTGAAACAATAGGATTGGCATTTCTTAATTCTAATGTATGACCTTGAATGATAAAATTAGTGAACATCTGTGTGTATTTTTTTTTTTGGGATGGAAAGTTGTGGGGGGGGGGGTAAACAAGACACGCGTGGGCGAAGTGTTACAAAATATGTGAACATGGGTTGACATACGTCATACAGCACGAGAAGAACACGTGTTTGGCATTGTTGTTGCTTAAGGGGCTGTCCATTAATTACGTTAACAAAATAGGGTGGGGGGGGGTCAGAAAAGTTTTGACAATTGTTGACAAGAGGAGGGGGGAGGTCAAGAAAAGTTGACGTCAACAATGTTACTTTTTTAATTTAATATAATTACTTAATAAATAGGAAAATTAAGCAGCGTTTGTAGTTCTGTGTTACACACTCGCTTAACATTCAGTATTTTAATTAAACTAACTATATTCCTACTAATTTTGCCACATAAACATTTGGGAAGCCACCTTTTTTAGGGGATGGGGGTAATCAAATGTTGGCGTAATTTTATAGGGGGGTCTCTGTAAGTTTGACAAGTTGTTGACAAGGGGGAGGGGGGGGGGAGGTAAAAATCGCCAAAAATTTGTTGACATAAATAATGGACAGCCCCTAAAAAGAAAATATCGGTATCGGTAAAGTGCTGGGGGGAAATATCTGTATCGGACTATCGGTAAAAAGGTATATCGGTCGCTTCCTAGTTATTCTTACATACCCTACCACGGATTAGTTATTATATACAGACCCTACCACGGATTAGTTATTATATACAGACCCTACCACGGATAAGTTATTATATACAGACCCTACCACGGATTAGTTATTATATACAGACCCTACCACGGATTAGTTATTATATACAGACCCTACCACGAATTAGTTATTATATACAGACCCTACCACGGATTAGTTCTTATATACAGACCCTACCACGGATTAGTTATTATATACAGACCCTACCACGGATTAGTTATTATATACAGAACCCTACCAGGGATTAGCTATTATATACAGACCCTACCACAGATAAGTTATTATATACAGACCCTACCACGGATAAGTTATTATATACAGACCCTACCACGGATTAGTTATTATATACAGACCCTACCACAGATAAGTTATTATATACAGACCCTTCCACGGATTAGTTATTATATACAGACCCTACCACGGATTAGTTATTATATACAGACCCTACCACAGATAAGTTATTATATACAGACCCTACCACAGATAAGTTATTATATACAGACCCTACCACAGATAAGTTATTATGTGTTGGTGTTGGACTAACACATTTTTTTTTAGGAGAAAGTCTGTAAAAGTTTTGTTAAGAAGCTGTAAATGCATATGCACAGCTCTAATGTCCTTTATTTTACCAAACTAAAAGACTGTAAATCTGCAAAGTAAAAATGGTAAATCTATATTTAGAACCAGTGTCTTTTATCGTGGTCTTTTTTTAACTGTGGGTCGCAAAAACAAAAACAAAAAGGTTGTTATACTGAGTCGCCAGGCGTTAAAGTTTAAGAACCACTGGATTCGAGCAGGGGTGGGCAAACTACGGCCCGCGGGCCGCATGCGACCCATCTGAGTATATTGTGCGGCCCGTATGCATGTATATGTTCGTATTTTAAAATGTAATATGCATGTGTAATAAAACGTGAAATGAAATGACAAATGAAAGGTTATTATCTTTAATTCATATTTTCATAGGTTGTAAATTGTAATTGAAGTAGACAAAATATATTTGCGGCCCGCCAATAACAATCAAGTTTTCAATGTGGCCCTTCGTAGAAAAAAGTTTGCCCACCCCTGGATTAGAGAATTCCTAGAGTAACTTGGGGGACGCTGATTAGGCGATCTTCATCGACAGGAGCATGTACAGGTTCGAGTCTCAGGGGAGGGGGACATCAGTCAAATATATTCTATGATGGGCGGCCACCGCTATTTCTGTTGTGCTGTGAATCTGGAAAGTGAGACATATATCAGTGAGACATATATCAGTGAGACATACATCAGTTTCATTGCAGTGGTGACTTGATACAGGATCTAGAAGCCAGGTGTCATATCTTAGCAGTTTCAGTGCAGGTGTGACTTGATACAGTATCTAGAAGCCAGGTGTAATATCTTAGCAGTTTCAGTGTAGTGGTGACTTGATACAGGATCTAGAAGCCAGGTGTCATATCTTAGCAGTTTCAGTGTAGTGGTGACTTGATACCGGATCAGGAAACCCAGGTGTCATTCTTAATTAAGGGCAACTCATGTTGTGTCTAGTGAGATGCATATTTTAATTTTAACACTCATATGTTTAGGTGAGCGCACACACACACAAAACTGAACATTATTAATCCCATTATGAACTAATAGGCCTCACCCTAGCGGGCACTTGTGCAGCCCCCCCCCCCCCCCCAAGCAGTAAAATGTAAGAATTAAAAAAAATCAAACTAAAAACAAAAGGGAAACCACACCCTAAAATTACTCTTCAATTTGTTCAGTAAATTATCATAACAGAAAACAACTTTATGACGGCGATATTGTTGGTTGTTTTATAGTTTATAATATACTGTGAAACTTCTCAAATATATCCCATAATAGCCTGTGTGAAAAGTAAAAACAAAATCTTGAAACACGAAACTTCAGTCTGTGTTGGTTTGCATAATTTTTTTTTCTTTTTACCTCATTATTTATATTCCAACCCCTTCCCCCCACCCCCATTTCAGTGTTGATGTTTTTTTTCCACCGAGGTTTTCAATGAATGGCTGTCATCGCCACTCACACTTTTTTTTAATACACAAAATGACACCTCCCACTTCCCCCCTTGTCTATAACAGTGCTTCCGTCCTTTCCGGGGAAAAAAAATATGACAACGGCTTACCACATAAAACAAAGGGACGAAAAAAAAATAAAAACACGCCCTCTTTTACACACGAGAAATGTGACACACGGAGTTCATCGACTCAACAAGTGTGTTTATACTGCTGCTACACATCTAGACTGACACAACACGTTTGCAGAAAAGCAAACTCGTGTGTAAATATAAAAAAAAAGTGCTGCACGTGCTTTCTCGCGGTTGGTGTCCCTCCGCCACGTTACACACATTCAAGCCAGCATGCGTACATCGGGCGGAGGTCACAGAGGCCTTGTTGAAGTTGTGTGTACTAGTCCGCCAGACGTGAGCGAGCGGCAACTTGTTCTCTCTCTCTCTCTCTCTCACTCATTTTTTTTTCTTACCCCCAAATCTTTCTCTCGCTCGCACCTCTCACCCCCATCTCATTTCTCTCTCTCTCTCTCTCTCTCTCTTTCTCGCAGAAACTTACAAACAATAAAAAAAAAACGCTGACTGATTCGCAACGCCACGCAGACAAGCTGGCCTCCCTTGCTCATTGATTGATCCCTAGCACGGCCCTGGCCATTGTCAGACAGACGACTGCTACTGCAGTTTTAAGAAGGAGGGAAAAAAACAACAACGCAACATGCAACCAAGCTAACAGAGGAATAATATTCTATTTGGTCTAGACAGAAATAAAACTCCAACATGGCTCGTCCGGATTAATGCACGACCTAA
Organism: Bulinus truncatus; assembly: GCA_021962125.1. Lineage (NCBI taxonomy): Eukaryota > Metazoa > Mollusca > Gastropoda > Planorbidae > Bulinus > Bulinus truncatus. The sequence goes on from JAGDYQ010000008.1 coordinate 10,758,049, forward strand.
CACATATACTGTGTAGACATTTTTTTTTCCATAGCTTCAGACCAAAAAAAAAAAGTGTGCTTGATTTGGCCAAATTTCATTTCGAAAAAAAAAATTCTTAACACGGATTATTATTTGTTGATTTAAAAAAAATATATAAAATAAAATTCTTGTTGTTTTTTTCTGGGTTAAGTAAATTTTTTTGAGGAGAAAAAACGAGTTTTTAGAAAATAAGTGTTTTGAAAAATTTGTTTTTTCTGGCACATGGTTTCGCGTTCATTATCTCTAAGAAAATTAGTTCGCTGTGTTTGAGTGAGTTGCATTCTGAGTTTGGAATTTTCGGGAATGCTGAAACGCGAGGAGGTCTGCTGTCGCGGATTCGATTCTTCAAATCAAGTCAGTTTCTTTACGTAAGTAAACCAGCCACAATTCTCTGTGTCGTCACTTCTAGGTCACATTCTATATTCATGTTAGACTGCTACATACATATGTTTGTATGTGTGTGTGTGTGTGTAGTATGTGTGTGTGTGTCAGGACCCTCTTTATGTCTTGTAGTCCGAGGAGTGGGGGCATAGGTATTTTTTAGAGATATTCCTGGGGCCCCTACGCGAAAGGTATCAGTTGGGGCCCTGATATTATTAGATTTTATTGGAACTGGCATATGAAGGTTGAGCATGACACTCAATTGTCACCAAGTTGCCTTGACATTAGAATGGTTCTGTGTTTATATGTGCCGGGTGTCGAGTCTGTTTTACTCAGTTTATCGTACTAGACTGATGAAACGATGCAATGACGTAACCGGCTTACGGTAATTGTCGGAACTGATGAACACAAGCTTTGTTTATGATCGGCAGCGGGATGTAAATCAACAACGTTACCGCTGTAAGAAATGTTACGTTTTGTACACTACATGACGTCATTATATAGCGTCCAGGGTGGACTATGAGAACCGCTCTATGGGGTTTTTTTTTCATATGGGACAAAATACCTTCCGAGAACCCCTGCACAGTCATTTTATCTATTTTTTTAAAAATAAAAATAGTTACTGTATAGCAGGGCTTCTTAAACATCTCTCGCGACCCCAGAATTTCGCTACGCGACCCCGTCGCGACCCATAGTTTAAGAAGCCCTGCTGTATCGAAACAACCAAATAACTGTCCCATCGAGAGCCACACGAAACTAATCCAAGTGCCGCCCATGTTTTATAGTTGTCCCCCCCCCTCCCCCCCCATGTATTGTCTCCAGCTATTATTATTCCCATAAATTTAACCACACACACACACACATGAAAAGCTTGGCCAATAATGTAGATATCAAACGTTTTATTATTATTATTGTTTTATATCTATATGTATCTATCTATATGTCCTGTTGTTTGTTTTTTTGGCCCTACAGATATTTCTTTCATGTGTTTGTCGCAATGAAATCATCGAAAATAAATAAATAAATACATAATACAAAAAACAAAAAAAAAAAAAACGGCCAAAAACATCAATCAAACAAATGGCTTACAGGTCGTCTTGTATTCGCCCACGTCTAGAAATTTGGGTCAGTCGGCTATAGAACTTGGCTTGGCACGGGGATGGGAGGGGAACGGATTAAAGCTTGTGCCGTTTCGGCCATTGGTCAAAGGAAACATAATCTAAATGTTTTAATTACAGAGAAAGAATATTTTGAATATACTTTTGCCGTTAGAATTTGTTTGTTTTGTTGAGGATGAATTAGGTTCGCTGACGACATACTGAATGGAGCTTTTCATTCACTTCATGACGATGGGTGTGTGTGTTCAGGTCGGTAGGTCATGGCCCTCAATATAAAGTGGATCCTCGCATTTGATTTAAATGTTGTACTTGATAAATAGAGACCAACAATAGATGGCGTTGTTCATCGTATTCACCCCCCCCCCCCCAAACTCATCTGATTTGATTTTTCTAAAACATGCTTGTGTGTCCGTGCGTGTTATGGTATGTGTGAGTGTCTATTTGTGTGTGTGTGTGAGTGTGAGTGAGTGAGTGTGTGTGTATTTATGTGTGTGTGTGTGAGTGTGTATTTGTGTGAGTGTGTGTGTTTGAGAGTGTGTGTGTGAGTGTGTCTGTGAATGTGTGAGTGTGTCTGTGTGTGAATGTGTGAGTGTGTGTGGATGTGTGTTTGTGTGAGTGAGTGTGTGTGTGCGTTTCATTTATTAAATCGTACTTGGTGTGGCGATTACTGGTGATACAACAGAGTCGTTAAGAAACTTTTTTCAGGTATCAGTGTGTGTGATGTCCCTGTAAGGATGAGATGAAATCTCTTAGATCCCGTGAACCACTAAATGGGACGGTTTTCATCCCCAACAGTGCCGATAGTGCAATGGCTATGGAGGCACCATGGGAGATATTTCGAGAACTTGAGCCAAGACCTGAAAAATTTCCTTGGTCCTCACCGGAGATCGAACCAGGTACCTTCAGGTCGACAGTCGAGCGCTTTACCACACGACCATCATTATTGATATTGCAATCAAATTAAAAAACAAACAAACAAACAAAAAAACAAAAGAATCGAATCCACATTAATCGCGGGGAACCTCCTCTGGCCACTACTGACTCACTGTTTCCAATATCGAAAGTTACGGAAAAAAAATATCGAGAATTCGTTATTTGAAATTATTGTTGGTATCGACCTATCATTTGTTGCGATACAATAGGGTGGGTTGCATGATTGGTGGGTCAAATGAATGAGAACTTGGGTCAAATGAATGAGAACCACTGGAAGATGATTGGGTGGGGGTGGGGGGAGGGGTGTGTGGGAGGTGGGGGTTGATGATGCTCCATTAACCGGAAGATACTTTCTCCGTCTTACCTGCTGGTTATCTTGGCACCACTCCATCTCATGTCACCGGAAATATTTGCTCTACTCATGATACAGAGGTGTCTTATGTAGGGATGGGAAGGTGGGGGGGGGTTAATGTCAGGGGGCGATCAGCGATGTTGTTAATATTGTGTTTACTTGTAACTATATGTGGGAGTGTGTGTGTCGGAGTGTGTGTGTGTATGTGTGTTTGTGTGTGTGTGTGTGTAAAGCTTTCGCTAAAATCAGGTTGAATGATACATAATCTTTGTTTCTTTACAATAATTATTGTCTAACTTTATAAAACCCCACAATGTACTGCGATCATACGAAATATCATGTAAATCACACTTAATTCATGGGGGTAGGAGGGGTGGGGGGGTGGATGGAGAGGGCGGGTCTCCTTGGGCGCAGGACCTTACTAGAAGCATTATATACAAACTCTCTTTCTCTCTCTCTCTCTCTCTCTTTCTCTCTGTCTGTCGGTCTCTCTCTCTCTCTCTCTGTCTGTCTGTCTGTCTCTCTCTCTCACTCTGTATCTCTCTCTTCGTCTTCGTCTCTCTCACTCTCTGTCTCTCTCTCTCTCTCTCTCTATCACACACATACACACACACACACACACACACACACACACACACACACACACACACAGACATTAGCCCATTTCTTACACGCAGTTGTATACTTACATATGGGATGGGGGGGGGGCAGTGCTCGATTTAAGAAAAAAAAAAACCAGTGCCGGGGATGAAACAAAATTTCTGCAAATCCGGGGCTAAATGTCTACGGTTTCATCCCCGGCAGGGGATATATTAGCTAAAGCAGAGCCGGGGATGACAGTTCTCAGTGCCGGGGGATATCCCCGGCTGTAAATCGAGCCCTGGATGAGGGGAGGAGGGGGGGGAGAGGGTTCGGTCCGTTTTTAGCGGCACTTTGGGCTTTTACTGCCAGCCCAGAAAGGGGCATCTCCCGAAACTTTTCGGCACGGAGGTGAGGCGGGGGGGGGGTGGTGAGCAGCTATTTCAGTCCTATGCTGTTTAGACACATTACCAGTAATTCAATATTACAACCGTACGGATTATAACGCTGTTCAATTTAAACAAAGTATTTATTTATGCGTTGTTAAAAAAAACACATTAACAGAAATGTAAGCTGTCATACTTACGTCAGAACTAAACAAAAAGAAAAAGATTATTATTTAATTTGGCGGCAGATGGTCGGAATTTATGAACCATAAAAAGGGGGCGGAGCTGGGGTGGGCGGGGAAGGATTAAGAAATAAAGAGCAATGAGAATTTTTTTCTTTTACAAAAAAACATTTCCATTGGAGGTAGAGCATAATGATTTAAATCGAATGATTTTTTTTTTCTTGTTTTGGATACATAAGTTTATTAAACGCGTGTGTGTGTGTGTGTGTGTGTGTGTGTGAACGAACAGGGCAGCCACCAGAATGTCTTCGAATCATAGCGGGGCCCTTTATTAACCACCCGTGTCACGTATTTAACACACGTGTCACGTATTTACCACCCATGTCACGTATTTACCACCCATGTCACGTATTTATTACCCGTGTCACGTATTTACTACCCATATCACGTAATTGCCACACGTGTCACGTATTTACCACTAATGTCACGTAATTGCCACAGTGTCACGTATTTACCACTAATGTCACGTAATTGCCACACGTGTCACGTATTTCCCACCCATGTCACGTAATTGCCACACGTGTCACTTATTTACCACCCATGTCACGTAATTGCCACACGTGTCACTTATTTACCACCCATGTCAAGTAATTGCCACACGTGTCACATATACCACCTATGTCACGTATTTACCACCCATGTCACGTATTTAACACCCGTGTCACGTATTTTTCACCCGTGTCACGTATTTACCACCCATGTCACGTAATTGCCACACGTGTCACGTATTTACCACCAATGGCACATAATTGCCACACGTGTCACGTATTTACTACCCATGTCACGTAATTGCCACACGTGTCACTTATTTACCACCCATGTCAAGTAATTGCCACACGTGTCACGTATTTACCACCTATGTCACGTATTTAACACCCGTGTCACGTATTTTTCACCCGTGTCACGTATTTGCCACCCATGTCACGTAATTGCCACACGTGCCACGTATTTACCACCAATGGCACGTAATTGCCACACGTGTCACGTATTCACCGCCGGCGCCCCTCATTTAGCAACCGTGTCCACGTAGTTACCACCCATGTCACGTAATTGCCACACGTGTCACGTATTCGACGCCGGCGCCCCTCATTTTTAGCAACCGTGTCCACGTATTTTGCCCTGAGCAAAAAAAAAACAACCATGGTTGTATATTTCTTTCCTGTCCACAAAGTTACTGTAACAATCTAGTTCAACAGATGCACCACGTCATAAAACGCAGTCATCTGAAATAATTAATATCCTCGCGTGTTAATTGATTTATTTTGTCGTTTAATCGTTCCGGCAAGGCTGGGCCGCGTTCTGAATTTAAATAAAACAAACAACCCAACATCATTCAATTATCACACACACACACACACACTACACACACATCCACTCACACACATTCTCTTACTTAAAACGTTCACTCACACGCATTAATACAATAATGGCGATTTTCTCCCATCACTCAGCTAACCGTGCTGTTAATTCACTCATTGTTTGTTTCGTTAACTGTGGCCCGAGTGATTTGTAATGTGGTTTTAGTTTTAATTATTGATGAATGGAATAAGATATTTTATATTTTTTGATGACCTGACGTCATGACATAGAGAGAGAGAGAGAGAGAGAGAGAGAGAGAGAGAGAGAGAGATAGAGAGAGAGAGGTAAAATCCACCATGGTGCCTCCTCCTTATTTAACACCCGAGCACAGGATGTAGAGAACCCGGCTAAAAAGTGGGTTTGAAATTATGGGATTAATATACGGAGAGCAATCAAGAAGGAGAGAGAGACAGAGAGAGAGAGAGAGAGAGAGAGAGAGAAAAGAGAGAGAGAGACTGAGAGAGAGAGAGAAAGAGAGAGACAGAGAGACTGGGAGAGAGAGACAGAGAGAAAGAGAGACTGAGAGAGAGAGACAGAGGGAGAGACTGAGAGAGAGAGAAAGAGAGAGAGACTGAGAGAGAGAGAGAGGTGGGTGAGGGAAGGAGATATTGAGAAAGAAATAGAGAAAGATCTCAAGTAGTTCCCCTTGTCACTCAACTAGGTGACCATGTAAAACTTTCACTAAATCACCAAAACAATAGACAGGCCTAAAACACGTGACTATATATATATATATATATATATATATATATATATATATTTATATGTATATATATATATATATATATATATATATATATATATATATATATATATATAACGAGACAATTGAAATAAAGGGGTGAGGCGGAGCAACGGTAATCTGCCCAAACATGACTTGGACGGACAAACAGACAGACAACATTATTAGGTGACAAAGTAACACGGTTACATGCCAGGTTAGACCCAACTCAACCAGCAGTCACAGGGCACGATCTATTGGAATAGGCAACCAGCCCCGTAGCGGGAAAATTTTACAGAAGGGGCCAGGCATTCTACAGCAGGGGGCCAGGCATTCTACAGCAGGGGGCCAGGCATTCTACAGCAGGGGTCAGGCATTCTGCAGCAGGGGCCAGGCATTCTACAGCAGGGGCCAGGCATTCTACAGCAGGGGCCAGGCATTCTACAGCAGGGGCCAGGCATTCTACAGCAGGGGCCAGGCAATAGCAGGGGGGCAAGTAATACATTTGACTAAGTAGAACAAATAAGCTGGGGGGGCAGACAACACGCAGGGGGGCGGCCCCCTGGCCCCCCGCTCTCTACGGGCCTGTAGGTGACCTAAACTGTCTGTCTACCTGTTCAGCAGTAGCAGCCTTTTGCGGGTCGGCAATTAGGGTAACCGCTCTAAGGGTTGCGCCTAATTTGATGTGTGTGTGTGTGTATGTGTGTGTGTGTGTGTATGTGTGTGTGTGTGTGTGCAAGACGAGCCTTTTGGGTATTATACTTTGGCCTGGCATATAATTATGGCTCTAGGTCTAGTAAGGTCGCCTCGGCTGTCCAGCATGTCTGACCAACATGGCTACCCAACATGCCTATCCAGCATGCCTGTCCAACATGTCTGTCCAATATGTCTGTCCAATATGTCTATCCAGCATGTCTGTCCAACATGTCTGTCCAGTATGTCTATCCAGCATGTCTGTCCAACATGTCTGTCCAATATGTCTATCCAGCGTGTCTATCCAACATGTCTGTCCAATATGTCTATCCAGCATGTCTGACCAACATGGCTACCCAACATGCCTATCCAGCATGCCTGTCCAACATGTCTGTCCAATATGTCTATCCAGCATGTCTGACCAACATGTCTGTCCAATATGTCTATCCAGCATGTCTGTCCAGCATGTCTGTCCAACATGTCTGTCCAATATGTCTATCCAGCATGTCTGTCCAACATGTCTGTCCAATATGTCTATCCAGCATGTCTGTCCAACATGTCTGTCCAATATGTCTATCCAGCATGTCTGTCCAACATGTCTGTCCAGTATGTCTATCCAGCATGTCTGTCCAACATGTCTGTCCAATATGTCTATCCAGCATGTCTATCCAACATGTCTGTCCAATATGTCTATCCAGCATGTCTGTCCAACACGCATATTTGTCTCAAATAAACTCTTGTAGACAAGGAAATACATAACTGTCACAGGAAGTGCGCTACCTCACAATAAAAAGAGTACTCAAGGGCGTTACCAAAATCATAACAAAATTGCCCCAAGAACTACGGTTTCATTTCCTTATCTCTTGATAAAATCTTACAGTGAAGTCAAGGGATGTGTTTCAGCGTATGATTTCCCCCGCGCATTTATAAAGTGAAGAACAATGTGCATAATTTTGATAAATGAAAGACATTTAGAGAAAAGAAAAAATAGAGTGACAGAGGGGAAGAGAGAGAAAGCAGGACTTGTTTTTTTCTGACATGGAATCAGGTTCTGTACAATTTGGTGAAAAATCATGAAATTATTCATTCCTTCATTACACAGCCTTGGAAACTTAAATGAAATCTGGCATCTTGCTGCCTAATATCTATACAACAACAACAACAACACAAAAAAAATACCATCGTTTGCTCGACAACTTTTTGCTGACACCATCGTTTCTAGTTGCTATGCAAGCCTTGCTGTCTCTGTAATCAACGGAGGCGAAAATCTGGCTAAGAAACATAATACAGCGCACAGCGTTAAAGAACCAAGCTAGATTCCCAACCTTCGTACTCAGCATTCTTAAAATGTTAACAAAACATATTAGTATAACTTTCCAAAATAACATTTCATTTAATGAAAACCGTTGCCCCGTCTCAACAAACATTACAGACTTTCACGTATATTTTTTCATAGTTTTTCTATTTTTGTCTGCGAAATTAAGAAACGAAGACGCTGGTTTATTAAAAAAAGTGGTAGCCCCTGAATTAACCTCATGAAGGTGAAAGGTCAAAAGGTTATCTCGAGAGAGTTTCACAGTTTGTTCCCAGTGTTAATGTTTATCACTTGAGATAGGGCAGGGGGCAGAACTCGGATAGTTTACGTAGGAATTTAATGTAGCGATGCCACACTATCTATCTATCTATCTATCTATCTATCTATCTATCTATCTATCTATCTATCTATCTATCTATCTATCTATCTATCTATCTATCTATCTATCTATCTATCTATCTATCTATCTATCTATCTATCTATCTATCTGTTCGCCTGTCTGTCTGTCTGTCCACCTGTCCGTCTTTCCGTCCGTCTGTCTGTTCGTCTCTCTCTGTCTATGTATAAATAATACCAACCCAACTCTGTACTTCTATAATGCTTTAAGAATCACTCGAACTCTCCCCTATCGTCATCTGCCGTCAAAGAGTAGATAACCCACATGACAAGTACGATAATCTACTCAAGGACAGGGGCGAACAACCTTTTCATCCCTTGCACTGAACCCGTATTTAAAAACTATCTATTCTTCTCTTAGCCGCCACATGATGTTAATTATGTCTAAGGTACTGATATAATTAATACATTGTGGGTTACATCACATAATACATTGTGGGATACATCACATAATACATTTTTCACGTCCGCCAGTTACATCTTGTTATGTCACAGTGCCGGGGTATAAGGAGTGGAAAGCCCTATTAAACAGAATTTATTTTCACAATATTACCGTGTTTTGTTGTTAAGTTCTTACAAGCCCAGGGTTGAGTCAACGACGCTGGGCTATCTTTAGCGGTGGCCCCATTGGGAGTACTCGGCCCCCATGTACGCGACCGAACAACCGAATGTTCAATAGCGAAGGTTAATAGCCCAAGAATATTCAGCTTAAAAATGTTAACTTTGTTATTAGAGTAACCGTTATTAGAGTTACCATTTTTAGTGTAACCATTATTAGAGCAACCATTATTAGAGTAACCATTATTAGAGGAACCATTATTAGAGTTACCATTATTAGAGGAACCATTATTAGAGGAACCATTATTAGTTACCATTATTAGAGGAACCATTATTAGAGTTATCTTTATTAGAGAAACCATTAAAAGAGTTACCATTATTAGAGGAACCATTATTAGAGTTACCATTATTAGAGGAACCATTATTAGTATTATTGTGGCAGTAAACCGATAACAGAAAATGTTTCAACAGCGACCTTAAATACACAATTTACCCAATTAAAACAAAAAAAAAAAGCATTTTTTTAAAACACAGCCATCTTGCCAATCTTCTTGAAATGTCAGTCCACGCTTGGCGATCGATGGTGTGGTCATTGTTGTCGGATAATCTGGGCCAGTCTGTCTATTCACTAACCAGAAGATTTTGTTTCAGCCTTAATTTTTTTTTATGTTCCCGTTTCGAAAACAGCTTCTCTGGCTCCTCATATAACTAATGTACACACTCGTCCAGTACACGCCCACCATTCATTCAGTTGGAGTGGGGGGGGGGGAGGGGGAGGGGGAGGGACCAGGCCATGCACGCACGCACGCACGAGCTAGTGTGTTGTATGTAATACATAGACGTGTGAAGGCTGTGTTAATGATGGATGAGATTTAGGTCAACTCGTTGTTTTTTCTGTTTTTAAAACTCTTAAACAGACCAGAGGCGGAACTAGGGAGGGGCGGGGGGGTCCAAATTCGAAAGGGGGCCCAATCATTTTTTTTACATTAAATATTAAGTGCATTATGTCAGGTCATGATGTCGAATGTTAAAATGCAAGGGGCCCCCAAAGAGGCCGAACCCCCCTCCCCCGGGCCCACAAATCCCTAAGTTCGGCACTGCACTTGAAGTTACATTATAGTTCTGGCATGGCTCGTCCAATGTAAACGATGCACGACGCGTGATGATTACAGCAAAAACAAAAACACTTGTTCACCGAGTCTGGACAGCAATTTGACATTATTTCAGTTTTCTCGCGTTTCGTAACAATCACTACCGTTTTTTTATATTTTTTTAACTTTCAAAACTTACCATTTGTTCAACGCCAAAGTACGCCTTGCACCGGACACTCTATGCACCCGACACTCCATGCACCTGACATTCCATGCCCCTGACACTCCATGCACCTGTCACTCCATGCACCTGACACCCCATGCACCTGACACTCCATGCCCCTGACACCCCATGCACCTGACACTCCATGCACCTGACACTCATGCACCTGACACTCCATACACCTGACACTCCATGCACCGGACACTCCATGCACCTGACACTCCATGCACCTGACACTCCATGCCCCAGACACTCCATGCACCTGACACTCCATGCCCCTGACACTCCATGCCCCTGACACCCCATGCACCTGACACTCCATGCACCTGACACTCCATGCACTGGACACTCCATGCACCTGACACTCCATGCCCCAGACACTCCATGCACCTGTCACTCCATGCACCTGACACTCCATGCACCTGACACTCCATGCCCCTGACACCCCATGCACCTGACACTCCATGCCCCTGACACCCCATGCACCGGACACTCCATGCACCTGACACTCTATGCACCTGACACTCCATGCACCTGACACTCCATACACCTGACACTCCATGCACCTGACACTCCATGCACCTGACACTCCATGCCCCTGACACCCCATGCACCTGACACTCCATGCCCCTGACACCCCATGCACCTGACACTCCATGCACCTGCCACTCCATGCCCCAGACACTCCATGCACCTGTCCCTCCATGCACATGACACTCCATGCACCTGACACTCCATGCCCCTGACACCCCATGCACCTGACACTCCATGCCCCTGACACCCCATGCACCTGACACTCCATGCACCTGACACTCCATGCACCTGACACTCCATGCACCTGACACTCCATGCCCCTGACACCCCATGCACCTGACACCCCATGTACCGGACACGCCATGCACCTGACACTCCATGCACCGGACTCTCCATGCACCTGACACTCGATGGACCTGACACTCCATGCACCTGACACTCCATCTATGCCCCGCAAAAGACTCCCACCCTATTGCACCGCGTACCTCTAAAGGCTGCCTGTGAATCCATTGGTAGAACAAAACCCACTGCTTGAAAAACTTCCAGCGTGTGGGAGGCTAAATACCCCAATGAAAAAAACAGAATAACTTTGCATCTGTTTAAATCTGATATAAAAAAATCCCTCTTTTGAATAAACCTGTTGACCTATGTTATGATGTGTGAAGGCAGTAGATAACTGCCCCCTGTATTTGGCATTGGTTTGATATAGATTTAAGAAATTATGGAGTACTTAGAAATAGCCTCCGTGTGATCTCAGTGGACACACAATAAATTGCCTCCGTGTGATCTCAGTGGACACACAATAAATTGCCTCCGTGTGATCTCAGTGGACACACAATAAATTGCCTCCGTGTGATCTCAGTGGACACACAATAAATTGCCTCCGTGTGATCTCAGTGGACACACAATAAATTGCCTCCGTGTGATCTCAGTGGACACTAGGTATATGACTTGAAAAACAAATTTTGTAATTTTATAAGTGGCGTGCCAGATTCTGATGAGCTTTTATATAAAAATAATAAATACAACAAACAATCATTAATTTTGTTGAAAAAGTTCACCCACAAAACATTTTTTAGCTTAAAATAATCCATTTGGCTCTTTTTACTGAAGTTAACTTTTACTCCTGTTGTTTACCATTAAAATTCTATTTAAAATTCTCCATGTTAGATTTTTCAATTATACTTGAGTTTGAATAATTATTTTAAATTTGCTTAATTTTATTCTTAAAAATGTCTTACAAAAAAATCATCACTTTCCGTTGCTAAAAATAAGGACAAATGGGCGAGTAATTTGAAAAAATTTCAAAACACTCTTTAGAAAAGATTCAAAATTGTAATCGAGATCGAGCCATTGCATTCAAATTCTAGAATGCCAAAAGAGTGGATGATAATTGGTCGCTACATGGGCTTGGCCTCTGGAAAAATCCAGATTGAAAAGAGTTGCAGCACTCAGGAAAGAAGTAGAGCTATTATGGAGCTTTGTGAATTTCCCAATACTGTCTTTGCGATCAGTGAGCAGAAAAATTGAAACTTTAATTGAAAGGTATGATGTTCATTTGAAAAAACCTGTGGGTGACATACGGGAGCAGTTTGATTAGTTATTTGATGTCACAAACAAAACTGGTCAATGGTTATGTGCTGAGGACAAAAAACTTTATGAAATACAAATTCAAAGTGGAGGTAAGACGGGATATGCTACAACTAAAATTGCTAGTCAAAGTACAATTCATCCATCAAAACGGAAAATTGTTTGCAAAATTAATGAGGCACAACAACAACAGTCTTTATAGGTTGTCAGCACCGTATACTTGATCGTGTTCTTAGACACGTGTGTGATGCATTGCTCGGTGATCCAACTGAGTCTCCTAACATAAATTATCCATTTTTAAAAGATTTTGAAAGTAAAACAAAGAAATGTGCTCCAATTTTAGAAAAACAGGAAATAGGTTGGAGAGATGATATGAAATTTTTGCACCATCTAATTTGCGTTTTTAAGCATTTTAAGAATTCTCAACAAATGCCAAAAGTTAATTTTAGCACACTGCCTGGCCTCAGCAATGCCCGATGGAACTCTCGAGCAATTTTTGCATTGTTGGCTTTCACACTATTGCCTGATGAACGAAAGAACCTTCAGAAATTGTGTGAATTTATCTGTGGACAATGGAGTGATGCTTGGTTTAGTGATCATCACTACAAAGCTGAACAATATGAACTTCTTTTGCATGCTGTTAATGATTATCCAAGGGGTTGCGCTGTCTTCGAACTCATTGGTCTCAAAGTCCATCTCCAATACTCACTCCATGTAGCAATGTGTGTGCAGAAAGAGCAATAAAAGTTCTGTAAGATATTATTCCCCTTTGCCACTCACCAGAGAAACTGAATTTACGTTTTATTTTTAGAAATAAAAGTTTATGAAACAATACTTGAAATTATTAACAAATGTCAATTTTTCTAAAACTTAAAAATGTTTGGTGGGTGACATTTTTCAAATTTTTTAATAAATTTGATATGGTTTTGTGTTTCTTCAATAAAAACTCATCTGTTGATGATATGCCATACAACTGTTGTTCTGAAGTCATATACCTAGTGGACACACAATAAATTGCCTCCGTGTGATCTCAGTGGGCACACAATACACACAGTGGATCATTTCAAACAACAAAACTCTACTCCAATCTGTCTACACAAAACGAGGCCACTGTTTAACGGTCCAAGATTTTCCTTTATGATCTTTTTTTTTTTAAAATAAGAAAGCTATCTGTTTATCTGATTGGTTTGTCAATTTCATCAAAGTTGGTCGTTTACTAATGCTTCCCCTCCCCTATTTCTATAAATGCTCAGTCATTTCCATCATGCGTGCGCGCGCGTGTGTGTATGTGTGTGTGTGCGTGCGTGCGTGTGTGCGAGCACTCTTGGTAAAAAAATAAAATAAAAATCTCACTGCGACCTTCGCTGCCGAGACAAGCATTCAGGGAGCCATCAACCGATCGATGGGTTCGATAACTCAGGCTGATTAGCCTGCCGCTCCCTGCAGAGATTGACTTAAATGGGGGTGGGTAAAAGGGAAATGGGAGTGGGTGGGGGGGGGGAGGAGGAGGAATGGAAGACTAGAAGTCGCACTGACCCGTTTCATTGGGTCTCACGTGACTGGACCGTTGTTGCACATAAACAAATTCGGCAGAAGTGTTATTTTTTTTTGTGGCTTTATTCTGGTTGTTATTGTTTTTCCTCTGGGTGAAGTGCTGTGTATGGAAATTGTGGGTGGGGCGGAACATCACGTGACTCGTATCGAACTAGCATAGCAGGTCAACATTTATGCAGCCATTACGAGATAGTGCTGAAGAAACAGAACAGACGCGATAATGTAAATGTAAGTGTTGGTATAAACCAGAAAATATCACAGACCAGAAAAAGAAAAGTCACACGTATATAGACTATGTAGGCCTATAAGACTATGTAGACCTATAAGACTATGTAGGCCTATAAGACTATGTAGGCCTACATGCAGATTAACAGTACACAGTAAATTCGGAGAATCTTCTGAAAGACATGTAACGAAACATTGCAATGGTTAAATAGGATACATTCAGGTGTACATAGTATATGACGATATCTATCTATCTATCTATCTAGCCAGATGTTATAGAAAATAGACAGAATCGAAAGAACTGGACGCAGCCATTGACTTGAACTAGCCAGATGTTATAGAAAATAGACGGGGCGCTTTATTTCAGTTGACGGACACTGTCGATCACTGAAAGTAAAGATCTGCCTTTGGGAACAAGGAAGCCCTGGACAACTTTCCTCATCATTCACTTGTGAATCATCCATTTAAGTCGGGGGGAAGGGGGGGTGTTCTCAAATCTCTGTGCTCGGGCACCATAGCGACTGTAAACCAACGTCTCGCGTGTGAGTGCTCTCCACTGCTTTAAAATGAAGCGAAAGCCGCACCTTGTAGTGGGCAATTAAAACTCTTTTGTTTTTCAGTTCAATATTTATAGTACATGATGATGATCTCGATCGACCGGGTCAATTATTTTAGCCCTAAAACGGAAGTCGATCATGGGGCAAGTACACTGGCGAGCATAATTTGTCTGCACAATTATTTTAATCATTTCAAAATCGGGAATTAACGATATTGCTGAAATTGTGTTAATTTTTGAAGATATTGTTTGAACTATTCTCTCCTTGTCGTCGGTTGTGCGCGATGAATTGGGAATTCCCGTAGACCAGCCAGTAACTCTGTGACGTCACAGCAGCAGAGTTTTGAGAATGAAGCAGGCAGTGTAGAATCGAGGCCATTGTAGTTGTTGATTGTAAATATATTATTAAATGCTGTGTTTTTGAACACACTCCTGAGCTTTAGTGAATTTAACAATATAATTTTTTTTTTTTTTTATAAATTGGTACATGTTCCTTGTTTAACCGACGTAAGTAACTTAAGACCACACTTGACACAATTTAGGATTTTTTTTTGTTGGGTTTAATGTTTATAGCAGCTTATCACGTGCCGTATCTGGAAATATAAGTTTCATGTAAAAACCGAGTTAAAGTTTTATGTAATAAAAAAAAATCAATTTTAAATATATTCAAAAAAAAAATCAGCTTCCTTTATTCAGTGGCGTACCTAGGAAGGGGGGCGGCGGTGGGTGCGGTCCGCACCGGGCGGCACTTTTTATTACTTTTTAGGGGGCGGCAAAAATGTATATATACCTAAATGAGAGGGCGGCAAAATCGTCTCACGCCCTGGGCGGCCGATACCCACGCTACGCCGCTGCCTTTATTTCATTTTGGCAATCTATGCGGGCTTTTTTTTTAAAAATCAAAATTGTACATATTTGATTTTTTTGCTCCAGCGGCTATGAGCTGCGATCAGGGCGGCGTACGTTGCGTCATCTTCTACAAAAAATAACTCCATTTTGAGGCATGCAATGGAGATAGAAACATAAATAATCTACTGGTGACTGGCCGTCCTTCGATAGTTTTTTTTTTAAAAACAAGCCTCCGGTGTGCCAATTGATGTGCTAGCCGACGACCAATTTGTCAGCTTATGACCAGGGCTAGGCTCTTCTACCCACGAGAGGCGCATCCAGTGTCAGTGTGCTCGGGCATCCGGTGTCAGTGTGCTCGGGCATCCGGCGTCAGTGCTCGGGCACCCGGCGTCAGTGTGCTCGGGCACCCGGCGTCAGTGTGCTCTGGCATCCGGCGTCAGTGTGCTCGGGCATCCGGCGTCAGTGTGCTCGGGTCGGGTATCCGGCTTCAGTTTGCTCGGGCATCCGGCGTCAGTGTGCTCGGGCACCCGGCGTCAGTGTGCTCTGGCATCCAGCGTCAGTGTGCTCGGGCATCCGGCGTCAGTGTGCTCGGGTCGGGCATCCGGCGTCAGTGTGCTCGGGTCGGGCATCCGGATCAGTGTGCTCGGGCGTCCGGCGTCATTGTGCTCGGGCATCCGGCGTCAGTGTGCTCGGGCATCCGGCGTCAGTGTGCTCGGGCATCCGGCGTCAGTGTGTTCGGGCATCCGGATCAGTGTGCTCGGGCATCCGGCGTCAGTGTGCTCGGGCATCCGGCGTCAGTGTGCTCGGGCATCCGGCGTCAGTGTGCTCGGGTCGGGCATCCGGCGTCAGTGTGCTCGGGTCGGGCATCCGGCGTCAGTGTGCTCGGGCATCCGGCGTCATTGTGCTCGGGCATCCGGCGTCAGTGTGCTCGGGCATCCGGATCAGTGTGCTCGGGCATCCGGTGTCAGTGTGCTCGGGCATCCGGCGTCATTGTGCTCGAGCATCCGGCGTCAGTGTGCTCGGGCATCCGGCGTCAGTGTGTTCGGGCATCCGGATCAGTGTGCTCGGGCATCCGGATCAGTGTGCTCGGGCATCCGGTGTCAGTGTGCTCGGGCATTCGGCGTCATTGTGCTCGGGCATCCGGCGTCAGTGTGTTCGGGCATCCGGATCAGTGTGCTCGGGCATCCGGATCAGTGTGCTCGGGCATCCGGCGTCAGTGTGCTCGGGCATCCGGCGTCAGTGTGTTCGGGCATCCGGCGTCAGTGTGCTCGGGCATCCGGCGTCAGTGTGCTCGGGCATCCGGCGTCAGTGTGCTCGGGTCGGGCATCCGGCGTCAGTGTGCTCGGGTCGGGCATCCGGCGTCAGTGTGCTCGGGCATCCGGCGTCATTGTGCTCGGGCATCCGGCGTCAGTGTGCTCGGGCATCCGGATCAGTGTGCTCGGGCATCCGGTGTCAGTGTGCTCGGGCATCCGGCGTCATTGTGCTCGAGCATCCGGCGTCAGTGTGCTCGGGCATCCGGCGTCAGTGTGTTCGGGCATCCGGATCAGTGTGCTCGGGCATCCGGATCAGTGTGCTCGGGCATCCGGTGTCAGTGTGCTCGGGCATCCGGCGTCATTGTGCTCGGGCATCCGGCGTCAGTGTGTTCGGGCATCCGGATCAGTGTGCTCGGGCATCCGGCGTCAGTGTGCTCGGGCATCCGGCGTCAGTGTGCTCGGGCATCCGGTGTCAGTGTGCTCGGGCATCCGGTGGCTGTTTGTTCGGGCATCCGGCGTCAGTGTGCTTGGGCATCCGGCGTCAGTGTGCTCGGGCATCCGGTGTCTGTGTGCTCGGGCATCCGGCTTTAGTTTGCTCGGGCATCCGGCGTCAGTGTGCTTGGGCATCCGGCGTCAGTGTGCTCGGGCATCCGGCGTCAGTGTGCTCGGGCATCCGGCGTCAGTGTGCTCGGGCATCCGGCGTCAGTGTGCTCGGGCATCCGGTGGCTGTTTGTTCTGGCATCCGGCGTCAGTGTGCTTGGGCAACTGGCGTCAGTGTGCTCGGGCATCCGGTGTCTGTGTGCTCTGGCATCCGGCTTCAGTTTGCTCGGGCATCCGGCGTCAGTGTGCTTGGGCATCCGGCGTCAGTGTGCTCTGGCATCCGGTGTCTGTGTGCTCGGGTCGGGCATCCGGATCAGTGTGCTCGGGCATCCGGCGTCAGTGTGCTCGGGTCGGGCATCCGGCGTCAGTGTGCTCGAGCATCCGGCGTCAGTGTGCTCGGGCATCCGGCGTCAGTGTGCTCGGGCATCCGGATCAGTGTGCTCGGGCATCCGGTGTCAGTGTGCTTGGGCATCCGGCGTCAGTGTGTTCGGGCATCCGGATCAGTGTGCTCGGGCATCCGGCGTCAGTGTGCTCGGGCATCCGGCGTCAGTGTGTTCGGGCATCCGGATCAGTGTGCTCGGGCATCCGGCGTCAGTGTGCTCGGGCATCCGGCGTCAGTGTGCTCGGGCATCCGGCGTCAGTGTGCTCGGGCATCCGGCGTCAGTGTGCTCGGGTCGGGCATCCGGCGTCAGTGTGCTCGGGTCGGGCATCCGGCGTCAGTGTGCTCGGGCATCCGGCGTCATTGTGCTCGGGCATCCGGCGTCAGTGTGCTCGGGCATCCGGTGTCTGTGTGCTCGGGCATCCGGCTTTAGTTTGCTCGGGCATCCGGCGTCAGTGTGCTTGGGCATCCGGCGTCAGTGTGCTCGGGCATCCGGCGTCAGTGTGCTCGGGCATCCGGCGTCAGTGTTCTCGGGCATCCGGCGTCAGTGTGCTCGGGCATCCGGCGTCAGTGTGCTCGGGCATCCGGTGTCTGTGTGCTCGGGCATCCGGCTTCAGTTTGCTCGGGCATCCGGCGTCAGTGTGCTTGGGCATCCGGCGTCAGTGTGCTCGGGCATCTGGTGTCTGTGTGCTCGGGCATCCGGCGTCAGTGTGCTCGGGCATCCGGCGTCAGTGTGCTCGGGCATCCGGCGTCAGTGTGCTCGGGCATCCGGTGGCTGTTTATTCTGGCATCCGGCGTCAGTGTGCTTGGGCAACTGGCGTCAGTGTGCTCGGGCATCCGGCGTCAGTTTGCTCGGGTCGGGCATCCGGCGTCATTGTGCTCGAGCATCCGGCGTCAGTGTGCTCGGGCATCCGGCGTCAGTGTGTTCGGGCATCCGGATCAGTGTGCTCGGGCATCCGGCGTCAGTGTGCTCGGGCATCCGGTGTCAGTGTGCTCGGGCATCCGGCGTCATTGTGCTCGGGCATCCGGCGTCCGTGTGTTCGGGCATCCGGATCAGTGTGCTCGGGCATCCGGATCAGTGTGCTCGGGCATCCGGCGTCAGTGTGCTCGGGCATCCGGCGTCAGTGTGTTCGGGCATCCGGATCAGTGTGCTCGGGCATCCGGCGTCAGTGTGCTCGGGCATCCGGCGTCAGTGTGCTCGGGCATCCGGCGTCAGTGTGCTCGGGTCGGGCATCCGGCGTCAGTGTGCTCGGGTCGGGCATCCGGCGTCAGTGTGCTCGGGCATCCGGCGTCATTGTGCTCGGGCATCCGGCGTCAGTGTGCTCGGGCATCCGGATCAGTGTGCTCGGGCATCCGGTGTCAGTGTGCTCGGGCATCCGGCGTCATTGTGCTCGAGCATCCGGCGTCACTGTGCTCGGGCATCCGGCGTCAGTGTGTTCGGGCATCCGGATCAGTGTGCTCGGGCATCCGGATCAGTGTGCTCGGGCATCCGGTGTCAGTGTGTTCGGGCATCCGGATCAGTGTGCTCGGGCATCCGGCGTCAGTGTGCTCGGGCATCTGGCGTCAGTGTGCTCGGGCATCCGATGTCAGTGTGCTCGGGCATCCGGTGGCTGTTTGTTCGGGCATCGGGCGTCAGTGTGCTTGGGCATCCGGCGTCAGTGTGCTCGGGCATCCGGTGTCTGTGTGCTCGGGCATCCGGCTTTAGTTTGCTCGGGCATCCGGCGTCAGTGTGCTTGGGCATCCGGCGTCAGTGTGCTCGGGCATCCGGCGTCAGTGTGCTCGGGCATCCGGCGTCAGTGTGCTCGGGCATCCGGCGTCAGTGTGCTCGGGCATCCGGTGGCTGTTTGTTCTGGCATCCGGCGTCAGTGTGCTCGGGCATCCGGTGGCTGTTTGTTCTGGCATCCGGCGTCAGTGTGCTCGGGCATCCGGTGTCTGTGTGCTCTGGCATCCGGCTTCAGTTTGCTCGGGCATCCGGCGTCAGTGTGCTTGGGCATCCGGCGTCAGTGTGCTCTGGCATCCGGTGTCTGTGTGCTCGGGTCGGGCATCCGGATCAGTGTGCTCGGGCATCCGGCGTCAGTGTGCTCGGGTTTGGCATCCGGCGTCAGTGTGCTCGAGCATCCGGCGTCAGTGTGCTCGAGCATCCGGCGTCAGTGTGCTCGGGCATCCGGATCAGTGTGCTCGGGCATCCGGTGTCAGTGTGCTTGGGCATCCGGCGTCATTGTGCTCGGGCATCCGGCGTCAGTGTGCTCGGGCATCCGGCGTCAGTGTGTTCGGGCATCCGGATCAGTGTGCTCGGGCATCCGGCGTCAGTGTGCTCGGGCATCCGGCGGTAGTGTGCTCGGGCATCCGGCGTCAGTGTGCTCGGGCATCCGGCGTCATTGTGCTCGGGCATCCGGCGTCAGTGTGCTCGGGCATCCGGATCAGTGTGCTCGGGCATCCGGTGTCAGTGTGCTCGGGCATCCGGCGTCATTGTGCTCGGGCATCCGGCGTCAGTGTGCTCGGGCATCCGGCGTCAGTGTGCTCGGGCATCCGGCGTCAGTGTGCTCGGGCATCCGGCGTCAGTGTGCTCGGGCATCCGGCGTCAGTGTGCTCGGGCATCCGGCGTCATTGTGCTCGGGCATCCGGCGTCAGTGTGTTCGGGCATCCGGATCAGTGTGCTCGGGCATCCGGTGTCAGTGTGCTTGGGCATCCGGCGTCATTGTGCTCGAGCATCCGGCGTCAGTGTGCTCGGGCATCCGGCGTCAGTGTGTTCGGGCATCCGGATCAGTGTGCTCGGGCATCCGGATCAGTGTGCTCGGGCATCCGGTGTCAGTGTGCTCGGGCATCCGGCGTCATTGTGCTCGGGCATCCGGCGTCAGTGTGTTCGGGCATCCGGATCAGTGTGCTCGGGCATCCGGTGTCAGTGTGCTTGGGCATCCGGCGTCAGTGTGCTCGGGCATCCGGTGTCTGTGTGCTCGGGCATCCGGCTTCAGTTTGCTCGGGCATCCGGCGTCAGTGTGCTCGGGCATCCGGCGTCAGTGTGCTCGGGCATCCGGCGTCAGTGTGCTCGGGCATCTGGCGTCAGTGTGCTCGGGCATCCGGTGGCTGTTTGTTCTGGCATCCGGCGTCAGTGTGCTCGGGCATCCGGTGGCTGTTTGTTCTGGCATCCGGCGTCAGTGTGCTCGGGCATCCGGTGTCTGTGTGCTCTGGCATCCGGCTTCAGTGTGCTCGGGCATCCGGCGTCAGTGTGCTTGGGCATCCGGCGTCATTGTGCTCGGGCATCCGGCGTCAGTGTGTTCGGGCATCCGGCGTCAGTGTGCTCGGGCATCCGGTGTCAGTGTGCTCGGGCATCCGGCGTCAGTGTGCTCGGGCATCCGGCGTCAGTGTGCTCGGGCATCCGGCGTCAGTGTGCTCGGGCATCCGGCGTCAGTGTGCTCGGGCATCCGGCGTCAGTGTGCTCGGGTCGGGCATCCGGCGTCAGTGTGCTCGGGCATCCGGCGTCAGTGTGCTCGGGCATCCGGCGTCAGTGTGCTCGGGCATCCGGCGTCATTGTGCTCGGGCATCCGGATCAGTGTGCTCGGGCATCCGGTGTCAGTGTGCTCGGGCATCCGGCGTCAGTGTGCTCGGGCATCCGGCGTCAGTGTGCTCGGGCATCCGGCGTCAGTGTGCTCGGGCATCCGGCGTCAGTGTGCTCGGGCATCCGGCGTCAGTGTGCTCGGGCATCCGGCGTCAGTGTGCTCGGGCATCCGGCGTCAGTGTGCTCGGGCATCCGGTGTCAGTGTGCTCGGGCATCCGGCTTCAGTTTGCTCGGGCATCCGGTGTCAGTGTGCTCGGGCATCCGGCTTCAGTGTGCTCTGGCATCCGGCGTCAGTGTGCTCGGGTCGGGCATCCGCAAGCCAGTGTGCTCGGGCATCCGGCAGGTCAGGTGTGCTCGGGTCGGGCATCCGGCGTCAGTCGTGCTCGGGCATCCGGGTCAGTGTGCTCGGGTTTGGCATCCGGCGTCAGTGTGCCGGGTCGGGCATCCGGCGTCAGTGTGCTCGAGCATCCGGCGTCAGTGTGCTCGGGCATCCAGCGTCCAGTGTGTTCGGGCATCCGGCGTCAGCGTGTGCTCGGGCATCCGGCGTCAGTGTGTTCGGGCATCCGGATCAGTGTGCTCGGGCATCCGGCGTCATCCGGTGTGCTCGGGCATCCGGCGTCAGTGTGCTTCTGGCATCCGGCGCTCAGTGTGCTCGGGCATCCGGCGTCAGTGTGCTCGGGCATCCGGCGTCAGTGTGCTCGGGCATCCGGCGTCAGTATGCTCGGGCATCCGGCGTCATTGTGTTCGGGCATCCGGATCGCGTGCTCGGGCATCCGGATCAGTGTGTCGGGCATCCGTGTCAGTGTGCTCGGGCATCCGGCGTCATTGTGCTCGGGCATCCGGCGTAGGCAGTGTTCGGGCATCAGTGTGCTCGGGCATCCGGCGTCAGTGTGCTCGGGCATCCGGCGTCAGTGTGCTCGGGCATCCGGTGTCAGTGTGCCGGCATCCGGTGGCTGCCGAGCAGCATCCGGCGTCAGTGTGGCATCCGGCGTCAGTGTGCTCGGGCATCCGGTGTCTGTGTGCTCGGGCATCCGGCTTTGTGCTCGGGCATCCGGCGTCAGTGTGCTTAGGCATCCGGCGTCAGTGTGCTCGGGCATCCGGTGTCTGTGTGCTCGGGGCATCCGGCGTTAGTGTTCTCGGGCATCCGGCGTCAGTGTGCTTGGGCATCCGGCATCAGTGTGCTCCGGGCATCCGGCGTCGGTGTGCTTGGGCATCCGGCGTCAGTGTGCTCGGGCATCCGGCGTCAGTGTGCTCGGGCATCCGCTTGTTTGCTCGGGCATCCGGCGTCAGTGGTGGTTTGGGCATCCTGCGTCAGTGTGATATTGGCATCCGGTGTCTGTGTGCTCGGCATCGGGCATCCGGATCAGTGTGCTCGGGCATCCGGCGTCAGTAGTGCTCGGGGAGTCAGACCGGCGTCAGTGTGCTCTGAGCATCCGGCGTCAGTGTCGAGCATCCGGCGTCGGTACCGGGCATCCGGATCAGTGTGCTCGGGCATCCGGCGTCAGTGTGCTCGGCGTCATTGGCATCGGCGTCAGTGTGCTCGGGCATCCGGCGTCAGTGTGCTCGGGCATCCGGCGTCAGTGTGCTCGGGCATCCGGCGTCAGTGTGCTCGGGCATCCGGCGGTAGTGTGTCGAGCAGTACGTGTGCTTGGGCATCCGGCGTCAGGTGTGCTCGGGCATCCGGCGTCAGAGTGCTCGGGCATCCGGCGTCATTGTGCTCGGGCATCCGGGCATCCGGATCAGTGTGCTCGGGCATCCGGTGTCATGCTCGGGCATCCGGCGTCACAGGTGCTCGGGATCCGGCGTCAGTCGGGTCGGCGGGCTCAGTGTGCCGGGCATCCGGCGTCAGTGTGCTGGTGTGCTCGGGTCGGGCATCCGGCGTCAGTGTGCTCGGGCATCCGGCGTCATTGTGCTCGGGCATCCGGCGTCAGTGTGCTCGGGCATCCGGCGTCATTGTGCTCGGGCATCCGCGTCAGGTGCCTGGGCATCCGGCGTCAGTGTGTTCGGGCATCTGACCATGGGCATCCGGATTGTGTGCTCGGGCATCCGGCGTCAGTGGCTCGGGCATCCGGCGTCAGTGTGCTCGGGCATCCGGCGTCAGTGTGCTCGGGCATCCGGCGTCAGTGTGCTCGGGCATCGGGCATCCGGCGTCAGTGTGCTCGGGCATCCGGCTGTGTGGCTCATTGTGCTCGGGCATCCGGCGTCAGTGTGCTTGGGCATCCGGCGTCAGTGTGCATCCGGCATCCGGTGGATCAGTGTGCTCGGGCATCCGGCGTCAGACGTGCTCGTTTGGCATCCGGCGTCAGTGTGCTCGGGCGGTGCTCCAGCGTCAGTGTGCCTCGGGCATCCGGACTCAGTGTGCTCGGGCATCCGGTGTCAGTGTGCTCGGGCATCCGGTGTCAGTGTGCTCGGGCATCCGGCGTCATTTTGCCCGGGCATCCGGCGTCAGTGTGCTCGGGCATCCGGCGTCAGTGTGCTCGGGCATCCGGCGTCAGTGTGCTCGGGTCGGGCATCCGGCGTCAGTGTGCTCGGGTCGGGCATCCGGTGTCAGTGTACTCGGGCATCCGGTGTCATTGTGCTCGGGCATCCGGCGTCAGTGTGCTCGGGCATCCGGATCAGTGTGCTTGGGCATCCGGCGTCAGTGTGCTCTGCATCCATTGTCATTGTGCTGGGCATCCGGCGTCATTGTGTTCGCATCGGGCATCCGGCGTCAGTGTGCCCGGGCATCCGGCGTCAGTGTCGGGTCGGGCATCCGGCGTCAGTGTGCTCGAGCATCCGGCGTCAGTGTGCTCGGCATCCGGCGTCAGTGTGTTCGGGCATCCGGACTGCGTGCTCGGGCATCCGGATCGTGCTCGGGCATCCGGTGCTGTGTGCTCGGGCATCCGGCGTCATTGTGCTCGGGCATTCGGCGTCAGTGTGTTCGGGCATCCGGATCAGTGTGGCCGGGCATCCGGCGTCAGTGTGTCGGGCATCCGGCGTCAGTGTGCTCGGGCATCCGGTGTCAGTGTGCCTGGGCATCCGGTGGCTGCTGGTCTGGGCATCCGGGCGTCAGTGTGCTCAGCATCCGCGTGGCTGTTTGTTCTGGCATCCGGAGTCAGTGCGGCTTGGGCAACTGCGTCAGTGTGCTCGGGCACTGGTGTCTGTGTGCTCTGGCATCCGGCTTCAGTTTGCTCGGGCATCCGGCGTCAGTGTGCTTGTGTTATCCGGCGTCAGTGTGCTCTGCATCCGGTGTCTGTGTGCTCGGGTCGGGCATCCGGATCAGTGTGCTCGGGCATTCGGCGTCAGTGTGCTCGGGTCGGGGCATCCGGCGCGTGTGCTGCCGAGCATCCAGCGTCAGTGCTCTGGCATCCGGCGTCAGTGGTGCTCGGGCATCCGATCAGTGTGCTCGGGCATCCGGTGTCAGTGTGCTTGGGCATCCGGCGTCATTGTGCTCGGGCATCCGGCGTCAGTGCAGGCTCGGGGCATCCGGCGTCAGTGAGTTCGGGCATCCGGACTGGTCAGTGCTCGGGCATCCGGGCGTCAGTGTGCTCGGGCATCCGGCGGCGGTGTGCTCGGGCATCCGGCGTCAGTGTGCTCGGCATCTGGTGTCAGTGTGTCGGCCGGCATCCGGCGTCAGTGTGCTCGGGTCGGGCATCCGGCGTCAGCAGCCTGGCATCAGGCGTCATTGTGCTCGGGCATCCGGCGTCAGTGTGCTCGGGCACTGATCAGTGTGCTCGGGCATCCGGTGCCAGTGTGCTCGGGCATCCGGCGTCATTGTGCTCGGGAATCCGGCGTCAGTATGCTCGGGCATCCGGCGTCAGTGTGTTCGGGGGATCCGGATCAGTGTGCTCGACATCCAGCGTCAGTGCCGGCATCCGGCAACAGTGTGCTCGGGCATCCGGTGCTGTGTGCTCGGCATCCGGCTTCAGTTTGCTCGGGCATCCATGCGTGGCGTCAGTGTGCTTGGGCATCCGGCGTCAGTGTGCCGGGCATCTGGTGTCTTTGTGCCCGGGCACTGGCGCCGCGCGTCGGGCATCCGGCGTCAGTGTGCTCGGGGCATCCGGCGTCAGTGTGCTCGGGCATCCGGTGGCTGTTTGTTCTGGCATCCGGCGTCAGTGTGCTTGGGCAACTGGCGTCAGTGTGCCCGCATCCGGTCAGTGTGCTGGGTCGGGCATCCGGCGTCATTGTGCTCGAGCATCCGGCGTCAGTGTGCTCGGGCATCCGGCGTCAGTGTGTTCGGGCATCCTGATCAGTGTGCTCGGCATCCGGATCAGTGTGCTCGTAAGGCATCCGGTGGCCAGCGTGTTTCGGCACCGGCGTCATTGTGCCGGGGCATCCGGCGTCAGTGTGTTCGGGCATCCGGATCGCAGGGCTCAGCATCCGGCGTCGCGTGCTCGGCATCCGGCGTCAGTGTGCTCGGCATCCGGTGCCAGTGTGCTGGGCATCCGCGGCTGTTTGTTCGGGCATCCGGCGTCAGTGGTGCCGGGCATCCGGCTTCAGTGTGCTGGGCATCCGGGTGTCTGTGCTCGGGCATCCGGCTTCGTTTGCCCGGGCATCCGGCGTCAGTGTGCTCTGGCGAACCGGCGCCGGCGTGCTCGGCATCCGGCGTCAGTGCCGGGCATCCGGCGTCAGCGTGCTCGGGCATCCGCGCTGCGTGCTCTGGCATCCGGCGCTTGCGGTGCCTGGGCATCCTGCGTCAGTGTGTGCGCCGGGGACCGGGTGGCTGTTTGTTCCAGCATCCGGCGTCAGTGTTCCTTGGGCAACGGCGTCAGTGTGCTTCGGGCATCCGGTGTCTGTGTGCTCTGGCATCCGGTGTCTGTGTGCTCGGGTCGGGCATCCGAATCAGTGTGCTCGGGCATCCGGCGTCAGTTTGCTCTGGCCGGGCATCCGGCGTCAGTGTGCTTTCGGAGCATCCGGCGTCAGTGTGCCCGGGCATCCGGCGTCAGTGCCCGGGCATCCGGATCAGTGTGCTCAGGATCCAGGGTCAGCGTGCTTGGGCATCCGGCGTCATTGTGCTCGGGCATCCTGCGTCAGTGTGTCAGCATCCGGGTCGTGTGTTCGGCATCCGGATCAGTGTGCCGGGCATCCCGGCGTCAGTGTGCTCGGGCATCCGGCGTCAGTGTGCTCGGGCATCCGGTGGTCAGTGTGCGCTCGGGTCGGGGCATCCGCGTCAGTGTGCTCTGGCCGGGCATCCGGCGTCAGTGTGCTCGGGCATCCGGCGTCATTGTGCCTGGGCATCCGGCGTCAGTGTGCTCGGGCATCCGACTCAGTGTGCTCGGGCATCCGGTGCTGCGTGCTCGGGCAACTGGCGCTGATGTGCTCGGGCATCCGGCGTCAGTGCGTGCTCGCAGCATCCTGGCGTCAGTGTGTGTTCGGGCATCCGGATCAGTGTGCCTGGACATCCGGCGTCAGTGTGCTCGGGCATCCGGCGTCAGTGTGCTCGGGCATCCGGTGTCTGTGTGCTCTGGGCATCCGGCTTCAGTTTGCTCGGGCATCCGGCGTCAGTGTGCTCGGGCATCCCGCTTCAGTTTGCTCGGCATCTGTGGCCCGGTGTGCTTCCGGGCATCCGGCGTCAGTGCTCGGCATCTGGCGTCAGTGTGCTCGGGCATCCGGCGTCAGTGTGCTCGGGCATCCGTGGCTGTTTGTTCTGGCATCCGGCGTCAGTGCTTCGGGCAACTTCGGCGTCAGTGTGCTCGGGCATCCGGTGTCTGGTGCTCTGGCATCCGGCTTCAGCTTGCTCGGGCATCCGGCGTCAGTGCTGTATCCGGCGTCAGTGTGCTCTGCAGCATCCGCTGTCTGTGTGCTCGGCCGGGTATTCTGGACTGTTCGCACCCGGCGCTTGCGTGCCCGGGCATCCGGCGCCGCGTGCTCGGGCATCCGGCGTCAGTGGTGCTTCGGGCATCCGGTGCTGTTTGTTCTGGTATCCGGCGTCAGTGTGCTTGGGCAACTGGCGTCAGTGTGCTCGGGCATCCGGTGTCTGTGTGCTCTGCATCCGCTTCAGTTTGCTCGGCATCCGGTGCCAGTGTGCTGGGCATCCGGCGTCAGTGTGCTCTGGCATCCGTTGTCTGTGTGCTCGGGTCGGTATCTGGATCAGCGTGCTCGGGCATCCGGCGTCAGTGTGCTCGCTGGGTCCGGCATCTGGACTGCGGTTCGGGCATCCGGTGTCAGTGTGCTTGGGCATCCGGCGTCCACAGTTTCGGGCATCCGGCGGCCAGTGTGCTCGGGCATCCGGCGTCAGTGGTGCCTGGCATCCGCGCCGCGTGCTCGGCATCCGGCGGCCGGCGGTGCTCGGGCACCGGCGTCAGGGCGTGCTCGGCATCCGCGTCAGTAAGCGAAAGCATCCGGCGGCTTGCTTCTCGGGCATCCGGCGTCAGTGTGCTGGGCATCCGGCGTCAGTGTGCTCGGGCATCCGGTGTCTGTGTGCTAGGGCATCCGGCGTCAGTGTGCTTGGGCATCCGGCGTCAGTGTGCTCGGGCACCCGGCGTCAGTGTGCTCTGCGGCATCCGGCGTCAGTGTGCTCGGGCCGGGCATCCGGCGCCGCGTGCTCGGCATCCTGGCGTCAGGTGTGCTCGGGCATCCGGCGTCAGTGTGCTCGGCATCCGGTGCCAGTGGCTGGGTCGGGCATCCGGATCAGTGTGGCTGGGCATCCGGCGTCAGTGCCTGGCATCCGGCGTCAGTGTGCTCGGGCATCCGGATCAGTGTGCTCGGGCATCCGGCGGCCGTTTGTTCGGGCATCCGGCGTCAGCATGCTTAGGCATCCGACGTCGGGGTAAAGTTTCGGTATCCGGTGTCTGTGTGCTCGGGCATCCGGCGTCAGTGTGCTCGGGCGCTCGGCGTCAGTGCATTCGTGCAGCATCCGGCGTCAGTGTGCTCGGGCATCTGGCGTCAGCGTGTCGGGTCGGGCATCCGCGGGGATCAGCGTGCTCGGGCATCCGGCGTCACGTGCTCGGGCATCCGGCGTCTAGTGTGCTCGGGAATCCGACGTCAGTATGCTTCGGGCATCCGGCGTCAGATGGGTGGTTGTTCAGCCATCTGGATCAGTGTGCTTCGGGCATCCGGCGTCAGTGTGCTTGGGGCATCCGGCGTCAGTGTGTTTGGGCATCCGGCGTCAATGTGCTCGGGCATCCGGTGGCTGTTTGTTCTGGGCAACTGGGCGTCAGTGTGCCGGCATCCGGCGTCAGTGTGCTCGGGCATCCGGTGCCCGTGTGCTGGGGCATCCGGGCTTCGGTCGGTCGGGCATCCAGCCCAGTGTGCTTGGGCATCCGGAGCCATGTGCTC
>JAGDYQ010000008.1:10787269-10842318 GCA_021962125.1 Bulinus truncatus
AAGCGTCCATTGTAACTGGCGTCATCGAGTTGAATGCCCCGTTTTATTGAGTCTTACAGGTGTGTGTGTGTGTGTGTAGTACACACTGTGTACTCTAATGTACCAACATAGTAACTGACACTAGCGAGTTATGGTGTTGTAATTTACTGCATCTTGGTTTCATGTTCGTCTATAATGCCTGACTGCTCTGCGTCTCCTTTCAATGTATAATAGCCTAGTTGCTAGTAGTTGCTACCTGCCGTCCAACGAACACTTTAGAAAAAACAAACATTCAAGAAGTCGACTCCCTTTTAAGTGGACGTAAGGTAAACAACATCCCAAATGGGGCTGACTTTAAGTAAACAACAGCCCAAAGGGCTAAATTAAAACTTAAAACTGTCTGTCCCTGCTTAGATTATGTAGCTCAATATTTGAAGACTATTTCAGTTTATGTAAGTCATGACGGACGTAAATAATACATTCCCTTACTGATCAATAACGAAATATATTGACATAGACATCAATATGTATTTGATGATCAATACATCATATATAGATCATTTATGTAATAAGTAAGCCAAAATATTGATTTTAATTTCAAATAGAAGTCGCGCTAAAATCAAAGAAAATCAAAGGCAATCACCACCGTTATAACCACATTATGTAATTGATTGATAAAGCTATTAATGAGAATCCGAATATTTACAGCTTAATTTGTTCAATGTGTAAGCTAATGAGCCTTTAGTAAATAGGGCATATTTATGAATCCTCTTGTTGAACAATATATAAAGAACAATGATGTCTACCCCCACTATGTTGGGGACGGACGGTCGTGTGGTAAAGCGCTCGACTGTCGCCCTGAGGGTCACTGGTTCGATCTTCGTTGAGGACAAATGGATATTTCAGGTCATGGCTTAAGTCCCCCCTATGTCTCACGTGGTGCCTCCATGGCTATTGCACTATCGGCTATGGTGGGGATGAAAGAAGGGCACTAGTGGTTTATAGGATCTAAGAGATTTCATGTCATCCTTACAGGGACACACCCCACTATATAATACAGGTAAACTGTCTTGACAGTATTCACTATTAAGATACATATACAATATCGGCCGTGAGAAATACAGACAGTTAAGTATATTTTAAAGCATAGAGACTAATAGAACTAGAGACACATTTACACAATTAGATTTAGTGAAACAGGACATCACTGAGAAATAGAACTAATGAAAAACATTTAGGTAAATATAAAACTAGTTCCAATTACAGACAATGATAAGATTACAAATACAGTGTTTTAATACGGTTTAAATGTGTTCATTATAATTGATTATTTTGCCATTTTTTTTTTGTTTTTCACTGAAATAAATTACTGTCATTAAAATAAAATACCTCTGTAATTTAAAATGAAGTATATATCATTAATTGTTATATATATATATATATATATATATATCTTTTGTTTTCTCTATACGTTCCACTGTCTGATCCCCGGAGCAAAATGATCGACATCAGAAACATCTCAGTTTGATCTGGCACACTCACACACACACACACACACACGCACACATACACTCACACACACACACGCGCGCGCACACATACAGTATTTGCACACACACAGGCAAGCACATGTAATGACACACACACACAATGATGGACAGGCGTGACTGTTGCCGGTCATAACTCTTTGAGAAAAATTTATTGATGTTTTTTTTATGCTGTATACAAAGCACCAATTAACAAAGATCTATATATTTGCATAAAACATTGGACTAACAACATATACAATTTATATAAACTGAATGTTATACGTATTTAAACTTGCAGTTGTTTTATTATGAATGATTATGCTAGCTATATTCAATAAACATTGAACCATTTTGAGGCTATATAATGGTACTGTGTTTATTGAATTTAGTTAGCATACTTATTGGTAGAAATAAATTATAAGGTTCAATATATAAAAATCTTTCATTTATATATAAATTCAATATACAAACACTCACATACAAATTAACTTACGTCAGTGATGAACTCCTTATTACTATATATGTATTTGTCTAGCGAACATATACATTGATCTCTTCCCATAAAGATTGTATGTGTGTGTCGTGTGGGGAAGGTACGGTTGTGGTGACGTTATAAGTGGTGGTGGAGGAGTGCTCCATGATCCAAATTACCCACACACCCCCCCCCCCAACCCCCTCTCCCTTACCCCCTCCCCCCCTGTACTAACAAACACATTTAAGAGTGAACTTGAACTATTTGTAGTGAACTCATTGACAGAGTGATTTTTCAATGAAGTCCACCTAATGATACCCGCTTTGTTAAGGAAACCCCCAGGTGTTCTGACTTGATCAAGTCAATCACGACTAAATATATCGATTTTTATTTTTTTTTAAAGCTGATAAAATACTTCCATTGTTTTTTTTTCAGTATTGTCCCCGTTTTGACTGTCTGTCTGTCTGTCTGTCTGTCTGTCTGTCCGTCTGTCTGTCCGTCTGTCCGTCATCACCCTAGATCTCAACAACCATAAAGTCCTAGACCCATGATGTATATTGTCAGGGTATGGATGCGGTGGTCTCTTTTATATATTTATTTTTTAATTACTTTCTTTAATTGCACAACTTATACAAGTTCATAACACCTCCAGTTATTAACCAAAATCACTTTATTGAATAATCGTAAGAACTAGTTATTCAATAATGAACATTAACCATTAAATCATGTCTCTACGATAAATACCAGTTGTCCATTCTTTCAATACAATAAATACTTCTTCCTAGCTCCTCCGTTCCTTCCTAATTCCCCTGCCTTCTTCAAACTTAAAACAAAACAAAAATAACCAAAACAATGTTCTATCTCTTTCCTCGTCAACCGTTTGTGTCTTTCCTCGCTTTTCTTTCCCCCGTTCAATAACCCGTTTATTAGGTGCGTCACCGTACTACAGGGAATTCCCTCTAACATCTACATTAATACAATAATTAATTGTCTATCTATATAACTATCTAACAATGTGTCTGTCTAATTATCTATGACTGTCTATGTCCTTACATCACCTTTCCCTCTCGGTAAAAAAAATTCGTACAAAGTACGCATTTTTTTTAAAATACAGAATTAACAATCATGTATTACAATTATATTACAAAAAGAAAAAGTAACAAGTCCATATCAAATATGAATACAAAATGTCACAAAAATACAAATCTAAATTTAAAAAATCATGAACACATTTCTTCAATACTCATCGTCATAAGTATCATTAAAATTATCTCATATCTCTGTGTCTCAAAATATATCAAAATAAGTCTCTACCACAAATCTCATATATCAAATCTCAATAAAAAAAAACATTGATTGTATGGATAAGTCTCCTTATGATCATTTTTTTCTTTTCAAAATCAATGAAGGCAAATCTTTTACCACCTACAAAAGTAGGATCCTTCAGAGGTAAAGAGAATTAATCTAATGTCACAAAAAAAAAATAAATTTAATTTTCCTTAATTGTGTGTATTAAAAAAATGAAGTTAAATGTTTTTACAAGAACAATGAAGGCAGACATTTTCCCAACTACAGTTATATGTAGGCTCCTTCAGAGTTAATGAAAAAAAATAACAACACCTTTCTCCCTCAAAATGGATAAGAGCAAGAGAAAAAAAATATATGGGTAAATTTTGTGATTGTGGACAACGTAGAAAATATTAAGGTAAATACAGATTAAAGGGAAAAACAAGAGCGACATCATGATATGAAGAAAACAACTATGCAATTATAAAAATGTGATTACATCAGTGATTACATTTGATATGCAAAATAATAATGTAATGAAATAAGAAGGCAACATTACAACAGCAACAAAAAAAATCAATTGTTCAATGTGGTCACTGTGGTAGTTCAGTTAATTAGTCTCGTCTCTTCAACCCAATCAAAATATTCGTTGCTAACAGCTGGCCTCATATTCCTAACTCTACCACAATTACGTCCATATTGTGTTTGATGTCCAAACCTAACTTTACAGCGCTCTACTCCGTGGCTCTGTCTGTCATGGGGATTCTGATAACACTGGGCCCTATGATAGTCATGTCTATCTGGAATAGTTTCCCATGGATTTTGGAAAGTCATACTTTTGTTTGCGTGAATACTACTTCTGTCTAGGTGTATCTGTTTTCTATCTTGGTATATGCTATTTCTGTCTGGGTATACCTGTTTTCTGGAATTTGATGGACAGTGCCTCGCAACGTGACCCCTCAAGTGACAATTAAAACATAGGATGTTGGATAGTCTTTTAGGACAGGTCTTACATGTGTGACCTAGTCTTCTACACGAATAGCACACGAGGACAAATGGTCTTTCATTAACTGTATGCACAGGCTTAGTGTCTTTAACTGGTACAGATTCAATTCTGTCCTGAAAAATTGGCGGTTTATTTACCGTCACAGTATGGCTTTCTTTGATTGAGTTAAGTTTAGTTATGTCTATCTTAACTTGCTCTTCTACATGTTGGTCCTGTTGTGTGGAGGGTATTTCTTGTCTTTCTCTGTTCACATTAGGACATGGTTTTCTGTATATGCCCTTTTCATTGATCCAGTGGAGAATTTGCTCCTTAGTGCAGTCTTGGATGTCTGGTAGGTTGCCAAGTATGATGTCAGCAACGGGATTGTCCATAACGGTTGCCATAACAGACCCAGATATAAATGGTGTGTCGATATTAATTTGTGCTGTCGGGAAAAGTTTCCGTGAGCCATCTGCGAGTGTTATTTCTTCCTCGAATGGTAGAAACTGTGTGGGTAAAACTAAACTTTTTCTCACCACTATATTGACTGCCCCTGTATCTCTGAGTAGTTCCGCTACACAGTTGTTGACCAGTGCTGGAAAGAATATGAGTTTACCTCGTGGGCTTAATACAGCGGCGACTGGCGTGTTGAGTCTGGTGGTTGGTCTGGATCTGCTCTCATTTCTTCTTGCCTGTAATGGGGATAGTGGTGAGCGGTGTCTACTGGTGTGATTATTTCTCCACCCTGTATATGATTGACAGACAGTATTTGTGTGTTGGGTTTGCGAGGTAGCATGGCAGTGCCGGGCGATGTGACCTGGTCTCCCGCATGTGTAACACATCCTGGTCTCTGGTCTTTGCTGTCTGGGTGGTACACTGAGCCTTCTATAGCGTTGACTCGCTATTGCAGCAGTATATTGTGGTGAATCTGTCCTGCTGACTGGGAGATCGGGATGAGCATCACGAAATGTGTAGAGTTCCCTGATGAGTGCTGCCTCTGTTCTCACCTTTCTTTCTTGCAGGAACTGGAACAATTCTGGGCTGGATGTTCTCAAGAACTTGTCCACCACCAGCAACTCCATGATTTCTTTAGGGTCATCTTTATTAATGCCAGATAATTGTAGCCAGTTTACTAAATGCGATTTGACCGTACCTACAAACTGTCGGGGGTCATAATCACAATCTGGTTTAATGGTGTGAAAAAGTCTCCGATAAGTATCCTCAGACTTGCCCAGAATCTTCGTTAGCGCTTTCTTTAATAGCTCGTAGTTCGATATTTCTGCTGGTTGTAGGGTTTGGATCAAAGAGAGAGGTTTGCCCTTGATTAGAGAAATAAGATGAGATGGCCATTTTGTTGTGTCCGTTTCCTGAACAGACATTACTAACTCGAATTGTATTAAAAAACTTTCTATGTCTGTTGTACCATCAAATGGTGGTGGTTTGTTGAAGGGGCCCGGTGTTGAAAGTTGCTGTACAACAGTTTTATTTGTGGCTCTTATCTTTTCCATTTCAAGCTCATGGGCTCTGGCCTTTTCCTGTTGTTCTGCCTGGTGTTGTCTCTCTTTTTCTCGTTCTTGTCTCTCTTTTTCTCGTTCTTGTCTCTCTTTTTCCTTTTGTTCTGCTTCGAATAATCTCCCCCTCTCTCGTTCTTGTCTTTCACACTGCTTCTCGATATACTTTGTTAAGTCCTTATCAGTAAGGCCCAATTGTTTGCCGGTGGCAATTATTTCTTCCATTTCATTCTTAGTAGATGAACTATTTTTTTTTCCTACTTATTATATTAGTTGGGGTCTGTGATGTTGGTTGGTGTGGTCTTAAATAACTTTGGACTGTCGCTGAAAGTGACGGCTGAACTGACACTGACAATAACGACTGTACTGATGCTGATAACGACGGTTGTACTGACGCTGATAATGACGGTTGTACTGCTACTGACAGACCGTATGCTCTCCACAAGTCAAATAGCAGGACACAGACAATATATCTGACACGTCAACATTTAGATTGATTCTCAATAAGTAGCAATAATGCTTTCACTCATGAGTTGTTCTTGTGGCTGTGATAAACACTATAACAAAGTTTCTTTTCTATCTTAGCTGTTTCCTTACTTGCATGGGTTCACAAGACAATTAATATTTGTCTTAGACTTCTGACACCAAATTGTCAGGGTATGGATGCGGTGGTCTCTTTTATATATTTATTTTTTAATTACTTTCTTTAATTGCACAACTTATACAAGTTCATAACACCTCCAGTTATTAACCAAAATCATTTTATTGAATAATCGTAAGAACTAGTTATTCAATAATGAACATTAACCATTAAATCATGTCTCTACGATAAATACCAGTTGTCCATTCTTTTAATACAATAAATACTTCTTCCTAGCTCCTCCGTTCCTTCCTAATTCCCCTGCCTTCTTCAAACTTAAAACAAAACAAAAATAACCAAAACAATGTTCTATCTCTTTCCTCGTCAACCGTTTGTGTCTTTCCTCGCTTTTCTTTCCCCCGTTCAATAACCCGTTTATTAGGTGCGTCACCGTACTACAGGGAATTCCCTCTAACATCTACATTAATACAATAATTAATTGTCTATCTATATAACTATCTAACAATGTGTCTGTCTAATTATCTATGACTGTCTATGTCCTTACATATATATCATTTTGTAGGTCTTGGCCTGCCAAGAAATGACTTTTTTCCATTTCGCGATCTGACCTCTCAGGGCCGTAAAAGGGGCCTTATAAAGTACCGTTTTTTACTATATAAGCTATATTAATAATGGACCGCCCTATATCTCAGCAACCATAAGTCCTAGACCCATGATATATATATCATTGTGTAGGTCTTGGCCTGCCAAGTGTACATCAAAAGTCCATTTTGCGATTTGACCTCTCAGGGCCAAAATATAAGAGTTTTTTATGTACCGTTTTGCTTATATTTTAAATATAAATAATAAAAGCGAATCAAAGGGGCGTAATCATTATTTATTTTTGTAACAGTTATTCAACATGACTTACTTCCCGTACTTTATATAAAACAACAATTGATGGAGTTTACGGACGATTAAATGACTACAATTTAGAATGTTTCAATTATGAGTCCTATTTCAGTCACATATAGGTCACGTGACTGGTCTCGATGCACCGTCCTGATGCTAGCGCCTAGCGCCAGATGAGAAGGGGGAGGGGAACGACTGTTGTTTCACCCCCACCCACATCTCTTATTTACACACCTGTCCAGGTGACGAATGGTGCGGACGATTAATTGACTACAATTTAGAATGTTTCAATTATGAGTCCTATTTCAGTGACCACAAACCACTTGTAGTTAGATTTAAGAGAAAATAATTTTGTTTTCAATTATAAAGAAACGTCTTTTTAATATCTTTTTTCAGATCTATGCATTACACAATTGAATTTGTAAACATTTCCAAAATTTACAAATATTTACTGAAAGATAGCATACGTACTGATACATAATACGAAAATGCGCTAACACGTCCTGTGTCCAGAATGGAAGAGGCTTAATTGCTTGTTTTTCAATAAGGACAATTTTAAAAATGATATTAAAATTGATCTTTTTTATTTAATACATAATTTTGTTTTACTCCTGAAATAATTGATCTGGAAAGTTACATAATACCATAATAACCTCGTACTAATTAATATGGAGCGACCGATAATCGGATCGGTATCGGACCGATATTGGCTCTATCGGTTAATATCGGATCGGCCGTTTTTTGTAGGGAGCGACCGATAATCGGATCGGTATCGGTATCGGACTGATATTGGCACTATGGGTTAATATCGGATCGGCCGTTTTTTGTAGGGAGCGACCGATAATCGGATCGGTATCGGACTGATATTGGCACTATGGGTTAACTATCGGACCGGCTGTTTTATTGGCTGCCGATACATTGTTTTTTTCTTTTTCACAAATCTAGTAACTCTAAACTGGTTTTGGTTTACAGATTTAAAGTTTACTTACAGACTTCCAGTTAACTGTTCACCTGAGTGAAGTGATTTACTGATATAATTAAGTGTTTTTAATTTTTCAAACTTTTTTAAAAATCTGTTACAAAACAACTTGTAAATAAAAAAAATGAAAATCAAATGAAATATTTCTAATTTGATAACACATTTTATTAACAACATTCAAGACAACAAAAGTGGCAGCTATTGCATTAGTAATGCGTTCATAATGAGCATGCCATTGTGTTTTGACACTCTGATGTTTATAATCGTTAATTGTATTAAAAAAATGGTATCATGTATGAAAGACAGTAAAGCTGCTACTGATACACCAGATTTACAGGAACGATACCCAAAGAAAAGATAATTTTAATAAATCAGAGAAAAGCCCTCTCTTGTATAACTATAGTTGTCAATAATTGTTGGATGAAATCGAGGACATTACTTCAGACATGAAAATATATTCAAATAACAAGTGTTAAGATCACATATAGAAAAAAGACAGTTTATATAGTAAAATATGTATGATGATTGGTTAAGGGGGGGGGGCGGCTCAAGCCCACCCCCTACCTCCCCCCCCCGGTTGCGCCACTGGGTCTAATGTAATGGAAGCGCAAACTGAATAACTAGAAAGTAGAGTCAGTGACAATTCAGTGAATGAATAAACGATTCCCTATGTCATCCAATCTCTTTACAAGACCCGGCTGTACTAAAGTTGCTTTTAGTTATACTTTCTGACCTTTCTCTATAAATCGGCACTTATAATAAATTGAATGTTTTTAAAGTTTAAATTAACCTTTGAAAATTGTATATATATATATATATATATACTGTATATATTTCTCATTTTTTTTTTTCAAGATAAAATAAATAGCCATTGTATGCTTTTATTGTAAGATAATTTTTCTTTATGTTTGACTTAGATATTGGAAATATTAAGATCCGGCACAACTCAAATTATACATTTCTAACAGTTTAACCAAAACAAACAAAAAAAAATACTTAGGACGAACGTGTGACACCTTAAACAAAGAATAATTTAAACTTATTTTAGTATTGATCGATAAATGATCAAACGAAATTGGAATCATTGGTAGTGTAAGATGAAATAGTTACAACACTGTCACCTTGAGAGTGAGTTTTCAGTGAGTGTTTGTTTATGAGTGTTAGTTTGTAAGTGTTTGTGTGCTTGGACACAAGTTTTTATTTTATTGTTATGAGAAGTACTGCATGATAGTATTTGTGTGGTTAATATCTTTAAGTAGGTGTGTCATAACATCTTTAAGTAAGTGTGTGATTGCATCCTTAAGTAAGTGTATGATTGCATCTCTAAATATGTGTGTGATTGCATCTTTGATTAGGTGAGTGGATACATCTCTAAGTATATGTGTGATTGCATATTTAAATAAGTTTGTGATTACAACTTTAAAGTCCGTGACATGGCCCATCGAGGTCCGTGACATGACCTCTTTAGTTCTGTGACATGGCTGCTCTAAATTCGTGACATGGCACCTCTTAGTCACTAACATGGCCCCTCTTAGCTCTTTGACATGGCTCTTTTTAGGTCCGTGACATGGGCCTTTTAGGTCACTGACATGGCCCCTCTTAGCTCTTTGACATGGCTCTTTTTAGGTCCGTGACATGAGCCTTTTAGGTCACTGACATGGCCCCTCTTAGCTCTTTGACATGGCTCTTTTTAGGTCCGTGACATGGGCCTTTTAGGTCACTGACATGGCCCCTCTTAGCTCTTTGACATGGCTCTTTTTAGGTCCGTGACATGGGCCTTATAGGTCACTGACATGGCCCCTCTTAGCTCTTTGACATGGCTCTTTTTAGGTCCGTGACATGGACCTTTTAGGTCACTGACATGGCCCCTCTTAGCTCTTTGACATGGCTCTTTTTAGGTATGTAACATGGGCCCTTTAGGTCTGTGACAGGCCCCCTTTGGTCACTGACAGGGCTCCTTTAGGTCCTTAACATGGCCCCTTTAGGTCTGTGACATGGCCCCTTTAGGTCTGTGACATGGCTCCTTTAGTTCCCTAACATGGACACATTGACTGTGCTTATCTGCACAGTTAGAGGATGAAAGGGGGGGGGGGAGAAAAATATGTTTGATTGAAATACACCTTAAAATAATGTGACCCCAATAAGACATGAGACCCCAATAAGACATGTGACCCCAATAAGAAATGTGACCCCAATAAGACATGTGACCCCAATAAGACATGTGACCCCAATAAGACATGTGACCCCAATAAAACATGTGACCCCAATAAGACATGTGAGCACATTTTGCGTGTCCACCTGTGAAACCCCAATGTAAAATG
The DNA here is from genome assembly GCA_021962125.1 of Bulinus truncatus. Taxonomy (NCBI): domain Eukaryota; kingdom Metazoa; phylum Mollusca; class Gastropoda; family Planorbidae; genus Bulinus; species Bulinus truncatus. Next base: position 10,797,825 of record JAGDYQ010000008.1, read on the forward strand.
ACAAATGAACGCATCGAGTATCTTGTACGTGACAATTGAATTGAAAAAGATGTGAGCCAAGTATGAGAGAATCAACAGGTGTGAGCCACACACGGGAGCACCGTTAAATTGTGCGTCACACATAGAGACCAGAATGAAACAACCCATTAAATAAAGAAAGTCAATAGACAGGTAGAAACAAACACACGACTGACTTACACAGGTAGAAACAAACACACGACTGAAAAACAGGTAGAAACAAACACACGACCGACATAACAGGTAGAAACAAACACACGACCGACATAACAGGCAGAAACAAACACACGACCGACATAACAGGCAGAAACAAACACACGACCGACATAACAGGTAGAAACAAACACACGACTGACATAACAGGTCAGTCATTCTACCTTAGTCATATTAAGAATGTGTTGAAAGGCGAGAAACTATCGATTATAATGTTTTGTTGATTTATTAAATTTTTCTGTCTGCCAGAATTTTTTTTTCTCAAAATGTAATGTATCTGGTAGTACATTTAACATCACAGAGATGAGTTGCTAGAACAGACAAAGTCTTAAAAAAAAATATTCCTGGGACTAGTTTTTTTTTTTTTTTAATTCAGGAAAATACTATCAGTTATTAAAATAAAATATAATATTGTACATGAATCTGACAGAATTTTGAAGTAATTTATTAAAATTATAATTTTCTTTCATTGTCTGAAAAAAATTAGTGCGCTTTTATGGTAATGTTTACTTTCTTACTTGAAATTATTGAATTTCAATAAATTTTTGAATTCGGAACGTATTCAAATTTTTAAAAGGTGTATATGGTCTAATTTATGCGAATTTATTATGCGGCATTTTTGTGAACTTATCCTCTTGCATAAAAAAGATCTCACAATATATATATATATATATATATATATATATATATATATATATATATATATTAAATGTACCGTTATTTTTCTCGTTTTAAATGTATGTGCCACAGATGTATATTTACATACATGCATACATACAAACAAACATACATACATACAAACATACATACATTATTCAGTTTTAAATAGATAATGTCATTGTGTAAACAGAAACGTTTTGATATTTTAATACAAATACTAAATAACATTGAAATAAAAACACCTTGCCTATACTTAGAAATATAAAATTTTCTATCAGAAAAATAAACCCCAAACAAAACCCAAAATACTCGCAATGGCAATCATATAATCAACTGAAGTGTAAAACATGATCTACGTAATGAGGCTGTTCACTGTAGCGCGCATAACTAATCTGCATGTTTATTTCGGTGTAAATATAATCATTTCTTACGGCCGGATGATTAAACGCAATTTCCGGTGTTAACGCCCCATTTATAGCCTCAACAGCGCTCAAACCTCTCAACGCATCGCTAAAATAAGGTATTTGTTGAAGGAGAGATGAGATTGTTAAAAAAAATGATAAGAAAATGTAAGCAATGATAGGTAATCACAACAACTTACCTTGTTTTATTTTTTTGCTGATCCGAACTTTTTATTATAGTAAACTTTTTTTTTTTACTGCAGAAGAATACAATACGAAAATATCAGCTGAGTTCAAAGCCCGCACGTTAAATCCAATTTTTTTAGTTGATTTGTGTGCGTGTGTGTGTGGTTGACATATTATTCCAATGTTTCAACTTTATTGTAGTCAACTCTGATATCCAACGGGAGATAACACCACTTTCAGCACTGGCCAACTCACCTTGCATTTTTTTCTTTTTGGAATTGTCTCCTTCTTCCTTAATTTACTACCTCATAAAACTTGATATGACTAGCCGGTGGGTAATAGCATTTCAAATTATCGCAGTTCTGTTACAGCCTCTAGCAAATAAAAAAAAAAGATTAGCAAAACATTTTTCTATTTTTCTTTCATCGCTTCCCTCCCTTCATCTCTCGTCTGCTGGAAAACTTTAAAAAAGAAAAGCCAGAGTTACCTCCAATAATCAACTTCCTGTTAGCATTACCCACCTCTTGCTATAAACGTAAATGCCAAACTCCCTGGCGTTAGAACTTCCTTTCTCCCTTTCGCAAACGTTTTCTACCCACTCCTCACTATTCCCATCTCTCCTTCAATCCCTCGCGTAAAAAAATGGAAAAAAAAAATTAACGAACGTGAAGGGGTGGTAATAGGCGGGAAGAATGTAAGGCAGAGTACTAAAAATAGTTGTAACCTCACGAACGACGCTCTCGCGTTAAACTCGTTTTCACTTTTTTTTATTTACTCCCTTTTCACACGCGCATGATGTATCCTCCCCCCCACCCCTCAGCCCCAGCCGACCCCCCTCCCTTTCCCCCTCCCTTTCCCCCAACCTTTTTTTTTTTTCGTTACTTTTCGTCATCCTCGTCAAGGTCAACTTTGTTTTGATTCACCACGTTCTCTTGTTGACGTAAAGTAAACAGGGGCGGCTGACAGGGTAGGGACGCGGCGATTGTGTGTGTGAGAGCCTCCTCCATTATCCGTATGGAAATATTGTTCAGTCAAGGGCTAGTTAAGAATGCTGATATTTTTTTGTTTGTATTTTTATTGTTCTAATACAGCTGTGGGTACTGCTTTCATCAATCATACTCACACACGGGTCGGCGTGTTCAACTATAGTTGGGGGGTGGGGGGGGGCGATTGGAGGGGGGGAGGGGGTAAAGGATCGTGTTAGATGTCAGTTTTTTACATTTTATTTTTTTTTTTTTTACAAAGATATACGCTTTTTTTTTTTTCAAAGAATGCGAATTGTTCATTGTACTTATCATTGTATTTGTTCATTGTGTTCTAGTGCTGTTTAATGCCAGCCCTGAACACAAAAAAATATTGTTTCTATGATACAGACTTCAGCCTTCATAGAATGTACAGACCCAAAAAATAAATAAATTAACACAAATCACTGCCAACCTCTAAAAGGAATTGTAAATTTTTTTCCACTAGTCGTTTCGGAAATATATAAAAAAAAAAACAAAACAAGGTAGGCTACATGTAAACAAGTATGGGGCTGTTTTCGCAGTGCCCTTCTTTCATCCCCACCATGGAGGCACTACGTGAGACTTGGAGTGGAAAATTTCACCATGATGTAAAAAAAAAAAATGTCCCTTGGCTCTCATAGTAGTAGAAGAACAAGCGACCCCTCAACTATATAGAGATGGTTGTTTTAACGGCCGGTCCTTTGATTTTCTAGGCTAATTGTGTTTTGTTTTTTTGTTTACATTTAAGTATTTGTTACAACGTAGAGAACGCTTTATTAGTTTTGTCACCTCTAGCTCAGACTTGAACGTTAAGGTTGTAGTGAGCATCATGCAACATAGGATTTCCGATCGTAGGAGCAACTGAGTGAGTGATTTGATGGATTAAATGAATTACTCTTTTCACTATTTTTTTTTCCCACAGTGCATGGCAGGGGGGGGGGGGGGAAATGTCAAATCACTTTCCAAATGTAAATATATTTTTACAATGAAAGTTGAGATGAGACATTGGTGCTGTTTCTCAAGTATTGATATAAACAGCTCAGGGAAAGTAATATTATAAATTAGTGTGGTGTGTGTGGGGGGGGGGGGAGTTCTAGTTCCGGGTTGGGCAAAATGTTAGTGTCGCGGACCTCACAGGGCTCGAAAATTTGACCGGCGGGTAGGACCAGCGCTCGATTTACCGCCGGGGATGCCGGGGATTTCCCCGGCACTGAGACCTGTCAACCCCGGCTCTGCTTTAGCTAATATATCCCAGCCGGGGATGAAACCATAGACATTTATCCCCGGCTCTGCAGAAATTTTCGTTCATCTCCCGGCACTGGTTTTTTCTTAAATCGAGCACTGGGTAGGACCAAGTACAGATGTGACGGAAAGATGACGTTAACCGATAACTTTGAATGCAAACGTCACAACAAAGGCTAGTGTCGTGTTTCCCTCTGAAACGAGTGGCGGGCCCGACGACACAGCCTGGAGGGTCGGATTGGGCTCGCCGCCCTTAGTTTGCCCATGGCTAATCTAATAACATTTTTTGGTTTCCAGTTTTTGAAAAAAAAAAAAGAAAGATCGCTTCTATAATATTATGTGTCATCCACATTATTTGTACAATGCCCTACATTCTGACTTGATCAATTTTTTAATATTTATTGGAGATATTTTATACGAAACTATCTTAACGTACAGCTAACATTTACTTTAAAAAAATTGTATTTGAATAAAAAGAATATAAATATATATTTCTCGGCACATTTTGTCCCGATGAGATTTAAATAAAAATTAGTTGTAAGCGCTGGCGGCGGAGCAGGGGGTGGCAGGGGGGCAGCGGCCCCCCCCTAAAACTTTTAAGGGGGGCGGCGCCCCCCTTGAATTTCCAGTCTGCCCCCCCCCCCAAAATTTTAACTTTTTAAACTTTGTAATTCATTTTAGTTTATATGTATCATTTTCATTTTCATAATTCGATTTATTTCTTAAATTTAATATTTTCTATTTAAAAAAAAAACGGTTTTCTTCACAAGATGCGTGCATCACGTTTTTTACTTATCATTTGCCTCATTTGTCTGTGGTCACGAATTGTGATTGTCAGTTTGGGTCACTTAGGGTCAATTACGGTCAATTAGGGTCATTTAAGGTTAGGTTTAAGGTTATAAAGACAAAAAAAAGTTCATGGTGACACAGATATTTCGGACCTTGAGTTGTTAAGTTGACTTTTTTCATGTTGTGTGTGTGTGTGTGTGTGTGTGCGTGCAATATAACTCAGATGCAAGTGATGTAAATATTTTAAATGTTTATCTCTCCACACTTTATAAATAAAAGTTATTTACGTTCCCTTAGCTCTAACAGGCTCATCGGGTCAGATGAAGTGTAGAATTCATCTGTTTCTATAACCTCGTCATATGAAGGGGTTGTGTGGTTAGCACAACGCCCAGCCGCCTTTACTTCCCCAAAGTGTAGTCAGGTACCCACTTAACGCTGAGTGGACTTGTGGGGCTACTTTAAAACAAATTTCACCAGGAATAAAAAATCCATGGTTCTCACCGAGGAACGATATATATGTATCAATGCATTTGTGTTTAAAAAATTAATAATCACAAGTTTTATTAATGTCATTTGAAGCATTTAAAACATATGATGGTTCTGTCTGTGCCAATGAGCGTAAACAAACTTCGATAGCAGCAAACTGATGTATTAATACGTACTTCGAGTAAGTTGTTAGTCTTATTCAACACTTCCGCCGAAAAAAAAAAGAAAAAAATATACCACAATTGACGGTCGACTCGATCGACCTATTATATTTATATTATTATTGATTGCTGTATGCTACTGAATACATCACTGACCTAGATAACGTCTTGGCTACAGCTGACTCTTGATGGCTGGTGTTATAAATCACGCGATGAATCGCTCAGCTGTACATGAAAAAAAGACCAGCGATAATGTGTAGTGTGAAGATAAGGCTGATTTGCATACATAATTGATTTCATCCGATCGATGGGACAAGTTCCGGCTTGACCAGTCTAGACTTTTTTTTGGGGGGTAGATTAAAGGGCGGTAACACTTTCTCTACTTCAAAACATCTGTTCTCTCCCCTTAATCATTATTTTCTGCCATTTTTTTTCCTTCAAAAACTACATTTTAATCGGCTAGAGCTTCTTAGACTTTAGGCCGATATATTCATCTTAAGAGCAGTTATAATAAATTAAGTCTAAACCACTCTATCTATCTATCTATCTATCTATCTTTAATCTGACTGCCTGTGCTTGGAAAATTCTTTCTGTCGGTCTGTCTGTTTGTTTGTCTACTTGCCAGTCTGTCTGTTTCTCCGTCTGTCATTCTGTTATCTATCCTAGTTATCTATCTTAGTTATCTATCCTACCTATCTATCCTAGTTATCTATCCTACCTATCTATCCTACGTATCTATCCTAACTATCTATCCTACCTTTCTATCCTAGCTATCTATCCTACCTATCTATCCTAGTTATCTATCCTAGTTATCTATCCTAGTTATCTATCCTACCTATCTATCCTAGTTATCTATCCTAGTTATCTATCCTAGTTATCTATCCTACCTATCTATCCTAGTTATCTAACCCACCTATCTATCCTATTTATCTATTCTACCTATCTATCCTAGTTATCTAACCCACCTATCTATCCTATTTATCTATCCTAGTTATTTATCCTATTTAGGAAATACATAACCATATATAGACGTCCATTATCCAGTCTGTCTGTCTGTAATGATTGGGGAGAGGGGAGCGGAGGCAGAAGGGGGGAAGCTGAGTGTGAATTTACTTTGCAATTCTGAACGTATGTATGTGTGTGTGTGTTTGTTTGTGTGAGTGTGTGTGTATGTGTGTGTGTGTGTTTGTTTGTGTGACTGTGTGTATGTGTGTGTCTGTGTGTGTATGTGTTTGTGTGTGTGTGTGGGTGGGTGGGGATCGCTTGTCAATTGTCAAGCAGGTGTGAATAGTTCTCTCCTCTTGTATCGATCAGTTTGTATGTTTTGTGTGTGAGTTTGTGTGTGTTTCCCTTTTATTCTGAAGAGATGTTCATTGTTACGGCTTACATCGGAGGAATGGAGGAGAGGGGAGAGAGAGAGAGAAGGTGTGAAAAGGGGGGTTGGGGGTGGAAATTGACGTCATTTTTAAAATAAACATTTGTTTATCCCCCAGAATGGTGTTTGGTAAATCAGAATAGTGTTTGGTAATTCAGAATGGTGTTTGGTAAATCAGAATGGTGTTTGGTAAATCAGAATGGTGTTTGGTAATTCAGAATGGTGTTTGGTAAATCAGAATAGTGTTTGGTAATTCAGAATGGTGTTTGGTAAATCAGAATAGTGTTTGGTAAATCAGAATGGTGTTTGGTAATTCAGAATGGTGTTTGGTAAATCAGAATAGTGTTTGGTAATTCAGAATGGTGTTTGGTAAATCAGAATGGTGTTTGTTAAATCAGAATGGTGTTTGGTAAATCAGAATGGTGTTTGGTAAATCAGAATGGTGTTTGGTTATTCAGAATGGTGTTTGGTAAATTAGAATAGTGTTTGGTAATACAGAATGGTGTTTGGTAAATCAGAATGGTGTTTGGTAATTCAGAATGGTGTTTGGTTATTCAGAATGGTGTTTGGTAAATCAGAATGGTGTTTGGTAAATCAGAATGGTGTTTGGTAAATCAGAATGGTGTTTGGTAATTCAGAATGGTGTTTGGTAAATCAGAATAGTGTTTGGTAATTCAGAATGGTGTTTGGTAAATCAGAATGGTGTTTGGTAATTCAGAATGGTGTTTGGTTATTCAGAATGGTGTTTGGTAAATCAGAATGTGTTTGGTAAATCACAATAGTGTTTGGTAATTCAGAATGGTGTTTGGTAATTCAGAATGGTGTTTGGTTATTCAGAATGGTATTTGGTAATTCAGAATAGGATGCAGTAATTCATAATGGTGTATGGTATAACAGTGAAAACAAACACTGAACATACGTGTCTATAACAGTCCAAACAGGCTGAAAAAAAGTAAAATCATGATAATAAAATGATCATTTGACATACTTTTCATTACAAAATCATTAAATTTAATCAACTTACTGTCGTGAAACATTTAAACAAGGGCTGCCTGATAGGACCCAGGATGAGGCAAATGGGAGATTCAACATCTCAGCTAATAAATACATCACGGGTATAGACAACCTATTTCTTTTCGCAACTTCTTTCACTTAACGTTGTCTTTGAAGCAAACCAAAAAAAAATATCCATCTCATCAATGGCGGCGCTGCGATCTTTAGGAAAATAAACAACAACAATAACAACAACAAATAATTAACAAGTTGACCTAATTATTACGGCTTGGATAACTATGACATAAACAAGGCAGAAATATTACATATAACAAGCAAACCTAAAGATTAGCAAAAATATAATTAAAGATATGACTAAAAATAGAATAAAACCTCATGTATATCCTATATATATATAACTTTAAAATATCGGATAATTGACATGATGAAAGACATTTTAACGTTACAAAACAAACAAACAACAGACCCATTGAACATTTTAATAGATTAAGAAATGACATAAAGTGTTCATAATAAATGCATTAAGTTCAAAGGTTATACTACATATATAAACAGTCACCAAAGAAAACAACAACAACTTCAATACCCTAGACCTAAACATACAACATTTTTAGACCACTTTTGTTGTAAATATAAAATAAATAAATACATTTAATAAAACACAAAAAAAAACAAAAAAAACACGCACATTCTCTCTGTACGAACAAATTTGAAATACACATTCTATACATTTTTTCGCGGCAAAGAAGTTCATTCGAACACACTTTTTCAAATCCAGTTTTCAAATTTAACTGTTTGGTACATCATCTTGAAGTCGATAATGGACAAAAAAAAAAAGAAAATTTTGGGCTCAGGTGTCAAATTCCGACATAAGGGAAGTAACACAGTCAGACTAACAACGAACAACATGTTTGTAATTAACTTTCTTGAGTCTCATCTCAGGAGATTTTTCAGGCAGTCCAAGAAGAGTGAGTTCTAAGGTCATGCAGAACTCGAAGGTGTTAAATGAAAGGCAAAGGATAACTTTCACAAAAAGGCAGCTTTGACTATAAACCGATAAACATTTATCATACTAAAAGGATAACTTTCACAATAAGGCAACATTGACTGTAAATGGTACTAAAAAGATAACTTTCATAATGACAGCAACTTTAACTGTAATTTGACAAACATTTATTATATAATAGAACAATCTTTCACTGGCATTACACCGTGTTCAAAAAAAAATTAAAGCATAACTAACGTCTTTGAAAAAGGATACTGTAGACCTGTGATGACAACCAATTTTACCCTAAACAAAGATACCGCTGGAATTCTAGTTATCAAAACATATGACTGTGTCCTGTACCCATGAGTTTTCAATGTTAACTAACCAACTGAACCAGTGGTTCTAAAATTGTATGAATCTATCTAAAGCTATTTTTACATATATATATATATATATATATATATAACAGCAATTATACATAATGGTCTAGTTAGACTAAGTACCACTACTGTTGCCAGAAAATTCGCTAGCCTGTCTGTGCCATTCTTATTTAGAATCAGACATTCTCTTCAAACAACAAAAGATGTTTTTGTTGGAGCGTTTCATTTTCGCCCAAAATTCTTGACATAACAGAGATATATCTGTTGCTTCGGATCAGCCCCGTAGCGTAAAAATTCTACAGCAGGGGCCAGGCATTCTACTGCAGGGGCCAGGCAATAGCAGGGGGGAGGGGCAGGTAATACATTTTACTAAGTAGAACAAACAAGCTGAGGGGGCCAGACAAAACGCAGGGGGGGCCCTGGCACCCCGCACGCTACGGGTCTGCTTCGGAAGCCATTTCTTAACATTTTATTGGTCAAAAAGATTAAAAAAAAATGTTATGAACCTGTTTGTTTTATTCTGTTTAACTTTGTAATAAACAATTAAAAAAAACATAATTTTAAAATTAACACCAACACAGAGTTGAAGTTCGTTTTAAATTTGTATTGCAAGTAGTTTATCAATCGAATTAAAGATACAGTCACACGTATTTACGTCTTGCAGCAGATATTAAGTCAACAAACAATATTTTAAAACATCGGTACATAATGATGATGTAAGTGTAAGGGGAAATCATTCCATTTACAGAAATGGGAATTTCACCAAACTTAGTGCCCTTGATCAAAGTTACTTTCTCTAAAGAATTTTACATTCTTTAAACTGTTTTATATCTCATAAAGCTTATTTGCATCCTAAAGAATCATATGATGCATTTTGTTCAGTGTAATATACCAGTATGAAACACAACACTAAAGAAATATTAAATTACCACAGGTATACTGACGAAAATTAAATGTGAAGAAAATGAAAGTCAGTGACCAACTCCTTTTTATGTTCAACAGCTGACGACAAAAGAGGTGTGTCTGTGTGTATGGGAGCTTGGGGGGGGGGGGAGTGGGGATTAAACCAGAAATAAAACAACCAAACTTGGAAGAAAAAAATTCAAAAATTGTTTTCAAGATAAAGTCTAATCCCCATGTAGAAAATAAAACATTGACAGAAAGTTATGGACAAAAAGAAGCTGAAAAATAAAAAAAAAAATGTATGTATTTTGTTAATCTTAGTTTCTTTTTGCTATCTTCATAATTTATACTAATAATATGTTCTTTTCACTAGAATATTAAATGTCCTAATCTCCATCGGTCTCAGAGTGACTGTAAACGGTGGCTCCATGTTGGTCTGATAGTCTGGTGAACCTGCATAGTGAGAGGATTGATACATCAATACAATTTAATATAATCAGCAAGGTGAGAGGATCGATACTTCAATACATTTTAATTAATCAGCAAGGTGAGAGGATCGATACTTTAATACATTTTGATATAATCAGCAAAGTGAGAGGATCGATACTTTAATACATTTTGATATAATCAGCAAGGTGAGAGGATCGATACTTTAATACATTTTGATATAATCAGCAAGGTGAGAGGATCGATACTTTAATACATTTTAATATAATCAGTTTAATACTTGACAGTACTTTTAGTGAGCTGCAATATATACTATTAAGTAGTGCGCACATTTTTGTGTATGTAAGTATCATATCTGATATCACTTGAATCGAGTACGACTGTAGAGTATCTATCTATCTATCTATCTATCTATCTATCTATCTATCTAAACACTGCAACCATCTGCTCTTGATCCGCCCCTCCTGTCAACCATATGCTCTTGGTCCGGCCCTCCTGATTGGCATCTGCTCTCGATCCAGCCCTCCTGTCAACCAGCTGCTCTCGGTCCGGCTCTTCTGTCAACCACCTGCTCTCGGTCCGGCCCTCATGTCAACCACCTGCTCTCGGTCCGGCCCTCCTGTCAACCATCTGCTCTCGGTCCGGCCCTCCTGTCAACCATCTGCTCTCGTCCGGCCCTCCTGTCAACCATCTGCTCTCGGTCCGGCCCTCCTGTCAACCATCTGCTCTCGGTCCGGCCCTCCTGTCAACCATCTGCTCTCGGTCCGGCCCTCCTGTCAACCATCTGCTCTCGGTCCGGCCCTCCTGTCAACCATCTGCACTCGTCCGGCCCTCCTGTCAACCATCTGCTCTCGGTCCGGCCCTCCTGTCAACCATCTGCTCTCGGTCCGGCCCTCCTGTCAACCATCTGCTCTCGTCCGGCCCTCCTGTCAACCATCTGCTCTCGGTCCGGCCCTCCTGTCAACCATCTGCTCTCGGTCCGGCCCTCCTGTCAACCATCTGCTCTCGGTCCGGCCCTCATGTCAACCACCTGCTCTCGGTCCGGCCCTCCAGACAAAATGTTGGGCCCACGATTAAAAAATGTTTTTTCCGACCCTGCTCCAGACAGTAAAGGGCAATATTAAACCCCAAATTTATCATCCACATTATCCGCCACGTTATTAACAAGAAAAATATGTGTAACATGAGAATATGTGTAACATGAGAATATGTGTAACATGAGAATATGTGTAACATGAGAATATGTGTAACATGAGTAAATCTATGAACGCGGATGGCGCGCTGGTAATGAGCCGGATCTGCATGCTATGGTTTCCGGGTTAAACTTCCGAAGAATGCTCAGTCAACTCATTATGTCTTCCCTCGGTGCATCCATAGCCATTGCACTATCGTCTATGATGGGGGAGAGGGTGAAAGAAGAGCAACAAATAAGTGGCGTGTAGTAGGATATCTAAGATACATGTATAAACATCTCACCCTAAAAGGAACTTTACAACAGCAACAAAATAAAACGACAACAATCAACGCAGGCGCAGGGTGACTAGATGGGGTTTTGGCCATGAGTCAAATCAGCGTGATATAAGTTCAAGCCCCAGCGACCAGCCTCCCAGGTGTTCCATTGTGCCTCCATGGGCATGGGGGGAGGGGGTCTCAGCTAGATTGCAGATGAAGAACAAGGGTAACACAAACACAAGGGCACTAAAACACAAGGGCATAACAAACACAAGGCATCTCAAGCACAAGGGCATCTCAAACACAAGGGCATCTATACTCCAACAGTGGTTACAGCATCAAAGCTAAGATTCTTCATGGAGTGATAGAAAGACACAAACAAAAGAAAAGAATGAGTTCACGCAGCATGTGTTGTCAATAAAACTTACGTATATGGTCTGGGGTCATTACACTTTGACCTTTCCATGTCAACCGCGTGAGATCCGCTGGGACGAAATTCCCACCGAGAGTTTTCTCGACCACAGAAACAATTTCAAATGGATTAAACAAACTCTGAGTTGGCAGGGAAAGAAAAAAGAATAGAAGAATCAGTCGAAAAATAAATAAACGTTCATTAAAAACAACAACAACAAAACAATATTAGTCAAAAGCATGCCAAAGGTGTTCATTTTTTGGCCTTTAAAGTCGAATATTTTTTTTTTTAGCAACGCTTGCTGTATTTCAATTTATCAACTACTACTGCTGTCTTGTGCCGTAAGGAAATGCTATGTACTGAATGTCTTGTGCCGTAAGGAAATGCTATGTACTGAATGTCTTGTGCCGTAAGGAAATGCTATGTATTGAATGTCTTGTGCCGTAAGGAAATGCTATGTACTGAATGTCTTGTGCTACAATGATGTGCTGTCTAATGAATCCTATGTGTCCTAAAACAATAGTATCTACGCTAGCACAACTGACCAAAATAATGATGGATAACAAATCTCATATTATGACCAACTTGTTGGTGTTTGCCATTTTAAACCAATCTTATTTTCGAGTCGCAAACAATTGTAATAATAATAGTAACAAAAACAATTATTGTGCCGAATAACCTGAGCAGATCTTATAGGATGGCGAACTAGGTTACTTCAGTTACTTCAACAGTTACTTAAGCATGGCGCTTTCAAATATCTCCAAAAAAAATGTCTGCCTCTTGCCCCACCCCCTTCCACTTTCCCCCGCCTCCTAATATAAAAACAATAATCTAAGAACGGCTGCGCATGCGTGTAAATGTACTGTTATTTTATAAATACTTTACGACTGATCCAGCTGGGGGGCTAGCTACACGTATATATAGTGTCAAAATGTAGAATACGGGCTAGTAGAACACCAGTTTTTAACGGCTCAATAGCCGGCCGAAAGTGAAGTATATTTCATTCATAAACTACCGCGCGCACAGACCTGGAGCGAAAGCCGTGCAGGGGAAGATAACTGCTTGTGTTCATCTTCTTCCATCAAGTGTTCAATGCGAAGCAGATACAAATGTGTCTCATAGGATGATATCCTGTCCAGTGTCAGCACGTGGATATTAGATGGCAGGTGTGTGGAGAGGAATGTTTCCTGAATAGATGTAAAAAAAAAAACATCAGAAAACTGTTATGGCCCTTGCAAAAAAAACAACAAACTCGGAAAAAATAAAACCAAAACACAAATAAATTAATAACCTTAAAAGAATTCGAAAACAAAAGAGGTCCAAAAGCAACATATATGGCAACACCCAATGAGAAAAGACCTAAAGTCAGAACAAGAAGCGGTTGATTAGAGGAATTGGAGAAAGACCTTAAAGCCATAGGAGTGAGAGAATGGAGGCAGAAAACCATGGATCGGGAAAAGTGGAGAAGAGAAGTATGGCAGGGCCAGAGCCCTAATTGGGCCGTTGAGCCCAAAGGAAGAAGAAGAAAAGTCCAAGTATTAATGATTACAAACATATAGAGGACCAGGTGTTCATGTCACCATCTCTCAAGCTCCCCCTCCCTCATTCATCATACATTTAACATGCATCGTTGGTTTGCATGATGCGGATGAAGTTGGCGCTCCGATGCCGTACAATGTGGTTGTAGGCTGCAACCCATTGGCGGCTTTCTGTGCATTATGTTCATATGGCTGTGTGGATATCAAGGGGATGAAGCGACTCACCTGTTTCAAAGTTTGTTTTATCTCCATATCCTTGGTGACTGGCGTGAACATGACAGTTGGTGCGAGATGAACCTGAAGTGCCAGATGTTTGACCAATGGAACGGAATGTTCTATTGTATCGAGTATCAGGTAATGTTTACCTGTAATTAACAACACAGTTATGTTCCATAGTATCAAGTATCAGGTAACAACCCTCCCACCTTCCTGCAATCTATCAACACATCAGGCCTTAGAAAATATTTCTTGTGAATTAAGAAATCCTGGTGACTTATTTAGATAATGTACTCTCCATGTGAGCGGCTGCTCTCTGTGCACTACTCACCACTGAATATGACGCCCTTCCCATCTGCTCCTCTGTCGTCCAGCTCTTCAGCAAGACCAAGGTCATCGTCCCTGAACACTCGTCGGTGAACCTAAAACACGTGACCTAATCCAGCAAACTACTACGACTAATAATACCACCAATACCACCCTCCCTCCCCCAAAAAAAAATTATTGTGAAATTGTAAAAATAATAAAACACAGTTTGTTCACATTAGATAGTATCACATTAGAAATCACTGGATAATTATAGAAAATCATAGAAATAGCTTGAAAAATTTGATAACATTGTGTACTATAAAACTGTAGGCAAAAGTTGGTATTATTAGACTCAGAGAACTCAATGCAGGGCCGATAACATTGTGTACTATAAAACTGTAGGCAACAGTTGGTATTATTAGACTCTGAGAACTCAATGCAGGGCCGCTGCTAAACCCAAACAGGTCAAGTGACCAGGCTGGGGGAGATGGTCAAGAGCCCAATATTAACTGGAAGCAGACCTGATTAGCCGCTTGATATACTATTGCATTATTGTAGATATCAGAACGACTGGTAGCACTAGATAGAATACCTATAGATGTCAGTATCAACATTACATAGCTACAGATGTCAGTATCAACATTACATAGCTACAGATGTCAGTATCAACATTACATAGCTATAGATGTCAGTATCGACATTACATAGCTATAGATAAACAGTATTTTGTACAAATACATAATTTTATATATCTGTGGTAACATTTAATAGTTATTAATCAACTCATAAAATATGAAATATGTTTACCATCAGCTCCACAGCTCCAGATGTCAAACTTGACCCTCCCTGTGGCCGGTCAGTCAACACAGTCAACTGGACGTTCCTCTGTTCGTCCTGGTTCACCCCACCATCAGACAAAGTAAAACGTTAGTTACACTATAGAAACAACTATTGTGTGCTACTTATCTCATGCTACAATACATCACCTTGATATATATTCTGCTTGTTACTGGATAATAGTTCTGTGAGACGTTGGATTTAGGCTCAAAATTGAACGAGCTTCTGTAACCTTGTCTGGAAAACAGACAAATCGAACCAAATGTTGAAGATATAAATTGTTACCAAATACTGACACTACAATCATCACAGAATAGCTGTAACAGAACACAGGACTGGCCTTAGGCTGATTTGACCGATTGCTCCAAACTGGGCACCGCGCCTGGCAGGTGCCCTGCAATTTACATTTAGCATTAATAGTAATAGTTGTTATTGTACAAAAAAATAGAACAGTGGCCTCGCAAGAATCCGTGAAATTGGGCCCCGCGATTTGTAAGGCCGGCCCTGACAGAGCAACATTTTTTTTCTCTGTACACTGGTGTCATTTTATTAGGGCGCAGGGCCCGGGTTACAGGAACAGGACTTTAGGGCCCCGACAAGGGGAATTTGCATTTTTAAGAAAGGGTCCCCTACACACATTTGGTGGGAAAATTTGCAGGCTGTTGCGACACCACTGAGAGTCGATTTAGCCTGGTTTTAACTAAATTACAAAGAATAGACCAAACTACTCCGGTAGGTATCATGACATTTTTAGCATATAGGACTCTACATATATCAAAATATAAATAGATAGACAGGTAGGTACATTTCACGACATCTTTAGTCTATACTGCAGTGGTCCACAACCTTTTTCTCGCCGCGGACAGGTCGACGTTTGATTATTTCACCGTGGCCCGTGGGGTGGGGGGGATGGAGCTGGGCGTTGATTGTTTATATTTTAGATTGTTTTGATTTACAATACCGATTCCGTTCGCAACCTCTTGTCCATGGAAAGTTGCACTGTCCCGATAAAAAATACATTACATTGTACTGCCCAGTACCATTTGATCCACGGACCTGTACCGGTCCGCGGCCCGGGGACTGGCTACCACTGATCTATATGACTCTACATACATCAAAATATAAATAGATAGACGGTTAGGTAGATAGATAATGATATCGATTACAATGTCTTGGTCTCATTAAAAATAATTATTCAAATCTAGTGTTTAAAAAGTTAGAGGGAGACAAATGAGAAAATAATAACTTACATTCTCTGCATCATTTCTCTCCCATTAGAATCTGTATAGAACGTTTTTTTATTAACTAAGTTGCTGGTAAATATAGATATGACTTCTCTCCCTTGTTGATCCCTGAAATATACATGGAAAACAAAATACATAAGCCAAGCAGATTCGTTACAATTGTTCAATCTGAAACGAAAATGTAATCGAGATATGTAATATCTTACATGTTATCTGCTATGTTGTTTGCTTTAACGCTTAGTTATATATCTTCCTAAGTCACATACCTCAAGCCACCAACAAGGTAATATTGCTTGTCTTAGGGATGTGGTGGCGAACCTATGGCTCGCGTGCCACAATCGGCAAGCAGGGCCTCATCAGTCGGCACTCAGAGCCTCTTCAGTCGGCAAGCGACGAAAATATCACTTTAATTTTAATTGGTGTGTTGGCACGTTTCTATTAATAAGTGTTTTTCTTTTTTGGTTGAATTTTGTTAACGAGGCCCCAAAAAAGGTTGGCCACCACTGCGTCAGGAAATACCGTAAGGCGATTCTGTCTAATGAATATAATGTGCCGTAGGGAAATGCTATGTACTAAATGTCTTGTGCCGTAAGGAAATGCTATGTACTGAATGTCTTGTGCCGTAGGGAAATGCTATGTACTGAATGTCTTGTGCCGTAAGGAAATGCTATGTACTGAATGTCTTGTGCCGTAAGGAAATGCTATGTACTGAATGTCTTGTGCCGTAAGGAAATGCTATGTACTGAGTGTCTTGCGCTACAATGATGTGCTGTCTAATGAATCATATGTGTCCTAAAACAATAGTATCTACACTAGCACAACTGACCAAAATAATGATGGATGACAAATCTCATATTATGACCAACTTGTTGGTGTTTGCCATTTGAAAACAATCTTATTTTGGAGCCGCAAACAATTGTAATAATAATAGTAACAAAAACAATTAGCTCTCAGTATCCAGTCGGGTCTACCCACCACCATACCCGCCACACTACCAGCCACACTACCCGCCACACTACCAGCCACACTACCCGCCACACTACCAGCCACACCACCCGCCACCATACCCGCCACACTACCCGCCACCAAACCCGCCACACTACCCGCCACCATACCCGCCACCATACCCGCCACACTACCCACCACACTACCCGCCACCATACCCGCCACCATATCCGCCACCATACCCGCCACCATACCCGCCTTTCTACTCACACTTAAGCCGGCGATTATAGCTTTTACCTCAGACTAAACAATTGCGTGAAATCCATATACAGCAAAGTAAAAAAAAATCAATAAAACAACTTTACTTATAAGCAAAGTAGTTAAAAAAAACTAACGTACTGGTCATCAATTGGTCCAACTGTCCACTGAAACTCGACATGTTTAGCCCTTTTGTAAAGTCTGATGACCTGTGACGTCCATGGTGAGAAAGTCTGGTGAACTTCTTGTACTAATGGTCCCTGATGACATGGTGATTTCGATTCTATTAAATTATGTACCACGAC
The DNA here is from genome assembly GCA_021962125.1 of Bulinus truncatus. Taxonomy (NCBI): domain Eukaryota; kingdom Metazoa; phylum Mollusca; class Gastropoda; family Planorbidae; genus Bulinus; species Bulinus truncatus. Next base: position 10,815,608 of record JAGDYQ010000008.1, read on the forward strand.
ACCAACTACAACACTTTCCACACAACACTTTCCACACGACGCCAACTACAACAATTTCCACACGACACCAACTACAACACTTTCCACTTTCTTTCTAAAAAAAATCATAGGCGTGGGACAGATGGGAACCACAACATATTCATCTTACAGAAGCAGCAACTTCAGACTACAAAAAGAAAACTTCCAAACTACAACAATAACACTTTCCAAACTACAACAATAACAACGAAATATTCTTATATTCTTGTACACGGTTTCACATCATACAATGTCTTGACGTATCACAGTAACGATTGAGTACGTCACTCTTGCCTTCTCACAACACACTCATGATGGTTGTGTGTAGGTCGCGCATGAGCCCAGAGTCTGCTGTTATTTAATTCTGTTGTTTGGTTTACCCCCTCCACGCCCACACTGGGCAGAAAACACCCTAACGAGTATGGCTGAAATGGCTGTGCAGTTTTAACGTGTGCCCTCGGGCTAATGCTCGGGCGCTGTAGCGAAACCTGGGTAAAGTCTACCTGTACTTAACATAATAACACCATGTACCTAACACAGGTACACCATGTACCTAACACAGGTACACCATGTACCTAACATAATGACACCATGTACCTAACACAGGTACACCATGTACCTAACACAGGTACACCATGTACCTAACACAGGTACACCATGTACCTAACACAGGTACACCATGTACCTAACACAGATACACCATGTACCCAACTTTGAGCCATACGACTGAATCATCTTTTTATCCCCGTAATATTTTTTTTACCTGTATGTATTTCACTGGGACTTTATCTTCTGCAACGGAGATGGTCACTTCACTTTCTGGTGTGAACAAGTACACACCTGATGGACTGGCGGAGTTCTGCTCAGATTTGTAGTAGCGGAATTCTTGTTTTAACGATTGAGTAATTGATCTGTCTTTGTTGGTGATGGAGCTTAACAAACCAGTTTCTAGATCGAACTCTAAAGATAGATGCTGGAATAGTAAAGTGGGAAAATAGTAAAGTGGAAAATAGTAAAGTGTAAATGAGTAAAATGGAGAATAGCAAAGTGGAAAATAGGAAAGAGGGAAATAATAAAGTGGAAAGTAGTAAAGTGGAAAATAGTTAAGCGGAAAAGAAGAATACTTTCTTGAGTAAAATTGGGAAATAAAAAAGTGGAAAATAGTCGAGTGGAAAATAGTGAAGTGTAAATGAATAAAATGGAGAATAGTAAAGTGGAAAATAGTCAGATGGAAAATATTAAAGTGTAAATGAATAAAATGGAGAATAGTAAAGTGGAAAATAGTCAAGTGGAAAAGAAGAATACTTTCTTGAGTCTTTTTTTTCCATAGTAAAATTGGAGACTATACATTTGTATAAAATAACTACAAGTTTAAACCATTTTTTCTTTGTTTGTGAATAGTTCATGTAAGTTGCAATGACCCGTTTTCGTGCTATATATTTCAACTATTTAATTAGCATTCAACAACTGACTTCATTTTCCACCAACAGTTTCTTTGTTTCTGGAAGTTCTTGAAAGTCTGTCTTTGATTGTACACCTGTAGAAGACAAAAAAAAAATTAAAAGATACATATTCACAATGTAAACAGGTGGCCAGAACCATTGTCATGTGTAGGCAAACTGATTGAGTGTCATGTGTAGGCAAACAGATTGTCATGTGTAGGCAAACTGATTGTCATGTGTAGGCAAACTGATTGTCATGTGTAGGCAAACTGATTGTCATGTGTAGGCAAACTGATTGTCCTGTATAGGCAAACTAGGCGAGAACCGTAGGCCCCACTTTAGTACATGTTCTTGGGGCCTCACACTCCTCTAAAAGTCTTTTTCAAGAAAGTTTATTATTCTTCCGTGCGCAGAGCGTGACAAATTCAAAGTGGGTCCTATTGTACTGTTGCACTTAACCCTTACCTCGAAACATGTTAGGTGTCGAATGCACGTGAACGAATGCAGATAACAAATCTTTTATGTGCTACACAGTTAGGCCCTCTTGGTAATTTTTTCCCTCTACTTCAGTATCTACATGTATGTGTATGTTGTACCTTGTGTATGTTGTTTCATTTGTAGATTGTTCTATGTGTATGTTGTTCCATGTGTAAAAATGTTCCAAGTGTATTTTCTTCATGTGTATGTTCTTCTATGTGTATGTCGTACAATGTGTTTGTTCTTCTATGTGTATGTTGTTCCATGTGTTTGTTCTTCTATGTGTATGTTGTTCCATGTGTATGTACTTCTATGTGTATGTTGTTCCATGTGCATGTTCTTCAATGTGTATGTTGTTCCATGTGTATGTTCTTCTATGTATAAGGTTTGATGTCAGTAGAGTAAGTATCATTAATGGAACCAGATGCAGACTTTAAATAATTCCGCCTCATGTACCTTGTCGAAAACGTTTTAGTAGGTGAACAAATCGCCCAGGCTGGTAGTGGAGTGGTTGCCACCTAGGACAAACACCTGTGTTGGGACAAACCCCATGTGGTGGTACGACCTCCGTGTTGGAACAAACCCCCGGTGGTGGGACAAACCCCCGTGTTGGGACAAACCCCTGTGTTGGGACAAACCCCTGTGGTGGTACGACCTCCGTGTTGGGACAAACCCACGTGTTGGGACAAACCCCCGTGTTGGGACAAATCCCCGTGTTGGGACAAAACCCCTTATTGGGACAAACCCCTGTGGTGGTACGACCTCCGTGTTGGGACAAACCCCCGTGTTGGGACAAACCCCCGTGTTGGGACAAATCCCCGTGTTGGGACAAACCCCCGTGTTGGGACAAACCCCTGTGGTGGTACGACCTCCGTGTTGGGACAAACCCCCGTGTTGGGACAAACCCCCGTGTTGGGACAAACCCCCGTGTTGGGACAAATCCCCGTTTTGGGACAAAACCCCGTGTTGGGACAAACCCCTGTGGTGGTACGACCTCCGTGTTGGGACAAACCCCCGTGTTGGGACAAACCCCCGTGTTGGGACAAATCCCCGTGTTGGGACAAACCCCCAAAATGGGACAAACCCCTTTGGTGGTACGACCTCCGTGTTGGGACAAACCCCCGTGTTGGGACAAACCCCCGTGTTGGGACAAATCCCCGTGTTGGGACAAACCCCCGTGTTGGGACAAACCCCCGTGTTGGGACGAACCCCCGTGTTGGGACAAATCCCCGTGTTGGGACAAAACCCCGTGTTGGGACAAACCCCTGTGGTGGTACGACCTCCGTGTTGGGACAAACCCCCGTATTGGGACAAACCCCCGTGTTGGGACAAATCCCCGTGTTGGGACAAACCCCGCGTAGTTGGGACAAACCCCTGGGTGGTACGACCTCCGTGTTGGGACAACCCCCGTGTTGGGACAAACCCCCGTGTTGGGACAAACCCCGTGTTGGGACAAACCCCGTGTTGGGACAAACCCCCGTGTTGGGGACAAAACCCGTGTTGGGACGAAATCCCCGTGTTGGGACAAAACCCCGTGTTGGGACAAATCCCCGTGTTGGGACAAACCCCCGTGTTGGGGCAAACCCCGGCTGTTAATCGAATCCCCGTGCTGGGACAAACCCCCGTGTTGGGACAAGCCCCTTTGGTGGTACGACCTCCGGTAAGTTGGGACAAAACCCTCGTGTTGGGACAAAACCCCCGTGTTGGGACAAATCCCCAGGTGTTGGGACAAACCCCCGTGTTGGGACAAACCCCTGTGGTGGTACGACCTCCGTGTTGGGACAAACCCCCGTGTTGGGACAAACCCCCGTGTTGGGACAAACCCCCGTGTTGGGACAAACCCCCGTGTTGGGACAAATCCCCGTGTTGGGACAAAACCCCGTGTTGGGACAAAACCCCGTGTTGGGACAAACCCCTGTGGTGGTACAACCTCCGTGTTGGGACAAACCCCCGTGTTGGGACAAACCCCCGTGTTGGGACAAATCCCCGTGTTGGGACAAACCCCCGTGTTGGGACAAACCCCCGTGTTGGGACGAATCCCCGTGTTGGGACAAACCCCGTGTTGGGACAAACCCCTTTGGGTAGGTACGACCTCCGTGTTGGGACAAACCCCCGTGTTGGGACAAACCCCCGTGTTAGGACAAAATCCCCGTGTTGGGACAAACCCCCAAGTTGGGACGAACCCCCGTGTTGGGACAAACCCCCGTGTTGGGACAAATCCCCGTGTTGGGACAAAACCCCGTGTTGGGACAAACCCCTGTGGTGGTACGACCTCCGTGTTGGGACAAACCCCCGTATTGGGACAAACCCCCGTGTTGGGACAAATCCCCGTGTTGGGACAAACCCCCGTGTTGGGACAAACCCCTGTGGTGGTACGACCTCCGTGTTGGGACAACCCCCGTGTTGGGACAAACCCCCGTGTTGGGACAAATCCCCGTGTTGGGACAAACCCCCGTGTTGGGACAAACCCCTTTGGTGGTACGACCTCCGTGTTGGGACAAACCCCCGTGTTGGGACAAACCCCCGTGTTGGGACAAATCCCCGTGTTGGGACAAACCCCCGTGTTGGGACAAACCCCCGTGTTGGGACAAACCCCCGTGTTGGGACAAATCCCCGTGTTGGGACAAAACCCCGTGTTGGGACAAACCCCTGTGGTGGTACGACCTCCGTGTTGGGACAAACCCCCGTATTGGGACAAACCCCCGTGTTGGGACAAATCCCCGTGTTGGGACAAACCCCCGTGTTGGGACAAACCCCTGTGGTGGTTCGACCTCCGTGTTGGGACAACCCCCGTGTTGGGACAAACCCCCGTGTTGGGACAAATCCCCGTGTTGGGACAAACCCCAATGTTGGGACAAACCCCTTTGGGTGGTAACGACCTCCGTGTTGGGACAAACCCCCGTGTTGGGACAAACCCCCGTGTTGGGACAAATCCCCGTGTTGGGACAAACCCCCGTGTTGGGACAAACCCCCGTGTTGGGACAAACCCCCGTGTTGGGACAAATCCCCGTGTTGGGACAAAACCCCTTGTTGGGACAAACCCCTGTGGTGGTACGACCTCCGGGTTGGGACAAACCCCCGTATTGGGACAAACCCCCGTGTTGGGACAAACCCCCGTGTTGGGACAAACCCCCGTGTTGGGACGAATCCCCGTGTTGGGACAAACCCCCGTGTTGGGACAAACCCCTGTGGTGGTACGACCTCCGTGTTGGGACAAACCCCCGTGTTGGGACAAACCCCCGTGTTGGGACAAACCCCCGTGTTGGGACAAACCCCCGTGTTGGGACAAATCCCCGTGTTGGGACAAACCCCCGTGTTGGGAAAAACTCCCGTATTAAGCTTCTTTTGGGTATTTTTATAGGATTTCATTTGTGGACTGATACAGGTACTAATAAATTGTTCTTTTTAATTTGTACATTTGGTCACTGGCTTACCTTTCCCTTGCTGGACAATAAAAGTAGTGACCGACATGGGTGGTAAGCGGGTCAGTAGGACAGCCTCAGAAACAGCAGTCGATGGAATCCTCTCAGGGATTCTCACAATGTGATCATGTATCGGAACAACCTGCAATCAGTATTGTGAAGGTTTAAAAGGTTATCTTGATGTAATGTTAATGTTGGGGTCTGACTGCAGTTGCAGTCAGACTGATCTTGGAGGCGTTACTGTGGTAGCGTGTCTCTTATTCCTCACACACAAACACTACTCAAATCAATGCACAGTTCAATGTTGCTGATTCATTGGTACATTTATTTACGAAGACATTAACATAGCAAACATGTTGAATCATAAAGGCACATCTTCAAAAGATCAAATAATATATATATGAGTTGCCATATGAAAGCGAATATATTGACTTCTTCTGGAGTTAAATAATAATACGTCTTGTATGTTCAAGAACTAGAAAGCAACTGCCGTTATCACCAAGGCTTGTTTCTACGCAAAATCTTAAATGACGTCAAACTAGAAAAAACTACGTCACATAACAATTTAAAAATTAATACTCTCTAGAGTTACTTAAAAAGTGTGATTAACACATATGCACAAACTAAATCAATTAATGGATATTTAAATCAACCTTAACTCCTCTTAACTCCTCGACACCTCCCCTCCCTCCAAAAATGTGCAACATTTCTTTATAAATATAATCCATCATAAATAACAACTCATCAGTATTTCAATATCAACCTACTATTCAATAATATTCAACCATATTCAATAATAATCAATGATATTCAATAATATCCAACCATATTCAATAATAATCAATAATATTCAATAATATCCAACCATATTCAATAATAATCAATGATAATCAATAATATCCAACCATATTCAATAATAATCAATGATATTCAATAATATCCAACCATATTCAATAATAATCAATGATATTCAATAATATCCAACCATATTCAATAATAATCAATGATAATCAATAATATCCAACCATATTCAATAATAATCAATGATATTCAATGATATCCAACCATATTCAATAATAATCAAAGTGAACAAAATCAATTTTTATGTGCCAATTATAAGATATCAATTCAACCAATATGATTAATTCAATTAAATAATCAATATATATCCACAAAAAAAAATTTCATATCATTATTACCAATATATGTGCCTATAATCATTATTATCACTTATCAGTGCCATAATCTATCAAATGTATAAAAACAATTATCTAAGCCATACAATGTGCCATACAATTAATGTAATATATTGTTTTACTATGCCAGCAATTTAATAGTTCATCTATGTTTTACTATTACCATATGCCAATATTCATGTATCTATTACATTCATTTAAGTCTTCTTTCTGTTTTATTTTATTACATGTATGTTTCCTATCAAATGATGTGCCTCTTGATTGTCTGTGTTCTCTCATCTTGCCTTTACAAATATTTCTTATCTTAAAGCATTCTTCTTTTTCATGACCAAGCTTCTTGCAAAAACTACATTGAGGTTTATTCAAATAATCATTATGTTTATTTATTTTATAATCTTTTCTTACTCTGTATGCCTTCCAATCTGTATGACTAGTCATATTGTGTACCTGTCTGTTTCTATGGACATTCTGTGGTTGTTGTCTATTTCTGTTGTTTAAATTGTGTGTATGTCTATTACTATATGTACCACTATCCTGTTTATTTCTAAAGGGACAAAAATTTTGTTTGTGACCAAATTTATGACAGTTGTAGCATTTTATATGTTTAAATTTAATGGAGCATCTATTTGCTTTGTGATTATGACTATTACAATAAAAACATACTGGTTTGTGTCTATGTGCTGACTTTGTTTTACTTTGTTTACTGGTGTGTGTAATAACTGAGATTGAGTGAATTTTCTTAAATTTTGCATCTGTATGTTGTTCATTTTCTTTTGAAGTTTTGTCCATTGATGTTTCATTTAGGTCTCTAACAAGATGCATGGAGTTTAAATGTACTTGATTGTTATCTTTACTTATTACTTGTGCATCTAACTTTTCTATTATTGTTGATGTAGTGTTGGACTGTTCAGTTACATAAGTTGTCATATGTTGTTCAAATTTTTCAAATTTTTTTATCAATGATTCTAAACTCTGAGTCAATGTTTGTATTTGTTGACTTTGTTCTTTGATAATTTTTTTTAATGAATTACTGTCATCTTGCTGTTTAGGATCTATTGTTGTATTTGTATTTGTATCTGATATTACTACTTGGTCATTATCTTGTTGATCTATAATTATTGCAGCGTTATTGTTATCTTGTTCTAAATTGCTGTTATCTAATGTGTTTAAGTGATGTTCAATTACTTTGCTATGCCTAACTCTTAAATGCATGTATATGTCATCTAGAGATCCAAAAAATGCACTACAGTGCTGGCAGCTATATGCTGATTTCTTTGTTCTTTTGTGCACCGACACATTATAGTCACATGCAAATGCATTAAAACCACACAAAGTATCTCTCCAATGAATTACTAACTCACCTACAGAATGAAATACTTCATTACAGTTATCACACATATCACTAGAGCATGCTCCTTCTAGCTTGATAGATTCAAAATGTTTAATATCTCTTTCTAATGTTGTTTTTTTATATAGCTCTCGTCTGTCTTGTTTTGCTTTAGCTAATATTACTGCTTCATTTTCTTCTATAAACAAGATGAGTTCATCTCCTGTATAACCCAACTTTAAACCTCTCTCTCTATAAACCTTGTATAAATCTTCAATTGTTTTTGTAGTATCCATATCTATGGTTTAAGAAACCAAGCAATAGTCAATTAACAATTTCTAATATTAATAATCAGTAATTCAAATATATCTCAACAATATTTTGAGAAGAAAAAAAATTTTCACTGGCACCAATATTGACAATTGGCACTATTAAAATATCACATATATCAATCAATGTTTACATAAATAAATGTCCTATATTATATGCATGGGATTGGGATTCAGTGTCCGAAACAATAAATAAATAGAAAATATTTATGAAAATGTATATATTTATAAATTTCACAATACAGGACGACAATAACAGAATCAGCTTCCTAATAGATGTTGACAGTGAACAGGAGAATACAATGCATGTGTAAACAAAACGCAGACGTACACTAGACTAGTTGAGTTAAAATTAATTATGACGAAATATATACAAACAAATAGGACAATAAATAAACAAACTGCTCAAAAACAACTAAACATTTAAATGATGTCAGTATTTCAAGTGGATCCAACTATTATTAAATAATTACTAATGACACAATTAAGTGCAATAGATCCAAATGAAATACTAATATATCCCTAATAGAACCCCAAATTAGCTGGCCTATATTTGGGTCGCCACTCCTTCCTCCCGTTTTATAACGAATAAACAGATGTGGACACTGAAATATAATTATATGAGGACAAAATAAAAATAATGAATTAGTACTTTACAATTTTGGTGATGTTTCCTCTGTGTCTTTACTTGATGATCCTCTGAATGAAGGCACAACAAACAATAGTCAGTCCCAAGTGGCCATCTTGATCCTTGACATTGACTCCTCTTCCGTAGTTCGGTGGGGAAGTGTTGACGTCACTAAGTATGAATGAATGTGAACACAACAAGCAGCTATCTTGACTTGATAATGAAATAACAATAAACATATGTATTCAAAGTATGAACACATAAGACACTCGACCGGACCGTAGAATAAATTTATCGCGGTCAGAGGTGTCTCCGAGATATGATCTCGAGCAGATGACACAACAGTATTCTTCGGTGTTGATTCTGCGTTGTCAGGACTGCAGACTGGTCATAGGTACACTGGTCTGACCAACTGGACCTGTTCACTGGACTGGTTCGCTGGTCTGGATCACTGGACTGCTCTGGGGTCTGGTTCACTGGTAGGGTCAATGGACTGCTCTGGGGACTGGTCTGGATCACTGGACTGCTCTGGCTGCTGGGTTCTCCATGCTGGCCACCATTGTGAAGGTTTAAAAGGTTATCTTGATGTAATGTTAAAGTTGGGGTCTGACTGCAGTTGCAGTCAGACTGATCTTGGAGGCGTTACTGTGGTAGCGTGTCTCTTATTCCTCACACACAAACACTACTCAAATCAATGCACAATTCAATGTTGCTGATTCATTGGTACATTTATTTACGAAGACATTAACATGGCAAACATGTTGAATCATAAAGGCACATCTTCAAAAGATCAAATAATATATATATGAGTTGCCATATGAAAGCGAATATATTGACTTCTTCTGGAGTTAAATAATAATACGTCTTGTATGTTCAAGAACTAGAAAGCAACTGCCGTTATCACCAAGGCTTGTTTCTACGCAAAATCTTAAATGACGTCAAACTAGAAAAAACTACGTCACATAACAATTTAAAAATTAATACTCTCTAGAGTTACTTAAAAAGTGTGATTAACACATATGCACAAACTAAATCAATTAATGGATATTTAAATCAACCTTAACTCCTCTTAACTCCTCGACAAGTATTAATTAAATATGCAGGAAGATGTTAACACAATTTTTCATGCTTATAAATACATTATTGTTTACCATAATTTATCAGGTCACGAAATGTAAAAGTGATGCTTGTGTCCTTCCTACCTGATAAAAAACCTGTTCTCCGCTTGCATCGGTCACAGCCATTGACTGATAGCTGACAGGAAATCTGACTTCAAAGTCAAACGACCATGACAGTGGATTGTAAACTGTAACTAGGAACTAAATTAAAAGCACAAATAATTTTTTATTGATTTTTCTATATTATGAAAGGGTAAGTTCATTTTTTTTAGTCAGCTAGATAAAGATGACCAACTCATGGACATTTCAGACTAAATTTAGGTCCAACACCTGGCTGTATTGAGACTATTGTTTTATATGAGAAATACTGATGCTGTTTTAATTATCTTAAAATTTTAACATGGCATCCAGGAAACATGTACTTTTACAATCAGTACTGCTTGAAAATAGAAGCACTGACAAAGTACTGTCACACCACTCAGACACCACTTACACTAAACTGACACACCACTCAGACACCAGTGACACTAAACTGACACACCACTAGGACACCACTAATACACCATAGACACACTACTGAGGCTGAGGTATACTCTACCTGACTTTCCTCTTCTGACACTTGACACGAGCTTATGTTGAGGCCAAAACAAAATTGTGGTGCCATCTCATTTGATCCCGTCTCTGACCTGTTCCAGAGTTTTCTGTAGGCCTTGGCCATAACTTGCTTTAACGAAATAAGTTAACTCAAATAATACTACTACAATTACTATAAGTTAAATACTACAACTATTATTAAGAGTTAAATACTACCACAATGAGTAAGAGTTAGATACTATCACAATGACTAAGAGTTAAATACTACCACTATGACTAAGAGTTAAATACTACCACTGTGACTAAGAGTTAAATACTACCACAATGACTAAGAGTTAGATACTACCACAATGACTAAGAGTTAAATACTACCACTATGACTAAGAATTGAATATAAGCATCAATATGTTTATCTAAGAACTAAATACCTTTGACCATAGTGTACTGGAGTTACCAATAAGCATAAAAACGTCTATAGGGCATCAATGAAAAAGGGATCACCACACAAACATACACACACATACACACAGATACACACACGCATGCACACACATACACACACATACACACATACACATACATACACATACACACACATACACATACACATACATACACATACATACACACACACACACACACACACATGTAAGGTGAATTTATTATTTAGTGTTAATCAAATTTTGACCGATGTTCATAATTTAATAAAAAATTAATCACGTCTGTCCTAAAGTGCCAATGAAACTTAACATAATGTACTATATAAATCGTTAGTGCTATATAGTGTGGATGAAAACTGATAGCTTTTTTTTTCCATGGTTAGGACATTGAAAATTCCCACTAGAATAAAAAATAATGAAACTGGTTGCCATTTCTCTTTTATGCATTGATGCCTAACGTACAATCGGCTGTGGGGATATACAATATATACAATATGCTATACAAACCCCCGTGTTGGGACAAACCCCCGTGTTGTGGGACAAACTCCCGTATTAAGCTTCTTTTGGGTATTTTTTATAGGATTTCATTGTGGACTGATACAGGTACTAATAAATTGTTCTTTCTAATTTGTGGATGGAAGGGGTTGGGTTGGGTTGGGGTGGGGGGGGGGGGGAAGGGGAGGTTGGCGGTGGAGATCTTAGCACCAAATTCTGTTAGTGCTTGAACACCAATGGGACTGAATCCGGCAATGCTGTTAGCCTGAGGGAAAACCGCCACATAATGAACACTACCTGCACACATACACATATTCGTTGTTCAAGTATTATACATACCTGACACATACTAGTGGCGTTACTTAGTATCCGGTTATAGTCTAACAGTACATGATGCCTCTGTGTTCCACTATAAACAAAGTGCAGAGAACATTTTACGTCAAAGGAAGTCGAGAGTATTTTTTTTTATAATTTTTACTGAACTACATGACGTAAGTAATTTGAACTAATTATTGACTATACATTTAGTCACCTTTAAAAACAAAAACACACTCGACACGGCGATGCTATAAACAAGACCTGCCTTAAGTGCCCGATCGGAAATATTTGAATGGAGGTCCGAAACAGGGGCCGTAGCTAGTAAATGTAGCGCCCTGAGCCATTTAACATTTATTGGCGCCCTCCTCTATGTTTGATAAAAACAACTACATTTGTAAAAGGCTCATTCGGCCCTAGTACGGCGCCTTTCTCGGACGCACCAAATACATTACCCTTCCTAATTGACTGGGCTAAAGTTCCACATACAATATGGTTACAAAATATTTGGCGATTTCCTTAGGGTATAAGTCTAGACCGCATGCAACTACACTCCAGTTTGGGCCCCCGACATGGGGGCATGGGGCCCACCTGGGACCAAAGGTCAAATTAGGCCCTAATTATAAATAGATTTAATGCGAAAAAACAAAGAACAACACGAACATATTACAATAACTACACAAACTGTAATCGTGTCATTGAAACAGGTTCCGGTAACTCACGTTATAGCGTCATGGTGCTGCATAACTCCTAGAGCGTCGCCTGGAGGAAGTGATATGACAGAATTGAGGTCAACTCGTAGGTCACTTTACAAACATACTAATAAATATACGCCCGCACATAAAATACTAAGTTTAATTTTATTTTTTTTCTCCTTCTAAGCAACAGTAGAATGAGTACTTGAAGTAACACATACAACAGAGACTAACAAGTACGAGTACTTGATGCAACATAGATTAACAAGTACTAGTACTTGATGCAACATAGACTAACAAGTACGAGTACTTGATGCAACATATACTAACAAGGATGAGTACTTGATGTAACATATACTAACAAGGATGAGTACTTGATGTAACATATACTAACAAGGATGAGTACTTGATGTAACATATACTAACAAGTACGAATACTTGATGTAACATATACTAACAAGGATGAGTACTTGATGTAACATATACTAACAAGGATGAGTACTTGATACAACATAGATTAACAAGTACGAGTACTTGATGTAACATATACTAACAAGGATGAGTACTTGATGTAACATATACTAACAAGGATGAGTACTTGATGTAACATATACTAACAAGGATGACTACTTGATGTAACATATGCTAACAAGGATGAGTACTTGATGTAACATATACTAACAAGGATGAGTACTTGATGTAACATATACTAACAAGGATGAGTACTTGATGTAACATATACTAACAAGGATGAGTACTTGATGTAACATATACTAACAAGGATGAGTACTTGATGCAACATAGATTAACAAGTACGAGTACTTGATGTAACATATACTAACAAGGATGAGTACTTGATGTAACATATACTAACAAGGATGAGTACTTGATGTAACATATACTAACAAGGATGAGTACTTGATGTAACATATACTAACAAGGATGAGTACTTGATGTAACATATACTAACAAGGATGAGTACTTGATGTAACATAGACTACCAAGGATGAGTACTTGATGTGACATATACTAATAAGTATGAGTACTTGATGCAACATAGATTAACAAGTACGAGTACTTGATGTAACATATACTAACAAGGATGAGTACTTGATGTAACATATACTAACAAGGATGAGTACTTGATGTAACATATACTAACAAGGATGAGTACTTGATGTAACACATACTAACAAGGATGAGTACTTGATGTGACATATACTAACAAGGATGAGTACTTGATGTAACATATACTAACAAGGATGAGTACTTGATGTAACATATACTAACAAGGATGAGTACTTGATGTAACACATACTAACAAGGATGAGTACTTGATGTAACATAGACTACCAAGGATGAGTACTTGATGTAACATAGACTAACAAGTACGAATACTTGATGTAACAGAATGTAACATATACTAACGAGGATGAGTACTTAATGTAACGTAGACTTACGTAAGACGTTCACTTCATCGTATGAATCATTTAGGTCTGTGAATATAGACAGTTGCTTGCAGCTCTGACACCAAGAGGAAAACACACATAATGAAACGGAGAAGAAATAACAATAACTTCATACACCATGCACAATGTAAAACAATTACTTGAGAAATACCTGGAGGAAACTATTGGGGGGTCATCTGGGAAGATGAAAAACAAAAATTGTTTTGTAGCCTCTGCATAATTTAGGATTTGTGGCTAGCATAACGCCCAAAAACATTGATATATTTATAGTAAGAACTGTTTTAAGCCATATAAGTGTCACTCGAGATGTGAGGTAGGCCAGTCTGGAGTTAAACGATTCATACATCCTTAAATACATAATCGTCTAACCCGTTTGTCTCTCCCTCGTGTAGTTTTCATATCGTGCGGTGTATGCTTTGTAACTTTGTGTCGCCCTCGCAGGTAGTTTTCATGTATTGCGGTAAATGCGTTGAATTTCATACGTTACTTTGTTATTTCTGTTCATGGTTCATGGCAATAAAGGCCACATGTTCTTTTCTATTGCGGTATTTCGCATATTTCTTTGTTATCCCTTTTGTCGGATTACGTTCAGCCAGCTTCAGCAGGCTTTTTCCACTAGTTTCTAGATAAAATTTATTTTTTTTGGAACCTTTCTCCAGATCTGCAAAGGGCAAAAGACATTTAACAACGCTTTTTCTGCGACCGACCCTGGTTTTGGCGCCTGGTGTGTAGCTTTTAGCCTACACTACCCTAACCCCTAAAAGATACTGCTGGTTACACAAAATAATTCTTTCCAAACCAGAAATTTGAACGAAGTAATTATTATTATTATTATTATAGTTTTTAACTTGAGGGAAAAAAATGAGTATGTAGATGCAATACTTATAATATATAAAATACTTCTCACTTGAAGAATCTGCCCAGCTTGTTTGATATGTTTCTTGAATCCGCCTCTGGTTGTATAGAAGCCCGTCCAAAAAGCTGCCGGCGGGATTGAGTAAGGTAAGAAGTCATCTATCTTGGTGTCTAGAGTTAGCCGCTCTTGGTTGACACTGTGGGCGTAACAGGAAGGGGTGGAGTAGAGGAGGTGGACATCTTTGTGCTGGAGACAAAGTAAACCATAACGAGGCTGTTTATGCATCATGTCTTAATGCGCCGTTCACTATGCATAGGTGTATTGTTTTTAGCACTTGCCAGTTTATTGGCCTTCTCTATGAGAGCGTCGTAGAATTTGTACCACACCTTGGCGTTGATGAAGGCGAAGTCTGAGCCCACGGGAACAACAATATGCTTACTTTGGTAATTTTTGGCCTGGGTATGGGGGGGGGACAAGAGAAAAACCAATAATGCTTTAATGCTGTGGCAGTCAGTTGGATAGAAAAAGTGATGTGTCTGTATTCGATACAAAAAGTGATGTGTCTGTAATTGATACAAAAAGTGATGTGTCTGTATTCGATACAAAAGGTGATGTGTCTGTATTTGATACCAATGGTGATGTGTCTGTCATTGATACAAAAAAGTGATGTGTCACCCCTTACCCATTCTTTTATTAGATTGACAAACAAGTCAGCAACGTTCTTAGTGACCTAATGAAAGGAATAGTAAAATTTGTTTTCCATAATGTATATTCAAATAAATCAATTAGTTATATATAATGATAGACTAAATAGTAATAGTAGACAACAGATGCAAAGGACAGGAAGATTGAGTGACTGAGAGTAAGATATATAAAATGATGAAGTGATAGGAATAGTTATAAAATTAAATGATATGACATTTCTGAAGCGAGTGTCCAGTTTCAACAACTCACGTACTTCTGGGGCAACGATCTCCTTGTCCATGACGTAGCCGTCAGGTGCCCAGTAACCATCGGTCAGCAGGGATGTAAACAACGTCGACCTATTTTCTGCACAAGAATATGACCTCGGTTCAGTTGTGAACAAATTATTATTATATTTGAAAACACGAAATAAAGTAAAAAAAAAAAAACAACGACACATTGTAAACCAACAAATATTTTCCTCTTGCTATAACATTTTCGAGTGACAGATATGGTTTTATAATTTGATAACAAATGTAAAACTTGTTTCATAATTCGGTCTGACGTTTATTGAATTCCTAATTTGTTTACTTTTTTCTCTATAAAAATAGAGACTAAAGCAAATCAAACAAACAAGTGGAAACAACCAGCCAAGTGGAAACAACCAAGCTGAAACAACCAGCCAAGTGGAAACAACCAAGCTGAAACAACCAACCAAGTGGCAACAACCAAGTAGGTATTTTCCCTTGCATCGCATTGTCCTGAATAAAGTGTAAAATCAGTCTTGTCAGATTGGCGGATTTTCCGCCAATTTGAAGGATGATTTTCAGCGTCTTAAGGAGTTTTAACTCACTGGCGGGTTGGCAGGTTTAAACGTTTTATAATGGGTACATGCAAAATATTGATTAAGTTTAGTTTCATTTTCACATTAATTTTCATTTTTATGAATCTGGCGGGGCTTTCGGTCGGCCTCTTAATGAGCTTCGGTGGTTTTTCGTTGAAAAAAATCTGGCAGCACAGATTTAAACCTTTGTCTCTTTGGTACCTCACCGTTAGGTTGATGATACAAAAGGAGGGGAAAAAAAGAGTTGGGGGGAAGTGGGGGCAGAAAGATGATGAAGGAGATTTTATTATTATTAGTGAACACTCCCAGACAAAGTTGTCTTATGCAATGACGAAACAGCCGATCGCGTGGGACCCCCACTGCAATAAAGGGCCACCTTCAATTGTTGATTCTCTTAGAACAGCTCACAGGCTAGTATTCCTGTCACTGGTGGAGCTAAAGTACAGTAAGGCAGGGGCCGAACATAGGGACCCCCCCCCCCCCCCATGAGCTGTTTACGGAGTGAAAGAGGACTGCAAAAATAACTAAACTAGACCTGTGTGGAACGGAATGGACGGCATAAATAACTTAAATAGAACGGTGTGGAACGGAGAAACGGAATGGATGGCTGCAAAGGGTTTAGGATGAAAATGTTCTCATTTTGCAATGTGCACCTGACCTAATCAGGCAAGTGAGCGCTCTGACCTAAAAAAAAAGAATACAAGATGGCACTTCTTATACGTTTTCAAAGAACTCTGACAATGAACTCTGACAATGAACTCTGAACTCTGACAATGAACTCTGGCAAAGAACTTTAACAATGAACTCTGACAATGAACTCTGACACAGAAATGCCAGCATCACGCAAAGCATTTTGTTAAATCAAAAAAAAAATTATGTTTACTGAAGTCTTCATTATTGCATTTATTCAAGTTTGTTTTCAATATTTAACCTACTTTAATGTTTTCAATATTTAATCTACTTTACTGTTTTCAATATTTAACTCACTTTACTGTTTTCAATATTTAACCTACATTACTGTTTTCAATATTTAACCTACTATACTGTTTTCAATATTTAACCTATTATACTGTTTTCAATATTTAACCTACTTTACTGTTTTCAATATTTAACCTACTATACTGTTCTTTTCTACCTACTCAAGTTTTGAGGACTGGTCAACCAGAGAAATTCTTGAGTCTTGCTTTTCTTTCTATGTTCATGTTCTTGAAAATCTATCCGGTTAAGGATCAGAGAATCGTAGCCCATCTGAAAATATCAAAGCACCTTTGAGAATCATGATGAGATACAAGCTATCAGCCTTTGTTACCAGGGGCAACTGTTACCTTAAATACGTGCCAGCTTTGGTTACCAGGGGCAACTGTTACCTTAACTACATGCCAGCTTTGGTTACCAAGGGCAACTGTTACCTTAAATACATGCCAACTTTGTTTACCAGGGGCAACTGTTACCCAAAGTACATGCCAGCATTGGTTATAAAAAAGGCAACTGTTACCCTAAGTAATTGTCAGCATTGGTTACCTGTGGGCAACTGTTACCCAAAGCTACAGTCGTAACTGCAGTGTAATAAACAGACACAGTTTTGTGCTTTTTAAAGATCGGACGCCTGAACTTTGTAAATGATGTTGGGCAACGTTTAAACAATCTGGACAAGGGTTTCCACATGATCCACTGAAGCGTGAAATTGTGAGATCATGTTTATGAACATAATTTTGAGTTATTGTTATAAATTAAATCGTTAAAAACCTTTAATAATAGGTAATAAAAAAATGCTTTAAAATTGCTTTCACTTGTATATTTTTTTTTTAGTAAACATCTTTTAAAAAAATAATAATAATAATAATAATAATTGTCTATGAATTCTACCTTAAAAACATTTAAGATACTGTTATAAACTGTCTTGTAGAGAGACATTAATTTACACAAGTATAGAGAACTGCGTTAGAATCTATGCAGTGCCTGAATTGAGCACAATGTAGGTGAAGAGAAAACAACATTGGAAATAAGAATTAGGCTTAATGATGAAATTATGAACAAGTGATGAGTTACTGCACCTGGGATAGAATAGATGCATGCTCTCTGGAGTAGCCGAACAGGTCAACATGCCAGGCCCCCCTGGCATGGGCGCAGTGCCCGAATGTGTTGGTGATGAAATCAAACCCGAGGGTGTGCTGGTCAATGATGTCGTTGTACATGGTGACCCCAGAGTCAGACATCACCCATCCTCCACCCACCAGCTCTAAACGACCTGAAAGTTAAAAAAAATCCAATAACTGCACAGCTTAACATTAAATTACTAATTTTTATATTTTTCAAGAATGCAATCGTACTTCTTTGCGATTTGAAATCTAAATAAACTTTGAGGACGTCATATGTGACTTTGTTAAGACAAAGAGCCGAAAAGTTAACATACTGTAATTTACAGATCTGCAGCTTGACGTGCTCATCTCACACGGTTATATATAGTTACTTTAATACAAACATTATTCAATTTTATTGTCATTCTGAACTTGTTTTCACTTTATGTTCTGACTTTCGTAGGGCCTTGAAAAAGTCCATAGGCCCTAGGCACAGTGCCTACTGTGCCTAGTTGATAAAGCGGCCCTGGTTGTAGGCAGCTGTAGAGTACAGGGTGCTTAAGATGGACGTATAATGTAGAATGCAAAGGGGAGTGGAAGGGTAGTTTAGGTCAGAGTTATTTCAGTTGTTGTTAGGTTCATCGCAAAAAAATAAAAAAAAAAAAAAAGATATAGGCCCTACATGTGTACGTGGGGGGGGGGGAGGAGAGGTGAGGGGAGGTTGGTGCAGTTAGAACTGTGACCCGTTTCTCTTGTGAGCACAGAGCAGGCCGTGCCCAGGTGAGCTCATATAGGGCCATCCAGGCACGCCGAGAGGGGGGGCAGGCGGGGTCATTACCAGGGGGCCCGCATCTGTAAGGGGGCCCGGCCGCCCCGACCATGTCAATTTTTTTTACGATTCATTGTTTATTAAGGGGCCCGCAATGATGTCCTGCCCTGGGGCCCGTGTTGGCTCTCGGCGCCCCTGGGGCCATCGAACAATGCCAAGGGGCACTGACCTTTAGGGCCTTGTCTGCTGCAGTAATCTGGTTTATGGCTAAAAAATGGCTTAGCTATAGGTTGTGCTTATGTGTGTTTGCCATTGTGTGTGTGTGTGTGTGTGTGTGTGATTGTTGAAATCTAAACTGGTGGAACGACATGTGAGAGGCTGAAGATGAGCCGAAGACAGCCTATGTCCAAGCATTAGCGTTTTCAGTTCGTTGGTCAGCTATGGACATTAACTGAACTCAAAAGAGATGCACAACTACGAATTATAGACCTGCGATTCTTAGCTATAGTATTAGCGAGCCACTTAGTAAAAGTTAATTCCCCTTTGCCCTAAAGGGTAATCGTGGCACAGAGGCGTAGCGAGGTGTGGGCATCGTGCCCCGGGCGCTACTCATAAAGGGGTGCCCAATGGTTTATATTGCATATGATATTATATGATTTTCGAATGGGGGGTGGGTGGGTTCTAAAAAGGTATCAAAAAGGTATTGTGCTCCGGTCGCTAGCTAAGCTCGCTACGGCACTGTCGGGGCAGATGAAGTGTAGAATTGACCTGTTTTTTTTTTAACCACAACCTTAAAAAACAGGATGCGTGCCTAGCATACCGCCCAGCCGCCGTTACTTCCCCAACTTAAGTTAGGTCCCCTGTGTGAACTTGAGGGACTTAGAACTAGCTTTCATCAGGACCTAGAAAAATTCCTAGGTTTTTACCGAGGATCGAGCCCATGACACTCAGGTTGGCAGGCGACCGCCCTGCACCACTAGGCCACTCGTCCATCGGGTCACTAATCTTTATAAAATGGGAGTCATACCCCCCTTCCCCCCCCCCCCAAAAAAAAAAACCGCTGCACAAGACAACAATCAACGCTACAGACTAACGTTCATTGATAAGTTGACGAATCAAGCTCCTCTCTGTGTCATTGATCTCACTCCAGAACCTGGACAGGTACTTCATCTCTATAAATATAAACCTTCTGTCTGGATTCTTGGCCAGCTCTTCCACTGTCCGTTGTAGGGTGCACTGGACGCAGCCAGTACCTGACGTAAATAAAAATAAAAACAACAACAACAACATCATTGTGGATTAAATGTCGTGTCCGAATTACATCTCATCTGTAACAATAACAATGTTGATGCGTTGTACTGGTGTGTTATCTTAATTACATCGACAGAGTCGTGGTGAATCTGAAACATAATCGGCTAGCCTGGCGTACGTAGGGGTGTAGAACTTCCGCGGCTAAAAATAGACTGGGGAATTTGTAAAGATGGTCAAAGGGATACAACTCAATTATAAGGAGTCACTCGCCGGTCCGGGTACCGGGCCTTTAATCTAGTTATTTTAAAATTAGATCTGGTAGACTTGAAATTTCATCCTAGTTCTAAGGTTTCAAAATTAAATGGCCATATTGGCCAAAAGTGGCCCCTAAGATGGACTGAAAACGTCGCATTTGGAAATGAAATTTAAAAACTTTTAAAAACAGTTAACCCACTTTTTATTTAAAATTTGGAATTTTTTTTAAACAGCCGAACTTACAATATAACGGCTGGTCTAGTCAATGATTTTCAACTGTATACAAAGATAAAAATTACATTATAAAAAATATTTTATAAAAAAACAACGTTTTTCTTGCGTACTAAAAAGCAGAAAAAAATTTATGAATAAATTGGTCACACGGTAATAGACTTTATAACAACTTCTGATTTTTATAAAAACAAAAAACGTTGGGCGCATGAAGTATTTTCATGCTGGAAGAATGTATATTTCAATTCGTTTTAAAAACAGTTCCCCACTTTTTATTTAAAATTTGGAATTTTTTTTTCAACTGCCGAACTTACAATACAACGGCTGGTCTAAGTCAATGGTTTTCAACTGTATACAAAGAAACAGGATTGTTTTATTGTTTGTTCCACGGACCGCAGTTTGAGGACCACAGTGTTTATGTGTGGGCTGGAGAGACCATAAACAATGGTACCAAGAAATAAAAAAAAAATTGATGCTTGAAAAAAAGTTCTTCCAGATTTACACTGACATCTTCTGTGGGTGTCATGGAAAAGATAGGTAACTACGTAAGTCTCTTGGACGTATCTCTAGGCAATAGAACTAAACTGATGAACGGACTCACCCACTGCGACCCCTGTGTAGTACTCATCCACTGTGTGCGTCCAGCCGACATCAATGTGACTGTGCGGTATCAGGTGGATGTTCAGTTTTCCTTCCGCCACTTTAGGACACAGCTGTACGGCAGTAACATTGGCACGGTGCAGAACATATAATTATATTCAACTTAAAAACTCTTCTCGTTTGAGTAGTAAAATAATCCACCATTTAAACGTTGAATGTTGTGAACTAAGCCATTAAGACTATTACCGGATATAAAAAAAAAATTTACTTAACTAGAACAAGGTCTGTAGCCAGACATACAATCTTATTGATTTACAAACAAAATGTTTTCATGAAATTTTTTTTTTCATTTGTCCATTTTTTTTTTTAATTTTAGGAAGCAACCGTCTCCCCGGAGCCTAATCCCATGCGTTAATTTTTTTCTGTAGCCTTTATGTAGCCTATAATTATCTTATATGTAGCCTATATGTAGCCTATATGTAGCCTTTATGTAGCCTATATGTAGCCTTTATGTAGCCTATATGTAGCCGATATGTAGCCTTTATGTAGCGTATATGTAGACTATATGTAGCCTATATGTAGCCTATATGTAGCCTTTAATATTTAAATAACCGTTCTACAAATCACGATAAAAAAGGTAGCAGCAGCTCTGAGTCAAAAGAAGACCTAAATAATTTTCAGTGCCAGTCAATTCTATCAGTTTTATTTGTCCATCCCGCAGTGAAACCAACCCTAACGCATCACATACCTGGTAAGAGCAAGTGCCGAGGGCTTCCTTCGAGGCCTGAACGTCTTTCCGCACCATCGGTGTAAGTGCCGCACCCTTGGCGTGCCACCTGACCGACCAGAGGTAAATGGCTAATTGGATGAAGGCGACGGCTAGGACCAGGGGGATCAGACACCGCAGTGACAGTCTGAACAACGAGCACTGGCTGAAAGACTATAATGTAAAGTGTTCACATTGTTAGATGTTTTCATATATATATATATATATATATATATATATATATATATATATATATATATATATATATATATATTAGAGCTGCTGTTCGATTAAAAAATTGATCGCAATTAACGCATGATTAAAATTTTTATCGCAAATTAATGCACATTTTAATCGACACAATATAATACATTTGTTTGTTGTCAAACTAGTCGTACATATCCCCCTCCACTTCCCATCGAATGTATCCCATATGTGCCTTTCCTTCATAAAATAATAATATAGTAAGAAAGTATTTGCTCCCTTATTGTTAACGCGGGTTTTTTATACCCCCCTGCCCATCCAGTTTCATCTTAGACACAGCTGCAGAAAGATGACGTCAATCCTTACCAACCACAAGTTACATATTGTTTCAAAGCCATGACACTTGTCAATCAAGCTATAACACGTGTAGATGTTCACTAATTGTATCATTCAGGGTCATAAGTTTGAAATAAGAAAATGGCAATCCCTATTGTTTCAAGGTCATATAGCTGCTATGATTTTATGCAAACGTGACAAACAGGGGTCTTTTTTTCTTGTCTTTTTTTAAATCTCGTCTGATCAGGTTATAGAATTGTGTTAATTTACTGATTTTTTAATTTTTTCTGCAACTCTGAAATAAACAGCTTTTTGGGTAAAATTTAACACATTTAGGAGTTTGTGTTAAAAAATGTAATCGCATTTTTTAACGCATTAATTACGCTTTAATTGCAGTAAATCAACAGCCATATATAAAATTTAACTCAGTATCACAATAATTATGAAAAATCACAACCACTGTATCGGGTACAGATGTATTATTAGTTCAGCTGTTGCAGACGAGCAAGATAATATACTATCAAAATACGATACAAAATTATGCGCATAAAAAATTATACACAATTTCTAGGTTCTCGTTATTTTGATCTAATCATAAACGGGTTCATTATATACTTCAACAATACACTATAGTACCTCCACCAATACACTACAGTATATAATGTTAACTAGTGAATGAAAGTTTTCTCCTTTTTACACTGACAGGGAAGGGAGCAGGAGGTTTACTTGTCGAAGGGCTAAATAACCAAAACGTCTTCATTATATATTACAAGTGGGGCTTCAGTCGACATACATGGGGGTGAGGGTATGTGCGAATTGCGACAGGGAGTGGGTGGTAGATCTACTCAATAAACGAACGGACCTTACACTTCAAATGGTTGAGTGAAATTCTGTTATTTATCGATTTGGTGAACTTTCCGCATTTGGTCAAATTAACGCATTTAAGTGTTGCGTTAAAAATTTTAATCGCAAATTTTTTTTGACGCGTTAATCGCAAATTAACGCAGTTTAATCAGCAGCCCTATATATATATATATATATATATATATATATATATATATATATATACAGTGGATTCTGCTTAATTGGGACACCGCTTAATTGGGACAGCCGCTTATTTGGGACAAATCTCTGAGAAACCAAACCAAGAAGCCAATAGTAAATGTGTATGTTTAATTGGGACAGCCGCTTAATTGGGACAAAAAGCCTCGGCCCCGATGTGTCCCAATTAAGCGGAATCGACTGTGTGTATATATATATGTAATTATTGCTATCGGTGACCAGGGGCGGGTTGAGGTCGACTGAGGCTCCCGGTCGAAAATTAGGCAGCCTTATCCGGGGCCGCCGAAAGGGGCTAGGACAACCCGTACAATTGTCAGGGCCCCTCGCAGAATTCATGGGCTCTGTCGCTTTAGAAATTATTGTGGACTTGAGATAATAGAGTGAGGTGGGTAGGGGGCATAGAAAGAATGGAAAACAACAGAGGTCCAAAAGCAATATATATAAGGCAACACCCAATGAGAAAAAGGCCTAAAGGCAGACCAAGAAGCAGATGGTTAGAGGAAGTTGAGAAAGACCTTAAAGCCATAGGAGTGAGAGAGTGGAGGAAGAAGACCGTGGACCGGGAAAATTGGAGAAGAATAGTATGGCAGGCCAGGGCCCTAAATGGGCTTTTGAGCCAAAGGAAGAAGAAGAGAGACCCCCAGATGTCACAAAGTGTCAGGGGCCCTTCAGAAGTTGTGGGCCCTTCAGATGTCCTGGTAGGGGTATGATGAAGAGGGCAAGTGCGTCCGCCGTAAAAAGCCAGCCCTTGTTGGTGGCGGTGTTTGTCAAAGACTGACCGTTGCAGAAACATGACAACTCACCTGTTTTCGGGAAACCATACAGCCATGACAACAGCTTTGTTCCGTCGGCCTTACAGTCCTCTTAAATGTCTCTTGGCGAGAAATCCGAAAATTGTCTCGTTTGATATATAGGCCAGGTGCTGTCTTACAGATTCTATGCATTGAAAATCAGAATATCTCATTTACAGGAGTTCATCTAATGATTTATTGTTTTAACAAAATTCAATTCTCTCTGCACTGTTTTAAAAAATGATTTTGTTGATATTTATTGATGGGTGACCCACTCACTGTATTTAATCTTTTTCACTTCAACTGTTAATTTTATAATAAACAAGATCAATTAGATCATGCCAACCGCATTCTTATTTATATCTAAGGCAAGGGGCCTGGGTCTTTCACCCCAGTTCCCCCCTCCCCCCCCCCATGTTTACTGCTTCTTACAACGATCTTTAACCTTTGATTTAGTTTCAAACTTTAATTTAAAAAACAAAAAAAAAAACAACCTCTTTTTATCTTTTATTTCGCTCTCTTTTCAATCTAAGAAATGTACATTTGAGATTTAATATTTTATTTCAAATATTTCACATAATGACTAAAGATTGAATCCAGTAAAGGACGAGCGGACAGTTTTATAAAACCATAAAATAATCAAATAAAAAACGAAAACAAAAAAACAATTGAAATTATTTATAGAATAAATACTTATTTAAGTGAAATAACCTTCTGAAAAAAAAAGCAACCTTTTTGAAAGAGATGGACTCTCTCTCTCTCAAACAAAATGGTGCGCACTTGCATAGTATCGGGAATTTCCGTCGAGTCAAACATTCAATTCTCTTTAATTCATATATATGGAGTGATCTGCGCCATAAAAAAGAAAGACACTCCTGGTGGGGGGGGGGGAGAGGGGGGGTGGATGATTTCTCTACCTTCACAGTGGCGTAGCGAGCTTAACTCGCGCCCGGGGCACAATAGCGCCCCACCCCAATTCAAAAACCATATAATATTATATTTAAAATATACCATTTGGCGCCCCTTTGTGAGTAGCACCCGGGGCATGATGCCCACCCCTCGCTACGCCACTGCACCTTCACATGGTCATTTTTAAATGTGGGCAAGTGTTCAGATAAAAGTCAAATAAGAATAAAATGTTAAATAATTCAAGTGAAGGGCCCCAATGACTTACACTGTAGTACAATAGTTCATTTAGGGTCGGCCTACGTCGGTACTCGCGGTACAACAATATATTTGTGAGGTCAACAGTTACGTACTCGGAGGATGAATTAACGGTATGTGCGTGTGGCTCGAATCTGGGGCTCACGGGCTCATAATTCTGAGGCTCTAAAGAACACCCCCCCCCCAACTGTTCAACGTTCTTCTAAGGATATGTTGCTCTCCCTGTCTCCCCCCCTCCTCATCACTTTATCTTAGGGGGGGGGCCCAATAATTCATTCTTTAACCGTAGCCTCATTATGCCCGAACCAGCCTGTTTACATATATATCAAGACACATTGTTCACTTTATAAACATTAATTGCTGACAAATAATTTTGATAGAAATTCTACAAGATGTTAACCCATTGACTCGCAATTTTTAAATCGAGCATCGTTATGTAGAATTTGCATTTGCTCTTACTTTGAAGACAAACCCAGCCCCCCCCCTCCCCCACACACACACACATAGTGAAACAAATTAATAGCTGTATAAAAAGGAAATCGACAAAAAGAAGGTAGACCTGTACCAGCTATTAAAAATATTATTGACGTCATAATTATGAAATATAAACCAAATATCTCCGAATAGACACATTCCTTAGAAGTAACAAATAAGACTTTGACTGTACAGAGATGTCCTCGGGATTTTGGGCGCCAAATTAAGTATTAAGTGATTTTGTAGGGCGGAGGGGGGGGAAGCCTAGACCAAAGCAAATATCGAGGCCCTTTTAGCATTATATTTGATTATAATGTATACTGGTAGGGGTCCCTGTGACAGGCTCGTAGCCTCGCGCATCATTTATATATCCATTAGTAC
>JAGDYQ010000008.1:10842818-10970318 GCA_021962125.1 Bulinus truncatus
AATTTTAATTATCTCAAAAAAAAAGAGCCAATCTAGCAAAAGCACTTACATATTCTAAATCAGCATGGTTGACTTTGTATAAAATGATTCAAATATCACTGGCAATGAATTCACTGTTTACCAGTGTAATAGAAAAGTAACCAAGAAGAGGGAGGAATGATGATGTTCTTCCATAATTTATCATTTATGTGATGACACTTGCACACTATCTAGGGTTATTAGAAACAGCACAGCAGCACCTTCCATGACAAAACTCCAACCATGAAATGCAACACGAAAAATCTTTAATCCATCACTTAAATACGATGTACAAAATAACACGATATTAGCACGACCTCAACATACTATGTTCATAACACAATTTCTCACCCCAACAACTGGTTATCAACTAACTGTTCACACAGACCAGCTACA
The DNA here is from genome assembly GCA_021962125.1 of Bulinus truncatus. Classification (NCBI taxonomy): domain Eukaryota; kingdom Metazoa; phylum Mollusca; class Gastropoda; family Planorbidae; genus Bulinus; species Bulinus truncatus. Next base: position 10,843,233 of record JAGDYQ010000008.1, read on the forward strand.
CACACAGAAACACAGCGTACCTCTCAGTCTCTGGTTACACTCTGATGCTCTCCCCTGCACACATACACAGAGTCAATCTGTGACGTGATAAATTCAATACAGCAAAAGAACAATAAAATTTTCTCTTTTACTCACTGGCACTGAGTCGTGACATTTGCAGTCGATGACATCTGCACCAACTCATCTCTACACTCGTCCAAGTCAATCATACATTTAGATGGTTGACCATTTGCATCTGAAGAACAATTGTAGTGATTTCTCAAAATATTCAAGATGAAAACATGCATAAATATAAAGTACATACATAAATATAAAGTCTCACACCTACACAAACATATAATAAAAACATTAAGTTTGACAGATACACAACACAAAATAACCAATTCCATAAACAGAAACATCCAAGATACAAACAGCTAATAAAGCATAAACAAACCTGCAAGCATGCTATAAATTTTTTAAAAATTTGTAAAAAAAAATGAAAGTATAAATGCACTCACAAACACTAAAAAAAAATCATCTTCCTGTGTTCATTGAAAATTTCTAAGCTTTATAGAGCATTATTTGGAAATGAAAATAATTTGTATAAAATTATACCTAGTTCATTCACTATGACCTTTACAATTATGATGTAATTATTTTTTTAATATACAAATAATTTACACAGATTTAATAAAGAATAATTAGAAAATACAGTTTTTTTTTTTAATCTGACATTTTATTAATACACATGTACATGTACAACTGTCTTTTTTATTTGTGAATGAACAATAACAATGAAAAAAAATCTCTGCTTCATAATATGGCCAGTAAAAATTAGTGATATTTACCACAGTAATCTTTGAGGTAGGCAGTGTAACTGTGCATCATGTCATCTACAACAGAGGTGGTGCTGCCAGCCCTGGTACAGGGACCAGAATTGGTGGGAATCTTCTCAACACATGCCCTAGAACCATAACCTTGTCTGATTGAAAACAAAATGTATTATATTTTTAGTTTTGTCAGTTGTCAGTGTGAAACCATAGAGTTTAAGAGATAGATGTAATGTAGATATACCAACAATTTATATCTATATGATATTATTTACTTTTTAATTATTTTTTTGAAGATAAAATACAAAAAAAGAAAGAATGAAAAAAGAGAGTGAAAAGAGAGGGTAAAAAAAATGGCCTTATTCATAAATTAGATATTTTTTTAACACCAAGTAATCATATGATAATGATTAATATGATAATATGAATACTCTACTAATTAACTAACAATTAAATTTGCTAAGCGTTAGCACAGAACTTCTAATAAACTTCATAAAAGATTCAAATATGGTTACTGATCCTTGGCACCAATCTTCTAAAAAAAATTGATTAAAGGTTAAAAAATACTTCATGAGACATTAAAAAGCTGGTAAAAATAAACAATGTTACATTCCAATGCAGACTAAACCTAGCACAGGAAATGAACTTCTAAAGGGTTATAATCTATTTTTCTTACATGCAAAAATCTGTCCAGTTCATTCTATATACTGGCATGTTTGTGATGTCATAGACAAGTTTCAAAGTACAGTTACCAATCAGCTGGGCACAGGGTCCATCTGTTAAATATATCATCACTTTTTGCATGACACTAGGCATTTGCATACAAAATATCTCATTTTTCGTTTTCTGGGTTAAGTAATTACAGCAATATTTCATTATTTCAATTATAAAATACCTATTGCAGTATCATATTCATGTTTGGACATATAACTCCTACTACAATATAATATTGTACATGTATTAGTATTTTAGTTGTAAAAACAACTCTTAATTTTTATAGAATCTTTTTTTTCCTCGGCAGAGTTTACCAGCGTGTATGCTTCCATTTTATTCTAACCCATTTTTTTTACATTTTATGCTTGCCATACCCAATGACTATTTCCCAATACAATATTCCTATGATTACCCTTACCGTATCTATATTTGTATTTCTTTGATTTCCAACAAGCTTAACAGAACTAATGTCTACCAACAGTGATAAGCGATAATCTTTTTATAGTCACAATATCATTACCTAATCCATTCTTTTGCTCACTCCTATCAATAAAACTTCTGCTAACCACAATATGTGTTCACCGTTTTTTCTCATCTAGGTTTGTACCCCATCTAATTTTTTTCTCAAATGTGTGCATAAACTAGGGCTGATGCATGACGAGGGGGTGATACCCAAACACATCAGGGGCCCCTAACCTTAGAGGCCCAGTCAGGTACAGTTATCTGTTAAAAATGACTAAGCAATTAATGTAAGTGATCAAATAGGACCCACTTGTTAGAAATTGTCAGGGGCCCGAGATTAGTTTGTGGCAGTCCTTCATAAATGACGGGCTCTCTTCAGTGTGGGGTCCAATTAAAAGCAATGGATCCAATCATCTTAAGGTCAATCCTGACTTAGCTAGATTTAAACTGTGTGCATTTGTTTATCTTATTATTGAACTTGACCACCATAAAATCTATGAAGTGATCCATAATATACAAACATATATATATGTGTACTTGTTTGAGCATTTACACAAATTCACTAATGAAAATGTCAAATCGCAGTATATCAAGCACTGACCACAACCACTTGTCATGTCTTCCTCACTCATGGCATTTTGTAATTTGGTCAGTGTGTCAGTGATTTGTTTAGGACAAACGTTCTGCGTCAGTATTCCACTGGAACAGGTTTCAAACATTTTGATCAACCTTTAAACAAAAGATACAGTAAATACTATTTAGATTTGGTGGTGGGATGATGATAATGAGGATTATAATGAGGAGAAAACAAGTGTAAATTAATTCTATAAAAACACACATTTTTTGTTAGATGATGATGATAATAATTAAGATTAAAGTCTAAATGTGCATTAAATATTTTCTGTTCACAACTCAGTTATTTGGCATTTTCTAAATATTATGGCTCCACTAAATAAAATCTACCTATCATTGATAAAACTAATTCTGGTCAAAGAAACAAATCAAATGGTGGTGGCTTATCACAAAATGCAGTTTGGGATACTACTCCGAATACTTTCAGCCATTAGTTTGAAAATTACATAAAAGTAAACAAAGATATTAAAAAGAAAATTTATTTATAAACTTTATAAAATCCTAACAGAACAAAATCAAAATTTTTTTACTTATATGAGCTTAAATTGCTGCAATAGACAGAGGTTTCTATCCTTGCAACCTCTTGCTAGTTTACTATATGCGCATGTGTGGTGCATGCAACAAACACACCACTGCTAGAACTATGATGGTAGTTCCATATAAAGATTTTGTAATCTTGTTTCATAAACCTGTTTACATTAAATATGGCTACTGACATAAGGATTCAACCTGAATTTTGTGCAAGTATAAAAGTATTCAAGGGAAGGGCTCATAATATTAAATGTTTTTGATAATATCATGTGGAAATAGGGGTTGCTGCAGTTTGAGCTGGCACTGAAATTAAATTATAATCTGCAGAAAAGTAATCTATAATTCTTTGTTTATTTTTACTAGTGGAAACTTACGGGCATGCCTTAGTGGCCTGACTGTTCTGGAAGTCACTCTTGATGGTGTAGATTTGATTGACACAACCTCCCAGCTGGTCAGCACACTCTGTCAGACTACCAGGGTTATTGGGGTCTGTGTTTAAACATTAAAACACATGGTTAAATAATTAATTTATAAGAAAGAATACAAGCATTACCATGATAGCCTATACTAAAGCTTAAGACTTAAGAATACAAACAATCAACAAGGTTATAATTATGATTTGTTGTAGGCCTTAGGATCTATTGATACAAAAAAAGTTAGATAATACCATTATTTATACACCCCTATTAAGACCGAACCACAATTTCCCCCCTTTCCAAGTTTTTTTTCCCAGTTTTAAAAAGAAAAATGAAATTTTTTTTAAAAAAAAAAAATTGGTTGTCCTACAAATTTATATTATCACAATGCAGACAATCGTGTTTACATAGGTTACTGACGTATTGGTGCCTGATTTTTCAGCACTTTTTGCCAACTTGGGCAGGCTAACATAAAAATACTTCAAAATGAATTTCGCATTTTTCTATAATCAATCAACGGCTGATTTAATAACAGACACAACTGTGCCACAGTTTTGAACAAGTTACGCACAACGCCAATTTTACACTTGTATTTGTCCTATTAATTATGTGTTTATCTTTTTAAGGGCCCAAACACTATTATCATTCGTCAGGGATCTTATCAGGCCTAAATTGTGTTCCTGTCTGATTTAAAATTATTTATTTTAATGCATTTTTTTTTATTGATTGATTCATTATTTTACTTTGAATGTTCACAGACTAAAGGGGAAAAAGGCACACTGAAGGTTGTAGACGAGTAAGATATTAACTAAATTATAAAAAAAACATTGTCTCGGATTAAATGTATACTTTTTAACTTTGAGCTTACCACATATGCCTGTTGTCGTATTAAGTAGCAGAGTCTTGTAGTTCTGTATGTCAGTGCATGTGTCACTGTCAGGTATGCCATTCAAGCACGACAACAAATTTCTGTTTGCTCTAGTCAATGCAAAGAAAGAAAGAAAGAACAAGTTGCAGCTGATTAGTAGTGACTATAAAGAAAACACTTTTTCCATACAGATGATTACTACCTTATTAAAAAAAAATATATTCCTTGCATTGTTACACATATATTTACACTTGCATATTTATACATATTGATGCACACATGATTACACATATACTATGACATACACACATACCTACACTCATATTAAAACACGCATACTCAAACACACTTAAACACACCTACAATACAAACGTATTTAGACACACGGGCACATATGCTTACACACATATGCACAAACATACACTTACACATAGAAAAACGTAGACTGATATATATATATATATATATATATATATATATATATATATATATATATATATATATATAGCCGCATTTACTGACACCAAACTGACTCACACACATATTTACACTGTCCGGACCGACCTCAAGACAATTGGGAAAGTTCTTCGTGCAGAAGAACCCCCCCCCCCTCCCTTTTCCTTTCACTCGAGTAATATACCTTGGGCTTTTCAGGTATTCTTAGCAACACGTTTCAACCTTCAGTGAGACGAATTTATTTACAAGTGGTCCCACCCCCTCCATTCTAGTCATCTACCATAAAGACGGCACTGTACAGTACACAGTACCACACTGACTCACACCCCTACATATACACATAGAAACACATTCAGACTTATTTTACAACTCTGTACACAAAACGTTCCACCCAACAGAGATGCATGCTTGCTGGGCACACACACACACACACGCACACACACACACACACAAATCCGTTCTATCCAACACAGATACTCACTAGCTGGAGACACACAAATCTGTTCCATCCAACAGAGATACTCACTTGCTGGACACACGCATACAAAAATCTGGTCCATCCAACAGAGATACTCACTAGCTGGAGACACACAAATCTTTTCCATCCAACAGAGATACTCACTTGCTGGAGAAACACAAATCTGTTCGATCCAACAGAGATAGTCACTTGTTGGACACACACACACACACACACACACAAATCTGTTCCATCCAACAGAGATACTCACTTGCTGGACACACACACACACACACAAATCTGTTCCATCCAACAGAGATACTCACTTGCTGGACACACACACACACACACACAAATCTGTTCCATCCAACAGAGATACTCACTTGTTGGACACACACACACACACACACAAATCTGTTCCATCCAACAGAGATACTCACTTGTTGGACACACACACACACACACACAAATCTGTTCCATCCAACAGAGATACTCACTTGTTGGACACACACACACACACAAATCTGTTCCATCCAACAGAGATACTTACTTACTGGACACACACACACACACACACAAACACACACAAATCTGTTCCATCCAACAGAGATAATAACTTACTGGACACACACACACACACACACACACAAATCTGTTCCATCCAACAGAGATACTCACTTGCAGGACACACACACACACACAAATCTGTTCCATCCAACAGAGATACTCACTTGCTGGACACACACACACACAAATCTGTTCCATCCAACAGAGATACTCACTTGCTGGAGACACACACACACACAAATCTGTTCCATCCAACAGAGACACTCACTTGCTGGAGACACACACACACACAAATCTGTTCCACCCAACAGAGATACTCACTTGCAGGCTCCTGCATAATCAGTCTCCTCCAACTTCTTCCTAACGCGATCCTTCAACGAGTCGTAGCATTGTTTACCTTGGATACCGCACTGACTGGTCGGTGTAAACTGGGCCTCGCTGACACCCACACACGCTTAATTCAAGAAACGTAACTCATAAAATGTTCATTAATGTATTCATTATTAAGTTAAATACCAATGAAAAAAAATAATTACAAGGTATTATTTGTTGCACCAAACCAGAAGCGGCCTTTGGATTAAACGCCAGTAAGGGGAGGTTCGGAAGAGTGTCGTGGCTCGTGGGTAAGCTGTCGAATCGCTCCAATCGCAAAGTTCCCCATCAGGCGCTGGGCCTGTGGGGGTTGTTATCCTAGTTGCCCATCCCAAAGAGAGAATCATGTATTTTGATTTGTGTATCCTGGTTTGACCCCCCCGGGGGGGGAGGGGGCCAAACTGTTTTCATTGTTGAAAATTGGTCTTAGAACAAAAAAATATTTCAATAATTTAATGATGTCTTACCTAAACTTGCGGTAACGGGGGGGGGGGGGGCATGCCCCCGCTTCTCACCCCCCCCCCCCAAATCCGCTCCTGCGAATTTCCTATTAAAACGTTCGATGAGATGAAAATTAAACTATCTCCAACAGATATATCTTTCAAGTTGAGACGTACAAATTTACTTTTTAGTATGTGTGTTACAAAACCCCATTGGGATACATCAGTGAAGTGGGACATTATTTACTTTCTCTAGGTTTATCGATTAACTTTAACATTATATATTCCAAATGTAATATTTGTTTTGTTGAACATGTAATTAGTTCCTGCTAGGTGTATTTCTTAATAAGTTTATATTCCAATTTTGAGTGCCAAAACTGCATTGTTTATGAGTCCCTGTAAGGATGATTCATATAATTACGGATATAACTGTTTTTGATGCAGTGCCCTTCTTTCAAACTTACCATAAATAAGAGAGAATCGGCCATGGAGTCATCACAGGAGACATATGACACACAGGAGACATAGGACACACAGGAGACAAAAGACACATGGGAGACATAGGACACATTTGAGACATAGGAGGGCTACTAGCTAAATGCTCAGCTACCTTTACTTTTCAGATTTAAACCAGTAACCCATTTTAAACTGGTTGGACTTGGGGGACTTACACCAGAACCTGAACCAAAAAAAATCATGTCTCTCTCAATAGGATCGAACCTGGAGCCTTTTGATCAACAATCGCGCTCTGATCATCGCATGCCCATCTCTATCCCCATAATTCACCGACAAAAAAAACTGTTTTAGCTCAGAAGATTGACAAGAAACTCACGAACAAAAACACCCCCCAAGCTACTCACCTACAGCAGCGATAAGAACGAGTGAGAAATACATCTTGATGAAAGAAATATAAAAAACAAGACCTGCAGTGTCCAGTGTTTAAAAAAATGTGGGTGTAAAGAACAACAGAGTCTCTGTTAAGATACACGGCTCATTAGAATAGCCACACCATTTTTTTTTAAGCGGTTCTAAAATTTTTGACAGATTAAATTAAATGGCTCAACTTATGTTTATAGGCATGAGATATTTATTCTGTGTTTAAACCAATTCAAAGTCACTGATTTCAGAAATGACATCCAATTTTTTTCCATCACCCACAGTTTTTGAGAAATACTGGGAAAGTGCCAATTTATATTAATTTTGTTATTTCTCATTTTTAAAAAAAATTTAATTGTTATTTTGTGAATAGAATTAATATATATGTATGCCTGATATGAAATATATCAATTCAAAAATTATTGTGAAATCTCAATGAAGAAGAAAATGACGTCATTGACAAGAAAAGCTTATGAACTCTATTTTGGGTTCCGAATAGGATACCCATTACAGCAAATATCTTATCTACAGAAGCCCAGAAGGTACTTTTTGTCTTTGGTCCCCATTGTATCTCGCAAGTTACTACCAAGGGCCCCAAAAAATGACCCAGGAAAAACTCTTTACGAAGCTTGATAACATGTAAGTAAAGTAAAGTTCCCTATGCCCTAAAGGGCCATCGGGGCAGGTGAAGTGTAGAATTCAACTGTTTCTATAACCTCGGCATATGAAGGGATTGTGTGGTTATCACAACGCCCAGCCGCCTTTACTTCCCCAACTTAAGTCAGGTACCCATTTAAAGCTGGGTTGACTAATGGGGCGACTTTGAAACAAAATTCAGCTTGAAAAATTCCCATGGTTCTCACCGAGGATCGAACCCAGGACTCTCAGGTCGACAGACTCAGCCACCCGTCCCACTTTGATAAAATGTGGGAGCATATAATCGTTATTTGTGTGAGAACCAGTGAAAAATAAAATCAATAAAAATGAAATCAGTGAAATTGATTGCTAGAAAAAAAAAATATTAAAGGTGATTTCAAAAATATGGCAGAAGGTTAAAGATCTCTTTTGTTACCGTCGGTGATAACACAACAATATCAGACACGTAGTGATTAGATTGCAGACGATCGGCAGATGGTAGTGTAAAACAGCATGGGCGCTTGATGACTGATAACAAGTGTGTTTAAAAAAAAAAAAACTTCCTTTATCTGTTCTTGAATTGTTATCGCGTTCGCCTCACGGCGTGTGCATGTATTTACAATTAATAAAAAGGCCTTATGGATATGTGTTAGCTAACGACTACAACATTTTGGGGGTGTGGCCAAACTCGTTTCCGATTGTGCACCAAATATCTACACACATATAAATAACTTTTTTTTATATAGCTTGAATAACAGTGTTTAAAAATTGCGTTTCTTTTTTTTTTTTTTTACAGTGAATATATTCATAAAATGTATTTGTAGGCAACTTAGCCTCTAAAATTATTATCGGATTTAATATGGTCTTTATTTTCACAAAACTAATTTGTACTTAATATAGTGTTTTTGTATTAGTAAACATAGAAAATAAAATAAAGTGCGAAAAAATAAAAACTCTGCATTGATTTTCTTATTTGACACACACATTGGCTACATGGCTGCACAATTTTATGGGTGACCGGCCAAATCCGCCCACTACCCCACCCTCCCCAGCCTAATCCGGAATTACGCTCATGGCTTCATCGGTTGCAATTATGTGATAAACGACTGTAATGGGTGTCTAGTCAGTTCCTCCATGTTAATTACTTATGTAGAGCTTGTGTGTGGGGAAAGAGGGCATAAAGTCCACCCCCACTCTCTTCCGGCCCAGTTAGTGACCATTATTGTGACAGGCGGTCGACTGGGTGAGACAGGCAGCTGACCACATTGAGACAGGCCCTCCACAATTGACCACAGTAAGACTGGTAGCCGACAGTTGACCACGGTGAGACAGACCGTCCACAGTTGACAACAGAGAAACAGGCCGTCAACACTTGACCACAGCGATACTGGCCGTCCAAGGTTGACCTCAGTGTAAGACTGGTAGCCGTCAGTTGACCAAAGTGAGACAGGCAGTCCACATTTAACAATAGGGAGACTAGCCGTCTCCTGGCAGTGGATGTGAAAGGTCGAGAGCCCTAGTCCGGTACTGGACGTTGGAACTTCAGATCCTTTATAGTTAAAACTACCGGGGCTGGACTCTACTATTATCGTACAAAAGTACTATGGTACGGCAGTTGCCGACCCTGGCTGGCGGAAATATAAATGTCTTTCTGGGTAGAAACAACCCTTCCCTATCTACGTGACTGATCGCCCCAAACCTCTCTCTCTCTCTTTCTCTCTCTCTCTCGCTCTCTCTCTCTGAACTCTCTCAGTGAAACTGCGGGCTGAGACTTAGTCTCTTATAGCCCGTGAGATCAGACTTGCTGTGCCTCTCAACATCTGGAGACTGTCATAAAGCCCAATGGCCAGCAAGCTTCTGGACTTGTCCACCCTGTGGTCCGCCAGTCCGGGGCACTCACTAGCGATTTCCATTTATACCGCATTTTTTATATTATTTTTTCTCGACCCACTGAAGCGTGCTATTAAAATAAAAAGATAGTAATAGAGTATGTGTGTGAGTGTGTCTGTGTGTGTGTGTGTATGGCGTCGGGGGGGGGTGAGTGGTATTTGTACAATTCATCTATCTTATTAGCGGTGCCTGCACATAACATAGGCTATCAAAATACGGTAGGAGGGATGTCGGATGTTGGGTTGGGGTGTCGTGGCAATTAGTTGTTTGTACATCAGCGGTTTCCACTGACACCGAAGAGGAAAGGTTGGGGAAGTATGTTTATTTTAGGTATACATATATACTAGAAAAAAATATACTGTTATATTAATTTAACTTTCCGAGTTTTATTACTTTTTTTTTTAAATCTAAGCTCTAATATTGTTCAAAAGAAAATAACACTAAATATTATGCACTATGAATTTATTGATTTCACTAATACAGCATCGAAAAAGAAATAACAAATGAGGTTACCATAATAAATACTTTGTTCTTTTTTCTATATTTAATTTTGACACATTTCGCTCATCAATATTTTTTAAAATTTATTTTATAAGGGGGCGTGTTCAGGATTTTATTTTTTCTTTACCAAATCACACATTTATTCTCTGGGTTCATTGGCGAGTTCAAAGGACAATTGAAAGCTTTAGAAAATTCCCTGCTGTTGGAATTTGAGCCGAGCACTCTGTTGAAGAATTGAAAAAAAAAATAGCTAAAACATTTAACGAGATACATAATGTATGATAATGATTTAAATTCGTTTGTAGCGTTAGTAACGCTAAAGCCTGACATTTGAGGCTACATGTTCTCTTACGGGAATCTGGAGATAATGTAATTATAATAGGGGGGGGGGAATCTAATGTCCAATCATACAAGACAGTCAACTGCGAGAAAGATAGGTGCTAAAGATAAGATACGGCCTTTGCAGAACGTTTAGTGTGGGGAATGGGGGGGGGGACGGACGGACTAAGGTGGATGTCATTTTATAGAGGCCTGACCATAAACATTTAGACTGTAAAAGTCAGGTAGCAATGACAAAAGGTGGTGCAATGTGGAAAATACAACCAACCCTATGTTAAACTTTACCTGAAATGGTTGAGCGCATGCTCAGAATTGCGCATATTCCTTATAGCTGATTCCCTGGTTTCCAAAGCACAGAAAAACTGAAATAAATAAAACACAAGAGTTATCATTGTTTTTTTTTTTTTAAACAACAACAGGAATAAAGAAACAAAATAAAATTGAATACAGAACTTTTTAACGTTTATGAGACGATCTAAAGAAAATAAAATTCAACATTGATAACGAATCTAGTCGTGACTACAACTGCACATACAGCAAAACGGGAGATTGAATTCCCCAACACTAAACAGAAAGAGACAGTCTGCGATATAAAAACTCAAAACCAGAAGAAGCGGAAGCAAATAATAGTAATTATAACGGTGTCACGCTGCACATTATCTTCCCGGACAACGCCGGGTATAAACTCTAGCCACATATAAACGTGTTAATAAATGCAACATACACACCTGTTAATTAACATAGCATACACACCTGTTAACATAACATAACATGCACACCTTTTAATTTTCATAACATAGCATGCACACCTGTTAATTAAAACACAATATACACACCTGTTAAGTAACATACCACGTACAAACCTGTACTAATCGATTATTGAACAGTCAACTTACTTGACTCATCCCTACAAAGAACAGCTGGTCATCGGTCAGATTTACACCTGGCAGTCGTGCCTCATCAGACCCGACGGACGACCTGTAAGCTTTGAACGCCAGATTCAACCCACCATTATCAGCGATGTTCTCCGGAAGTGTTAATACACCACTGATCTATATAAACAAACCATCTCCATCTTTATTAGCTTACTCAAACGAAAAGTAAACAGTACTTTATGAAACATGTTTTATGGGCTGAATAATATCACTCTGTGACAGAAATTAGCAAAAAAAAAGGTATTAATTTGTTACAAAGAGATTAGTAAATGGTATCACTTCATGAAGGAGATAAATTGTCAATGATATCACTCTTTGACAGAAAGATTTGTAAATGGTATCACTCTGTGACGGAGATAATTGTCAATGTTATCACTCTTTGACAGAAAGATTAGTAAATGGTATCACTATTTGACGGAGATAATTGTCAATGATATCACTCTGTGACAGAAAGATTTTTAACTGGTATCACTCTGTGACGGAGATAATTGTCAATGATATCACTTTATGAAAGATAGATTAGTAAATGGTATTACAGGGGGGGGGGGGGGGGGGGGGGGGGGGGGGGGGGGGGGGGGGGGGGGGGGGGGGGGGGGGGGGGGGGGGGGGGGGGGGGGGGGGGGGGGGGGGGGGGGGGGGGGGGGGGGGGGGGGGGGGGGGGGGGGGGGGGGGGGGGGGGGGGGGGGGGGGGGGGGGGGGGGGGGGGGGGGGGGGGGGGGGGGGGGGGGGGGGGGGGGGGGGGGGGGGGGGGGGGGGGGGGGGGGGGGGGGGGGGGGGGGGGGGGGGGGGGGGGGGGGGGGGGGGGGGGGGGGGGGGGGGGGGGGGGGGGGGGGGGGGGGGGGGGGGGGGGGGGGGGGGGGGGGGGGGGGGGGGGGGGGGGGGGGGGGGGGGGGGGGGGGGGGGGGGGGGGGGGGGGGGGGGGGGGGGGGGGGGGGGGGGGGGGGGGGGGGGGGGGGGGGGGGGGGGGGGGGGGGGGGGGGGGGGGGGGGGGGGGGGGGGGGGGGGGGGGGGGGGGGGGGGGGGGGGGGGGGGGGGGGGGGGGGGGGGGGGGGGGGGGGGGGGGGGGGGGGGGGGGGGGGGGGGGGGGGGGGGGGGGGGGGGGGGGGGGGGGGGGGGGGGGGGGGGGGGGGGGGGGGGGGGGGGGGGGGGGGGGGGGGGGGGGGGGGGGGGGGGGGGGGGGGGGGGGGGGGGGGGGGGGGGGGGGGGGGGGGGGGGGGGGGGGGGGGGGGGGGGGGGGGGGGGGGGGGGGGGGGGGGGGGGGGGGGGGGGGGGGGGGGGGGGGGGGGGGGGGGGGGGGGGGGGGGGGGGGGGGGGGGGGGGGGGGGGGGGGGGGGGGGGGGGGGGGGGGGGGGGGGGGGGGGGGGGGGGGGGGGGGGGGGGGGGGGGGGGGGGGGGGGGGGGGGGGGGGGGGGGGGGGGGGGGGGGGGGGGGGGGGGGGGGGGGGGGGGGGGGGGGGGGGGGGGGGGGGGGGGGGGGGGGGGGGGGGGGGGGGGGGGGGGGGGGGGGGGGGGGGGGGGGGGGGGGGGGGGGGGGGGGGGGGGGGGGGGGGGGGGGGGGGGGGGGGGGGGGGGGGGGGGGGGGGGGGGGGGGGGGGGGGGGGGGGGGGGGGGGGGGGGGGGGGGGGGGGGGGGGGGGGGGGGGGGGGGGGGGGGGGGGGGGGGGGGGGGGGGGGGGGGGGGGGGGGGGGGGGGGGGGGGGGGGGGGGGGGGGGGGGGGGGGGGGGGGGGGGGGGGGGGGGGGGGGGGGGGGGGGGGGGGGGGGGGGGGGGGGGGGGGGGGGGGGGGGGGGGGGGGGGGGGGGGGGGGGGGGGGGGGGGGGGGGGGGGGGGGGGGGGGGGGGGGGGGGGGGGGGGGGGGGGGGGGGGGGGGGGGGGGGGGGGGGGGGGGGGGGGGGGGGGGGGGGGGGGGGGGGGGGGGGGGGGGGGGGGGGGGGGGGGGGGGGGGGGGGGGGGGGGGGGGGGGGGGGGGGGGGGGGGGGGGGGGGGGGGGGGGGGGGGGGGGGGGGGGGGGGGGGGGGGGGGGGGGGGGGGGGGGGGGGGGGGGGGGGGGGGGGGGGGGGGGGGGGGGGGGGGGGGGGGGGGGGGGGGGGGGGGGGGGGGGGGGGGGGGGGGGGGGGGGGGGGGGGGGGGGGGGGGGGGGGGGGGGGGGGGGGGGGGGGGGGGGGGGGGGGGGGGGGGGGGGGGGGGGGGGGGGGGGGGGGGGGGGGGGGGGGGGGGGGGGGGGGGGGGGGGGGGGGGGGGGGGGGGGGGGGGGGGGGGGGGGGGGGGGGGGGGGGGGGGGGGGGGGGGGGGGGGGGGGGGGGGGGGGGGGGGGGGGGGGGGGGAAGGATTACATGTGACGGAATGATTTTTGTACGGATATATTTTTAAGCTCAATGAACGAATTTCACGTCACAGTTTAAAGCAGACGATTGCTACCCGCGTGCAGAGCCGTAGCTATTTTTTTGTGGCGCCCTGTGCAAGTTACAGTTTGTGTGCCCTTCTCCCAATCTGAAAAAGCGTCAAAACATATAACAGCGCCCCTTTGGCTCGCCTTCCTTATTCGGTGCCCTGTTAGGCAGGCCGCACAAACCATAGTACCCTTCGTACGCCACTGCCCTCATTAAGGAAAACAGAACTCCTCCTGCCTCTCAATGCAGATAAATAAAAACAAAAAGTAGAGCCAACATCGAACGAATGCATTAGCCATCAGTTCTCAAATACATAATCGTCTACTTTTAGTTATGCGTGTGTCTCCCTCGCAGGATTGATGCAAGGGAAATAGCCCATTTATTAGAAGTTCGTCGTAGTTGAACACGGTTATAGCCCATATTTGGTAATGCTACCACTCTCAGCTCCAGCTGCCTTTTAAACTAGTTATGCTATAAAAAAGAAAAAAAAAAGATAGACAGATACAGAGATGTTAAATAGTTTGTTTTTTTTTAAAGTAGATACATAATCATACAGATAAATCAATGCATGGATAGATTAAAGCTAGAAACACGCAGACTAACGAATGAATTCTTACATTTTGTCCGTAAAGTTCAAAAGTACTGTACTGGTCAATGAAACACTTAGATCGTCTGGCAAACTCCTCGACCACGCGAGGAGTCCAGGTTTCATTTAAATTGCCATATTTGTCATGCTTACGTCCAGTATTGTCAAACGCATGGATAATCTCGTGGGCGAGTACTGACCCAAGCATTCCATACAGATAGGACCTAAACGGACCAATAGGAAAACAGTGGTTGCCATCTTACAGTTAGAAAGTAAACACATTTCCTCTAAAGTGTGTGCGGACGTGTTAGTGTATCTAATACATAATCGGCTAGCCTGGCGTACGTGTGTGTAAACACATTTCCTTTCCTGTGTGTTTTAGTGTGTTAGTGTATAATAGTATATTTGTAAAGGCAGAGATGGCAACTATTTTTTTTTTTGGAATAATTTATCTATTAGAAAAATTTACTTGATAAACATATATTAAAACCAAAACAAAATTATTTTTTTATGTGTTGTTTATACTTAGAAATATTTTTTAATTTAAATTATACCACTCTCTTCCTCATTCTCTCTCTCCCTCTTTCTCTATCTATCTATCTATCTATCTATCTATCTATCTATCTATCTATCTATCTATCTATCTATCTATCTATCTATCTATCTATCTATCTATCTATCTATCTATCTATCTATCTATCTATCTATCTATCTATCTATCTATCTATCTATCTATATATCTATCTATCTATCTATCTAATATATCTATCTAATATCTATCTATCTAACTTATCTAATATCTATCTATCTACAATCTGGGGGGGGGGGGGGGGGGGGGGGGGGGGGGGGATCTATCTATCTATCTATCTATCTATCTAATCTATCTATCTATCTATCTATCTAATCTATCTATCTAATCTATCTATCTACTCACGTGGGGTAATTTTTCGAAATGATCGGTTCCTGGAGTAACCCAGCATACACTACCATCATGTTTAAATGGTATTCGTATTGAGCGTGAACCCTGTCAGGTTTAAACTTAAACCTGTTTTAATAGACTAGAGTTGATAAACTGGAAATATTGAATGTCACAATATAGAAAGTAACGTCACACCATATCGACACGCACGTGGAGGGTGGGCTAGGCGCGAAACCACTTAAATGAATTGAAAATTATACATATACACATATATATATATATATATATATATATATATATATATATATATATATACTTATTTAATATATCATATATGTCAATTCATTTCAGCTGTGCCTAGTTAGTTTGCTAGACAAACAGATGAAAAGAGAGAAAGACAGACATTAAAAGAAAGACATAAAACTTACGTTTTTGTCGTCGGTTCCTGTTTCAATTTCTTTCTTTCGTTGTTGATATCATATTTTTTAAAATGAATGAAGTTTTTGAATTATTCCCCTTCCTCTACCACTAGATCTTCATATTTGGCGTCCAGTTGACATGGGTCAAGGATCCAGTCCTGGTATCCCACTATGCTGGTCATAGCTTCGACTTTCTCCTCCAGACGTGTCCTTGTCTCTTCGTCCACCCATGTGGTTTGATTCAAACTATTAACAAACTCATTTTTAATGTAGTTTATTAGAGGAACAGCCTTAGATACAGAGGGGGGAAAAATAGAAAAAAAATATGTGATCGTTATTAAACAGGGTCATTGATGGTAAAAGAAGTCATAGAATGCAAACCCGGTCATTTTTAATCAACTGGGTCATTGACTGTGGGGGGGGGAAGGGTAAAAGGAGGTCATTGACTGCATGTAAAGTTTCTGTGAAGGATGAAATGCTTATATTAGACCAGGCCATAGCGTGCGGGAAGGGCAGGGGGGGTCGCCCCCCCTCTTGCGTTTTGTCTGCCCCCCCCCCGCTGCTTATTTGCTCTACTTAGTAAAATGTATTACCTGCCACCCACCCCCCCCTTCCTGCTGTATAATGCCTGGCCCCTCCTGTAGAATTTTCACGCTATGGGGCTGTCTTAGACCATATAGCTCATTAAAGTAAAGTTCCCTTAGCCCTGGCGGGGCCATCGGGGCAAATGAAGTGTAGAATTCATCTGTTTCTATAACCTCGGCATATGAAGGGATTGTGTGGTTAGCACAACGCCCAGCCGCCTTTACTTCCCCAACTTAAGTCAGGTACCCATTTAAAGCTGGGTGGACTTGTGGACGACTTTGTACTAAATTTCACCTGGAAAAATTCCATGGGTCTCACCGAGGATCGAACCCAGGACTCTCAAGTCGTCAGTCGAGTATCTACACTACTCGGCCATTCGTCCCACTAATGGGACGGATTTATGATGCCATTCTTTCATCCCCCCCCCCCTGATCAATACCAAACGGAGGCACCATGGGTGATATAGGTAGGTGACTGGGAACACTAGGAAATCGAACCAGTTACCAAATGTATACAAATTTAGCTGCAGAATTAAAATCCTGCACGCTACCTCTCCACCTCCCATATAATCATTCCATGTTGATGATAGACTATGGCTTCAAGTCATTCTATTTTGACAACAGACGATGGCTTCTAGTCATTCTATGTTGATAGCAGACCGTGGTTTCTAGTAATTCTATGTTGATAACAGACCATGACCAAGTCATTCTATGTTGATAACAGACCATGGTTTCTAATCATTCTATGTTGATAACAGACTATGACTTCAAATCATTCTATGTTGATAACAGACCATGACCAAGTCATTCTATGTTGATAACAGACCATGACTTCAAGTCATTCTATGTTGATAACAGACCACGACCAAGTCATTCTATGTTGATAACAGACCATGACTTCTAATCATTCTATATTGATAACAGACCATGACTTCTAATCATTCTATATTGATAACAGACCATGACCAAGTCATTCTATGTTGATAACAGACTATGACTTCAAGTCATTCTATGTTGATAACAGACCATGACTTCTAATCATTCTATGTTGATAACAGACCACGACCAAGTCATTCTATGTTGATAACAGACTATGACTTCAAGTCATTCTATGTTGATAACAGACCATGACCAAGTCATTCTATGTTGATAACAGACCATGACTTCAAGTCATTCTATGTTGATAACAGACCACGACCAAGTCATTCAATGTTGATAACAGACCACGACTTCTAATCATTCTATATTGATAACAGACCATGACCAAGTCATTCTATGTTGATAACAGACTATGACTTCAAGTCATTCTATGTTGATAACAGACCATGACTTCTAATCATTCTATGTTGATAACAGACCACGACCAAGTCATTCTATGTTGATAACAGACTATGACTTCAAGTCATTCTATGTTGATAACAGACCATGACTTCAAGAATAATGTTAGTGGGCTACTTTATGATCACCTTTACACGTGTTTCCTCGGACAAATATCGGTCCACGTACAAGGCCCCAGAGACTAAGGGCAAAGCATTTCTTGATTCGTCCACACATAGTTTCTGCCGGTTTTCATGTTCTCTTGTGTTATCTACAGGGAGATAATCAAAGGTGGGTTGGATTAGGTTCCACATTATGTAGTTGGCCAACACTCTGAAATGTAAGAATGATTAGGGTGATTAAAAAAAATATTTTTGCAATTTAATATTGCATTGTTGTTAATTTTTTTCCTTTTGTATCCGTATACTTTCATGCCAAATTTTATTGAAATTGAATTACATTTAGAGGTCGCTGATCGAGACTGAAGTTTATAGTATCTTCTTTAATGATATGAATTCTTATAATATAAACATTAAATTAAACATTATCTTAAAATCAACATTTAACATTAATTACAGGGAATTAGACATGTTGAAATGTTAAAAAACATAAAATATAATGATATGCAACAGTTACTGCTTGTTTATACATGTATACATCATACATAATAATACTCGTTTCCAGTGTGCGTTAAATCGAAAGTAAAGAATGAATACAACAGTATTCCAGTTTAAAATACAACCATGAAAAAAATCGGATCTGCCCGAAACCAAAAAAAAATAACCTAGCCTACCGATCAGCATAAGGGGATATAACTCTATGCAAAGGTTTTGCAGGGTACAGCTAGTTGTATTATAATTACAATTAATACACTTAACTAATTATCGTCAGTTCAACGCTTCTCATATAACTTCAGTGTACTTTTCTTCAATTTGGCACTCTTCTACAACTTGCAGCAATTCCTACATTTCAGATTCCGTTTTAGTGTTTGACTTATTAAATGATGACATCAGTACAACTGACTGCTCGGCTGCAACAATACAATAATCTTCAGCAAATGACGGCAATTGATCCCAGGATACTGGATCAACTTCATCGAAGCTGGTATCAATCAATACCGATTGAACGCATTGCAGATAGTGGCGAGGTACCTACAGAGTAATGCAATTAGTGCAATTCTTTACTTTCAACACTCGATTTGTCCAATCATCGCCAGTCTTCAGCATCACTTCATCAATACTGCAGTTTTCATCTGCAGAAACTTTTTCAGAAAACAACGCAAGAAAAAGCACCACTGGACTAATATACCAAAGTTTTTTTTTTTTTAATTTCCTTTTCGCAGCATCAAACACCGTTTTGTATATGAAATGATTGCGTGAGATCTCTGCTTGAATAAAAATAGATCGTTAAACGGAGCATCACGACTCACAGGACATGAGATCCATGCTTTGACGTAAATGTGAGTGGCAAACAAGCAGAATTCTTGCAGAATGTTTACCTCTGAAGTTGTGAGCTAGAACTGATTTCTAAACAAGTAAGCCTAGATCTTGAAGCAGTATATCACTTTCGCCATCCAGCGAGCCATGTGGTAAGCGCCTAGCGCACGAAAGTTGGTTGCTTACTAATGCTTACACTGACGCCAAATATCAATGAGCAAGTTGTGATCATCCCTCTGTAAACTTCACGTGGTATGTAACTTGAGGCACTTGACAGACTGTCTTTCATGAACACAACACTGTGTTTGTGTTCCACCATAAACGGATCTTCTAGTCTTACTCCTCTAACGGACTATACAGCTACTGATTAACCTTAGGCCGAAATCGTTTAAAACGTTTGAACAGTGTAATGTTAGGGCTGTTTGTGGAGCCACAGAAAAAAAAAACAGCTCCAATGATCAGTTCATGCACATGTTGTCGCAGGCAAAATTTAACAGCTCCTCTTATAAAAATTTACATGTCCCCTTAGTAACACCGGTGTTCACAGGTGTTCACGGATGTCGTGTCAAAACACATACCAATAATTTCATCAGATACCTTAGTATTAACAGCTGTATTGTTGCATTGACTAGTGCCTTACCAACACGGTTGGTATTTTAGCTAAACCTAAAATGTTCTCAACCTCATTCCCAGTTAAAACTACAGCTAATCACTACAGCTAATCACTACAGCTAATCTGTCTACGTGTGACTGCAGCTCTGGATAATCTGTAGTTTCCCCCATTACCTTTCCAGTGAATGACCAATGGGGCATTTACTTCTAAATGGAAATTATGATTTCAAATTTCTTGTCTGGCATCGAACCCTCTGACAGAAGCTTCTTGTAGTAGACAGGAATCTCTATTTCAAAATCCTCGTCATCTTTACCTTCATCCTCACTTTCGCTGTTGCTGTTAGGTCAAGTAGTAACAAAAGCCTTCTGATGTCTTCTTTCGTCTTCAAATACTCTTTGATTCTCTTAGACTGCTTTTCTTTTAGAAGATCGTTAACAGGTACCTTAATGTATTGTCTTCTTGATTTCTTTGTGATTATATAAAACCATCTTCATAGCATGACCCAAGGTTAGTAAGACATCGCAAGGCAGACAAGAATCCGTTAGTCCAATCAACCAAACTTCAGTTATAAGTCTTGTCAATACAATTTGTGAATTACTACTTGATGTGGAAGCCATAACAATTCAATAATTTGTAGTTAGTTAAAAACTACTTTATTATCCAACAAACTTGAATAATAAAATTAGATATAATCTAAAATTCAAATATCACGGTATACCTTTAATTTTACAATGAACTAAAATTGCACTATAGCAAAAGCAAGCAAGCGACACATCAGAACTGCCGCACTATCTTATAGCCTACAGTGAAACTTCGGGTCGCTTGAGCGACCTCTAAAAGTGGTCGGTTTTTCAAAAAGTTTAGTTTTTGCTGATTTGCTTGCCAAAAGGAAAAAAAAAATTAACCACACTCCATTAGAGTCAGAGATATTTTTTTCCATGCAATGATGCGTTAATATATATATATATATATATATATATATATATATATATATATATATATATATATGGTTAATATTAGCTGTAGCTAAAACTATGATGTTTATGGAGGGTATGTTACTGTAGATAAAACTATGACAAGTATGGAGGAACTGTTGGGCATTGACTTATATAAAAGTCTTTAAAGTATGGAACACCTGTTGGGCATTGAGTGTAGAGAAAGACTATTACTTTGAAGAAAGTGGGATTTGAGGGGGGTGGGAATTAGTAAGCGAAGCTCATAGTAGCATTCTCTGTGGAACAATTGAATAACGACTGCTGAGAATTCAAATCCTTTTGACCTCATAGCCCGTTTCTAACTCTCCCGCGGCCTATTAATAACTAACAACTTTAAACATAATTAATTTAAATTAAAAAAAAAAGTCATTATAAACTATTTAAAATACTCAGGACGTCGATTTTTCATCGATTTGTATTCGGTCTTCCCGCACAAGGCCGGGTACACTTCTTGGGAGTAATTAAAAGTGAACACAAAGCATTACTGCTTTGGGGGTGGGGGGGGGGCGACTAGTGTGAGCCATTGAGATTCGAACCCATGACTGGCTTGGCGAGTTTCGTGATTCTCAAAATCACCACGGAACAGCCCCCACCCCCTTCCCTCTAGTTATCAGACACAAGAAGATAATATGGGTATATGCGTTCTCTTTATCTGTTGCCTGAACGAGGGTCTCTAGTCTCCCAAAGTATTCCGGCATATAAGTTGAGATTTCGTCGTTACAGTGAACGACACCCTTGCCGAAGATCGCCTCCATGTATTTATTCAAATCAATCTGTCAATGCAAGATGAATATATATATATATATATATATATATATATATATATATATATATATATATATATGTTGAAGACTCCATGAAATGGCGTAAAATGAAACTTATATATAAACGGGATACACCTGTATATTATACTGTTCTATATACACACACACCAACTTTAAAACGTGTTAAAACCTTTAAACTTATCTAACACATAATCGGCTAACCTAGGCGGTAGACCGACCGTACGTGTGTATAACTATAAAAATAGTCTGAGGAATTCCAAAATAAGTAGTAGTGCGCAAATTATGTAAAGTTGTAAAGATGGTCAAAGGGATACAACTCAATTATAAGGAGTCGACTAATCACTGCATTAGTTAACTCGCTTGGTTTTAGTTTCAATTTGTTATAGATTTCTTTTATATCGCAGGTAGCATCAACAGGCTTTTCAACTATATTTATATAAAAAGAAATTGTGCAGTTGGCAACGGGGGGGGGGGGGGGGGGACGGATGGTCGAGTGGTAAAATGCTCGAGTGCCGATCTGATTGTCACTGGTTCGATCTTCGGTGAGAACCAATGTATATTTCAGGTCAAGGGTAAAGTCCCCGCTATATCTCTGGTGCGGCCCCCATGGCCATTGCACTATCGACTATGGTGGAGATGAAAGAAGGGCACCGCAAAATAAAAACCGCCCCATCACTAGGTCAATAGGATCTGAGAGATTTCATCCCCGTCCTTTAAAGGGCTTTACACACACACACACACACACATGGCATTTAGAGAATTTACAAAAAGGACGTGAAAGAATATGTTCCTGATTTGAACAAACATATTAAATGGAAAGTAATGCGATCTAAAGAAGTGCAACTTACAACATACAACATACATGTCAGAAGTAGAGTGATACTAGTTGAAAACATCTACATATGGATTGTTAGACAAATTAACGTAGTGAGTGCGTACATTAACATCATTCTGTTTGCAAATTTAACATGTATATACAGTCGATTCCGCTTAATTGGGACACATCGGGACTGAGGCTTTTTGTCCCGATTAAGCGGCTGTCCCAATTAAACATAAACATTTACTATTGGTTTCTTGGTTTGGTTTCTTTGAGATTTGTCCCAAATAAGCGGCTGTCCCAATTAAGCGGAATCCACTGTATTACGTTTTAACAGAGTAAGTCCTGAAATGCATTTTAACTTTTTTTAAATTCATGTCTATCTGAAGTTGTTTTTGTAACATTTGTAGAGTTTAAGTCAGAATAATAAAAAAAAAGAACAGTTATTTGGATGTTGAGTCAAATCAACATTCATAACCAGGGAACCAAATTATGATGATCTGCCGTCTCAATATAAAGTGTTCTTTTTTAATTATTATTATTGTAGTGTGCACTTTTTTCCACTATGGTTACTTAATATTGCGAAAAAAAAATTAAGAAGGGGCTACGTGGGTGTGAAAAGTTTGAGAAACACTGGGCTCAGGCCAGGGTCACCAATCTGTGACCAGCGAGCCGGAGTAGGGCAGCTTCTGATTGTACCAATAGAAGTTTGCCATTAGTAAAACATTACGGTATTTTGCAACGAACTCGTTGAAAAAAAATTAAAAGCTGCCAACTATTCTCAAACTTTCAAAAAAAGCCAAAAAGAAAAAAAAACACAATTCCATTGTTTTTTGTTTTTTTTAAATACTATTATCTTAGTGAATAATTGTAGAATAAATGTATAACATAATTAGTATTAGAGGCTTAATGGTTGATAGCTGCTAACAAAAATGTAAAGTTCCACTCTAGGAAAAGTCTGTACCGCGTCTCCTATTGGTGATGCATTAAGAGTTACATTAATTACAGAAAATCCGCAAAAGACAACGGTCCTGTTATGTTACAAAAAAAACATGTATTATCACTTGTAATATTCTCATTATGTTATTGAAATTCAGCCATTCAATGACGTGCATTTTGCATGGGTGTAATTTGTCAACCAAGGATCCATGGATTTAGAAAAATAAATAAATAAATAACCAGTCATGTTTATAATTCTCAAAATCATGACTTACTAGTTAATTAAACCCATAATTGAATCCACACAAAAAAAAAAAACATCTTATAGAAATCACGCAACTTACCCAATTTCCGATCAGTTGCTGGAATTCATGCAGAGTCATTTTATTGTACATTTCTTCTGGGTCTTGCAGAGCTTCCGAAGGCAAAAATATCTGAACAGGAAAAAACCGGTTTAATATACAAATAGAAGCAGTCTAATGCGGGTCATTATGAATTTGTGCGACTCCCAATTAGTCAGATTTTTTAAAAATAACTTTCAGTTCACTAAACCTTGATAAATTGGCCATGGTCTATGGGTTATATGTTCAAATATTATCTACTATGAAAAAAAACAAATTTTTATGTGAACAGTGCAGGTCTATAATATTGGCCGCATGGTCGAAAAACTTTGTTCTAGTACACATTATAGAATGTTCCAGTACACATAACATAATATTCTAGAACACATAACAGAATGTTCTAGTACACATAATATTCTAGCACACATTACAGAATATTCTAGCACACATAACAAAATGTTCTAGTACACATTACAGAATGTTCTAGCACACATTACAGAATGTTCTAGTACACATAACAGAATGTTCTAGTACATATTACAGAATTTATATTATTTAATTAGTATCAGTATCACAAATTTACTCAATACATTTTTACATTTGGATTTTGAAGTGACTTGAATGAATTCAGTTAAAATTTTTCACTGATTAACTTGAAATTAATTTCTATTATCATTGGACCGGGCTATCGGAGAGAATTTCCATGACAGACTATTTACGTTAAGTAAAGGTATAGCGCAAATTGAGAAGCATACCTCTGACAGGGAAATTTCAAAGTTAAACACTTCAGACATTTTATCATACACTGTGTCGTTTTGTCCACCCAGTAGTCTACCAACTTTCATTGCTAAGTCCATGAATTGATTTCTGACGCTTGTCCGGTTATAATCGTACTCTTCTCCTTCAAGAGTAACTGCAGCCTGGTAAAACTTTTGAAATATTTGAGCATTTAAAAAACACATGCGGACAATTTAAAGGATAATTTTTTTTTAAAAACTTAAAACCGAAGAAAAAAATCGAATTCTGTTTTATCCCCCCCCCCCCCCACACAATCTGTTGTCTAATATTTAAAGGTGGAGGGGCTTGGTGGGGGGAGAAATAACTGGTTGTAAATTAAATTAAAATAAACTCACGTTCATCATATTTCTAGAAGCATTCTTCAGGTCTTTATATATGTTTATTCCCCAGAGACTTCGTCCCATTAGTTTGTGTGAGTTTTGTAAGGCCTCTTGAATTGTCCAATTATTTCTGTTCCATGATTTGTTTGTGTTCGTCACAGTCCAGGAGCCGTGTTCGTCGATCAGCTGATTAGCAAAGGGAAAATACATTTTGAGTGTTTCCCTAAATCAGTCTAAAACAGTTAGAAATGTACTTTTATTTTTTTTTTACACAAGTCAGCTAGATGATAAAAAGTTGGAAAGTTACATTCAGTTTGCATCAATCAGCTAAAACATATGCGTATAGTGTTCATCAGTTAGCTGATAAACAAGTGGAAAAATATGTTTAGTTTTAGTTTTAATCAATCAGCTGATAAACAATTGGAAAGTTATGTTTAGTTGTAATCAATCAGCTGATAAACAATAGGAAATATATGTTTAGTTGTAATCAATCAGCTGATAAACAATAGGAAAGATATGTTTAGTTGCAATCAGTCAGCTGATAACCAAGTGGAAAAATATGTTTAGTTTTAATCAATCAGCTGATAAACAATTGGAAAGATATGTTTAGTTGTAATCAATCAGCTGATAAACAATAGGAAAGATATGTTTAGTTGCAATCAGTCAGCTGATAACCAAGTGGAAAAATATGTTTAGTTTTAATCAATCAGCTGATAAACATTGAGAAAATGTGTGCTCCGTTGTAGTTTAAATGTGGCTGAGATATCATTGCACGAGTGCTTTTTCTTTTAAAAAGTGACGTTTATGAACATTATAAAGTTTTTTGCGGATCATCAGCTGAGGATTTTTCCGTTTTACTCAAGAAATAAAAGTCAACGTTTTCAAATTCAATCAGTTTTTATTTACTCCACCAAATTTGATAAGCATAATTATTAGGGAGCTACCGATAATCGGATCGCTATCGGTATCGGACCGATATTGGCACTATCGGTTAATATCGGATCGGCCGATTGTTGTAGGGAGCGACCGATAGTCGAACCGATATTGGCACTATGGGTTAACTGTCGGACCGGCCGTTTTTTGGCTGCCGATACATTGTTTTTTTTTCACAACAGAGTTGCAGAAAAGAAAATCAGTAAATAACCCAATTCTATAACCAGATCAGACAAGATTTAAAAAAAAAGGAAAAAAAAAACCCGTACACAGAAATTGTCACGTATACATCAGAGATATGACCTTGAAACAATAGGATTGGCATTTCTTAATTCTAATGTATGACCTTGAATGATACAATTAGTGAACATCTGTGTGTATTTTTTGTTGGGATGGGAAGTTGGAGGGGGGGGGGAACAAGACTTACGTGTCGGCGAAGTGTCACGAAATATGACAGGGAAGGGGTAAGCATGGGTTGACATACGTCATTAGCTGTATTAGCACGAGAGAAGCACGTGTTTGGCAATTGGCATTGTTGTTGCTTAAGGGGCTGTCCATTAATTACGTCAACAAAATAGGTGGGAGGGGGGGGTCAGAAAATTTTTGACAATTGTTGACAAGGGGGAGGGGAGGGAGGTCAAGAAAAGTTGACGTCAACAATGTTACTTTTTTAAATTTAATATAATTACTTAATAAATAGGAAAATTAAGCAGCGTTTGTAGTTCTGTGTTACACACTCGCTTAACATTCAGTATTTTAATTAAACTAACTATATTCCTACTAATTTTGTCACATAAACATTTTGGAAGCCACCTTTTTAGGGGGGGGGGGTAATCAAATGTTGACGTAATTTTATAGGGGGGTCTCGGGAAGTTTGACAAGTTGTTGACAAGGGGGGGGTGAGGTAAAAATCGTCAAAAATTTGTTGACATAAATAATGGACAGCCCCTAAAAATAAAATATCGGTATCGGTATCGGTAAAAATGCTGGGGGAAAATATCGGTATCGGACTATCGGTAAAAAGGCATATCGGTCGCTCCCTAATAATTATCATAATATTAGTATAACAATGAGGGTTACGTGAAACAAAAGTTCAGAGTTCAAGGCATAAATCGGCGTTTCTTTGATTCCCGTGTGTGAGCAGCTGCTGGGTTGTCTCTCTTCATTGACCAGCAGCAGTCTGCCAGCATGACTGCGTCCCACCTCCCCTGGTACCTTTCCTCCATTTGGCGGATGTCCTGATGGAACCTTTCTCCCTGCCATCGCTCATCGCCCCAAGGTTTTCAGGAAACTTCTCCATGTGTGAGAACAGGAAGTGCATCTTTATACTCATCAAACACCCGAGTTTTTGGATGTCCTCTATCATGCTGCTGATGAGTCTGGCGTGGTTTTCTGCCTTTGTGTTCCCCAGGAAGTAGTTCACCACCTGCAAAAACGAATTCCAGGAGGCGCACTCAAGAATGTTCATGGAGCTTTGTAACTCTGTGTCCTTTATGAGCTGCCGTATCTGTTGGCCGTCGAAAATGCCGGCCTTCAGCTACTCAATGGTCAGGTGAGAAAATGCTCGGCACATGTAGTTGAAGCACCTCCCATCTATGTCCAGAGCGCTGTTTACTGTTAACTGTTTCATTAATCTAAGCTTCATGTGTAGCTGTGGGATCAATATCTTCTCCCGGTCAACAAGAGGTTTGTTTATGATGTTTCTCGCCCCAGGTACTAACTGCTCTCGCGTCGGCCACTATTTCTTTAATAGTGTTGGGCTCTATCACGACTGTCCTACATACATATAAAGCATGGGCACTTCGTGAACCCGGACAGCTGACCAAGTAGAAAGTTCACCATCTTCAAGTCGACGCAGATAAACTATTGGTGCTGCTCATATTGGATTTTGTCGAGCAAACACTTCACTGCTTCATATTTCTCTTCAAGAGTTGTGGAGTGCGCAAGAGGGATTGAGGCGAACATGTTCTCGTTGTGGAGAAGTACACACTTGAAAGAGCACTTGCAGCTGTCAATGAAGATTCGCCCATCTCTCGGATCGTATTGAGCACCGCCGAGTTTATCAAGAAGACCGGCGACATCTAGGCAGTACACAAGGTTTTTCTCCTGGCAGAAGTAGCCCATGTAGTCCTCTTGCCTTCTACAGAAGAAATTGATACGCGCGTCCTTGCCAAGTAGATTTTTTTTCTCTTTGAGTCTGGAGGCCAACAGCTCGGAGGAATTATTCGACAAGCTGAGATCCCGAACCAGATCATTAAGCTCACATTGTGAGAACGGCTGCGGACCATCTTGTGATTCATACTCCTCTTCTGTATCTCCTCCATGGTCTAAAGTGGTGGCCTCATCGTCGCTGTCAATAAGATCTCTGAACGCTGGTACAAGAATTTCTTCGCAGTGAGCAGCTGGACGTCGAGCAGATGGAAGGTCGGGGTACTGGAGGCTGTACCCAATCAAGTGCTGATACATTAAATAATCAAGCGAATATCCAGATTGATGATTTATACATAAAACATAATTATCTCTGTTTTTATAATTGTGATTATTTTGCTGCTAATTTTTATGCAGCTAATTTAGAGAAATTATTGAACTCAAAACCTCTGATACTAGAATACGTATAGTTCGTCAGGTAGGTATATGGCTGTCTCAAAATGTTGACCTGACCGAGCAAAATCAATGTGATATTGGGACTCAGAACACCAAAATTAGTCTAAATCAGTTGAAAAACCCCTTACGATTTTTTGGCTGTGCCCAGTGTAATTTATCTTGTCAAATTTAGTTTATAAAACATTTCCGTCTCTGTAAGCACCATCTGTATAAAGTGAAGAATTTCAGTGTCAGGATAAGTTATCTGCAATCCATATTTAAAAATATCAGGAGCTGCTCACTGCTAACTTTTAGGAAACAGAAGTTCATTGCTGTTTATTATAAAACAGAATCAACACACTGCTATATGTTTTATAAACTAGGAGAAGTTTATTTACCTTAATGAGCGGCTCTGCACCTTTTCTTTCTATAGCTTTAATATCTTTGCAGGACTTGTAAAACTGTTTCATCTTTTTCACAGCGGATGAATGTCTACCTCTGAATACCCATCCGTCGGCTTCTAAAACCTAAAAACAATAAACAAAAGTCACAGGAAAACGTAAAAAGACACTTTGATGTATATTAGATGGACGGAGATATCCAAGATTTTTACTTGTGTAACACATGCCTGTGTTTGTATTGCAAGGCAGTTGGCATTATGTGGACCAAACAGTTGAAATGTGTAGATTATTAAGAGCTCCTTCGACTGTGGTTGGGAGACCCTGTGCAAGGGGGTGGTGACGATCTCATGGTAGAGATATTTGTGTGAGAATTTTATTTTTATTACTATAAATATTTAAGCTCTGATCCTGTAAAAAATAAATAGCTTTTAATACCATTCAACTGCATTTTAGATGCAATTAATTAACAAATATTAAACTGTTCTGTTAAGTCCCCATGCGCAGAGGAACAAACATACACATGTACAATTCACTAATAAAGACAATTACGTATTCAGCTTGAGCTGATATATTATTTTATCGCAGTCTTTCGATGCATGAGTCAGGCATGATGAGTCAACCATGAAGAGTCAGCCATGAAGAGTCAGCCATGAAGAGTCAGACATGATGAGTCAACCATCTCTTAGATCTTGTAAACCACTAATGGGACGGGTTTTGCAGTGCCCTCCTTTCATCTCAACCATAGCCGATAGTGCAATGGCGTTTTACCGCACGGCCATCCGTCCCATATCAAGACCAATCATAGCACGATCCGTCCGATTACTCGGAACATACTATTTTGAAGGGGGAGCAGGCTCTTCCAATGAGAGGGGTGTCAAGATAATGATGAACACACATTAATGTCCACATCACACAATACATTTTAGGGGTTTTAGGGCCAGTCACAAGTCGAGGGCCCAATGTGTGACTCCTATGCCCCCCCTGTATTAAATTAGCTTCTGTCGTGGTCGTCACCTAA
Organism: Bulinus truncatus; assembly: GCA_021962125.1. NCBI lineage: Eukaryota > Metazoa > Mollusca > Gastropoda > Planorbidae > Bulinus > Bulinus truncatus. Next base: position 10,873,330 of record JAGDYQ010000008.1, read on the forward strand.
TTACTGTATCACTCCTATGAAGCAGATTTAAGGAATGTCATTCTACACCAGGTTCTTCTTCTTCTATCCCTTAACCCGTGGATGGGTCGTTGGGGCACCGTTGTTGATTGAAAACTAGTAGGTTTTCAGTCATGGTGTATCTGGGGCAGGATATGCTTGGCGACGCCCAACCCTCTCCAAGCTTGACCACAGCCGGTTTCCTCCTTATTGGTGCCCCGCCTTGATCACGGACACGTAGTCGTTGAGTTCACATTTGATCTCGTCCGCCCTGGCCGGTGACTTCAATTTGGAAGTTCATACGCCCAGTGGTGCCGTGTCAGCACCACCCCCTCACGCGGTTTAGCCGGTCAGCTGAGACCGTTGCCCAGAGTGTGGCGCGGGGAGCCACACGTGAGAGATTCAAGGGATGAGCGAGGACCAATGAGCTTGACCACCCGAGGGTGCAGCTATCAGAGCATCAAAGGTACTACCTCTGCCCAGAGCCCTCTATATACCAGGTTATGTTTGAAAAATAAATGTATATTACAAATAAATTCATTTGGCCAAAAGAATTATCCGATGGACAACCGAACAAGACAATGTGCCAAAATTAAAGTTTACTTAAAAAAAAAAAGTAAAAAACACAACAACATTGTCATCCTTAAACCGGGAAAAAAAAACAATTTTAAAAAGCACTGACCTCAATCTGTTTCACTATAGTCGAATCGCCCACCTTGCGAAAAACCGACCATTTTTCATATCCTTCAGGAATACTGTTGTTTTGCATCCAGCCCCCACAGGCAAACTCGTACATGTCCACACATGGGTCAACTGAAGTGTTCAGATTGTTGAGAATCCATTGACTTACTTTTACACAATCTTCAGTTCTGCAAACCTGACGAAGAGAAATTGTGTTCAATTTAAATACATCAGATCATGTTGCCAGATAACTAGTTACAAATTCAAATATTTCCATATTTCCTTTTCCACGATAAAAAGTTTGGCTTGGAAAAAAAAATAAAAACAAAGCAACAAAGTGGCAGACATCTTTCAAAACATGTTTATTTATTTCTTTTTATAAATTAAAAATATTAATAAATATGTTAGAATATCGAAAACAACTCTCTACAAACAGAGGAAATTGATTAAACACAATGTTTTCTGTAAAGATTCTTCGCGTTTTTTTTTCCAAGATTTTACTGCCAAGGTAAGTTGTTTTGAATTTTACCAATACGACATATTGAGAACATGACTTTAAAACACTTGAAGTTTAACTAATATCAAGGTTTTGACATAAAATTCAGCATTTTCTCAAAGATCATTCAAAATACTAGACAACTGAATGCCTATGTTTTTTTTTGTTTGTTTTTTAAATGCCAAAAAAAAAAAAAAAATTACACGTGTAATCATCTGAATCTCTGAAGAGTCAATTTTGTTTTATTCTTTAATTTTTTCACCTTCGTTTTGACTTTAAAAAATATCAATTGTTTTCTTTTGGACTAAGCTCATGTGTAGAAATTATCTTCAACATAAGTCAAACATTGAGTTTGGAAAGTCTATTCCCCCCCCCCCCTTGTTTTTTTTACTGAGTATATAGACCCTGTGATGATGAGATGAAATCTCTTACATCCTATAATTCACTGATGGGACGGTTTGTACGGTGCCCTACTTTCATCCCCACCATAGGCTGATAGTAGCAATGGCCATGGAGGTACCACGGGAGATATAGCGGGAACTTACACCATGACCTGCAATATATATTGGTCCACGAGATCGAACCAGGGACCTTCAGGTTGCTAGCCAAGGCTTCACTATTTTTTTTCGCAGTGGCTCCGTATACGACCGATCGTACTACGTATTTTTTTTTTCAGGACACGACCCGCAAACTTTGATGACGTCAGTAAACAGAATGAATGAGAACTCTTATTTACTGCAGACTCTGATGACGTCATTTGCTGTTAATAATCGGAGATATTTTTATATTTGTCATTAATTTTTTTAGGGTCTGTCCAAGCCTAATAAAGTTATTTGCTGTTGATAATCGGAGATATTTTTATAATATTTTTTTTAAAATAAATACGGCTTTGAATTATATATTTTAGTTGTCACGATATATGTCTATGACTAAGAGTAAAGATGTGCACATGCACGGCAGTTATTCTTTATTACTTTTTTTCGGGTCTGCCCAAGCCTATTAAAGTCGGACGAATAAAACAACGAAAAATTTAAATTATGCGCTAAATTAGTATCTATCGCACCCCCCTCCCCACCCCAGAAAGCTAACACTCGTTAATTCGTAGCGTCAGTATTTGGTTCAATTCTCGGATATAAATGCCTCCCCACCCCCTCTATTTTCGTTTTTTAATCTTATTATTATTTAGTAAATTTGAAATATGTAGGCTACTCTGAATTTTTTTAAGTGTGACGCAAAAATGATTGTAAGGTAAAGTTAGATAATATTTCGGACTAGCTGTACCCTGCAAAGCCTTTGCAGGAAGATAGACCCGTAGCCAAGTGGGCACTGGGGGGCCGTATCCCCCCCCCCCCCCGCTAGGTGTGGAGGCCCCCCCCCCGCTTAAAAAGAAGAAAAGGAGGAAAAAAAAAGAAAAAGTAAAGGTGCTCCATTGCTGGGTATTGGTGCCTCCCTGGCTACGGGTCTGGTTCCCCTCAAGCTGAAGCCCGGTGGGACTCTCGATTTTGGACCCCCCCTCCTTGTTACGCCTCTGTGTTCAGCTTTGATACATATTTTCAAAATTATTATTTTTTTTATGTTCTCTTATGAAATAGTTGAAAAACCTAATTAGTTTCTTTTTCTTACAAAATGCTAAAGGATACATTATTTCAATTTAAAAAAAAATGTCAAAGAGATCTAATTAGATACTTTTCATTAAAACAACTAAAAGGATACATTCTGAAAAAGAAAAAAAACACAATATAGTCAGCATAAAAGACAATCACGTCCAAACGGCTTAACCATTGTACCAGCACGCCATACAAACTAAGCTACAATTTTAATTTATAATTAGAAAAAATTGCTCGTTCCCGCGAAAAGAAAATAACGTTTTGCTGGTCGTGTCCCGAAAAAAAATAAATACGTAGTACGATCGGTCGTATACGGAGCCACTGAGTTTTTTTTTTAAACTGGTGCAGCTGTCAAATGAATTATTATTTTATTTTTGTCTTTTTATTTAATTTTTTAATGTTTTTATCCATCTATTTATAAATAAAATACAATCATTTAAGTGATCGTTCTACAAAGCGGTCAGAAAAAAATAATTGTACTTACATCTTGACAGCAGGCTAACCTAGTATACAGGTTGGCCACAAATACAAACAGCAGATACACTAACATAGCTGTTAGAGCTTCTCAGAGATCCAGTTACTCTGCCCTTAGACAACTTTCTACGAAGATAAGCAAACAAATTTCCAATAAGAAACAGTAAAATGCGAGAAATATTTTGGGAAAATATATGGTGGGGAAACCCGCCAATCTGGCAACTCCACGAGTTTGAAAAAAAAAAACAACATACCTTATTCAAAGTATTGGGCGATACGTGTCATTTAGCCAGGGCGCGATACTAGGTGATGGATGCAGGGGTGGGAAGGATACAACATACCTTATTTAAAGTATTGGGCGATACATGTCATTTAGTCAGGACGCGATACTAGGTGGTGGAGGCAGGGGTGGGAACGATACAACATACTTAACATACTACATTCACGGTATTGGACGATACTTGCCACCTGGCCAGAATAAGATGGTACGTGGTGGAAGCAGGTGGATAGAAGAGATCATGAATTACCAAGTGGTTTACAAAAGAACTAACAAACACATTGATCCGCTCCAATGTTGAGTTTTCGTAACTCTTTTGTCCCGATAATGTGAAGCTATAAAAAATGTTTTATTGCAAAGGTTGAACCACGCAAATTAAACTGCATATTGCTTCGTTTAAGACGTTCTGAGGTTGGGGTAAGGGGACCAGCTGTTGTTGTTGCTTTTCCTTTACATTTCAATTGCCTGATTTTTTTTTTCTTAAATTGAGAAAATGAAACCAGGTCATCATCCTATGCCAGGTAATTATGTTTAAAAAAAAAAGGTAGTCTGAGAAACAACTCTCTCCGAGTTGTGTAATAAATTTATTATGATGTATCTTTTAGGTTTATTTTTACCATATTAAAATATAAAAAATGTTGAGTGTGGTGATGATCGACTTACCACGTATTCTATTTTGGATCTGATTCTTTATCTTGTTTTTTTTTTCTCTCAAAGAAAGACAATCATCAATAAAATAAACATGATGTCTTGACAATAGACATTTAGACACTTTAAAATAGAATTGGATAGTTTTAGACTTTTGATGTTATTAAATAGAATCGACTTGGGTCATTCTCAGAACTAATAGTTCTATAATTAGCCTGTAACATTCTTTTTTAATCTATTTATATATACTCTCTTACTGACAGTGCCGTAGTTAGCTTAACTCCCGCCCGTGGCATAATACCGTATTAATACTTTTTTTAGCGCACAGCCCATCGATTTGAAAACCATATATATTATATGTGAAATATACCATTTGACTCCGCATTGTGAGTAGCGCTTGGACATGATGCCCCCCTTGCCCACCCCTCGCTACGCCTCTGGGTCACAAACAAAAGACAGGGAACAGGGTCGGTTTCTGCATATCACCATATGAGTTGAGGGTGAGGGCAGCCACCTACATTGCCTTTTGATCGGGACTGGGGTAGATGTTTGTTTACATTTCCTTCTTACTCAGGGCAGAATTTTTTTTATGAATAATTTTTTTTTTAAACAAAAGAGATATTAATTAAAAATATACAAAACATCATATATATCTATGTATATAATAATGTTATTTATCTACACTAAAAGTTAAAACAACAAAACACATCTTTATAAGAATTTATAATTAGCGACCTGTCACCGCACCTCTCAACTCCTGGCTACAGTGATAAGGTTCGGCCATACCTTACGCGAAAATTTATTATACAGTGTAGCTTAAAAATAGTGCTCATAAAAAGAGCTGGGGAAAATATATTAAATATCGAACTGCCCAAAATATATTCCGCGCCCACTGATGGTCGCGTCTTTTAGATTAGAGTGGACAGACCCCAAACGTGTTCCCAACACAAGTCTAAGAGACTTATCAGCTACAGTTTTCATAACTAAAGTCTGAGCCAACAGCAGCAGGCTCACAAATAGGGCGGGCCACCAAAAAACTTAAGTCAGGGGGCCCTGAGCCAACAGCATCATGCACACGAAAAGGGCGGGTCACCCAAATTCTTAAGTCATGGGTCATCAGCTTACAGCATCAGGGTCGACAATAGGGACACGCATTGACTAGTCAGAGGCCCTGAACTAAAAGCATCAGGGTCGACAATATGGACACGCATTCACTAGTCAGAGGTCCTGAACTAAAAGCATCAGGGTCGACAATAGGGACACTCATTGACTAGTCAGAAGCCCTGAACTAAAAGCATCAGGGTCGACAATAGGGACACGCATTCACTAGTCAGAGGTCCTGAACTAAAAGCATCAGGGTCGACAATAGGGACACGCATTCACTAGTCAGAGGTCCGGAACTAAAAGCATCAGGGTCGACAATAGGGACACGCATTCACCAGTCAGAGGTCCTGAACTAAAAGCATCAGGGTCGACAATATGGACACGCATTGACTAGTCAGAGGCCCTGAACTAAAAGCATCAGGGTCGACAATAGGGACACTCATTGACTAGTCAGAGGTCCTGAACTAAAAGCATCAGGGTCGACAATAGGGACACGCATTGACTAGTCAGAAGCCCTGAACTAAAAGCATCAGGGTCGACAATAGGGACACGCATTCACTAGTCAGAGGTCCGGAACTAAAAGCATCAGGGTCGACAATATGGACACGCATTCACTAGTCAGAGGCCCTGAACTAAAAGCATCAGGGTCGACAATATGGACACGCATTCACTAGTCAGAGGCCCTGAACTAAAAGCATCAGGGTCGACAATAGGGACACGCATTCACTAATCAGAGGCCTTGAACTAACAGCATCAGGGTCACCAATAGGGACACGCATTCACTAATCAAAGGCCCTGAACTAAAAGCATCAGGGTCGACAATAGGGACACGCATTCACTAGTCAGAGGCCTTGAACTAACAGCATCAGGGTCGACAATAGGGACACGCATTCACTAGTCAGAGGCCCTGAACTAACAGCATCAGGGTCGACAATAGGGACACTCATTCACTAGTCAGAGGCCCTGAACTAACAGCATCAGGGTCGACAATAGGGACACGCATTCACTAGTCAGAGGCCCTGAACTAACAGCTAATTTCAATTTTTAAGCACGTCAATACACATGCAATGGCAATGTAAAACCATGGCAAGATGACCCAATATGAGAACATGCGATATAAACTTGACTGCTGTGGGGTCAGATTTTGTTTTTATTCGTCTACAGATTGATTCAACTGATTTTTGTGTATTTTCAAAAGTACAGAGTATTAAACTTACCAACCAATTTAGAAAAAGCACAATGTACATAGCCAAGAAAAAAAACTATTTTTTTTTTAAAGATAAAATTTCTCACAGATAATTTTTTTGCTAATTAAAGTGAACAACAATTTATGAGTAAAATAAAAAAATATGTTTTCTTTATTTTTTTTTGAGAAATTATAGTTTGTGTTAAGTAACATCTTTTTCACCAAACTTCACATTTCTTCTCTGGGTTCATAGGTGATTTCAATGGACAGTTGAAAGCTGCAGAAAATTCTTTGCTGTTGGAGACTGTTCCAATAACTCTGTAAAAAAAATGGTTGTTGCACAATTTAAATTACATCTGTAAGTGTTATAATTTATTAACCTACATTTCTGATTTGATAGATAAAGATGTGCTACACCAGAGCTAGGAGGACGGGTGCATTACAGATATGTAGATAAAAGAGATTTCATAAAATCAAGGAGAATTTTTAGGATGTGTGCTTTTGTTTATTATTATATTAAACACAAACCGTGTTATCATGGAGCAGGCAGTTGTGATAAATATACACCTTGTTATAACCATAATCTGATATCTTAAAAGTTTAAGTCCAGCTGTACAAGCAATTCTATATCTTTTACTTTACTTTGATAGGTGCCTGTAGATATGTGTACACTAGGGTGATAACTATTTTCATTTTTTTTCGTAACGAAACTGAAACCCCTCACATTCGAGGAACAATTGTATGTAGATGACAGTAGCAACATTAATTTTTTTTTTAAATTGAAAAAAGATCCCCCACCTTTTAATTTTTGTTTTCTCATATCGCGCAGTTTGACGCTCGTTTTTGATTTCACACTGAATTATTATATATGACTTTCTAGACTGCTTTTAAGCACATTTCAGTCGTCTGTTTCCATTTGTTTATAAACAAGGCATTTACTATACTCATCTTCCCTCATCTTCTAAACAGAAGAGGTATCCAAGAATTCTATCTGTTGAAAAGCTAATCAATCTCACATGGATGCCGACAAACCGTCAAATTCTTGGAAACTTCACTTTTCTGTTCAATAGCCAGAAACGGCGACTGGATCGAATCAAAATTATGATTACTGATATAGAATTGCTCTGGAGGGAAATTCTAGACTTTCCACTATTATCCAGCACACTAATCAGAATGAAGCTCAATGGTCTGATTGATTTATATGACAAAAACAAAAAGAAACCATCAGTTATTTGATGTCACCAACGTTAATGGAGAATGGGAAAGCACAGAGGATAAAGAGCTCTACCAGAGGCAAGTTAGCAGTGGAGGAAAGATTGGTTATTCAATGGTCAAACAAGCCCCTTTGGAATCATTCCACTCAAGAAAACGAATCCGACTATCAAAAACTCAATCTCAAGCCAGCTTTTCTCAATCACAACCTACAAAAACACACACAGCTGTCTCACAACCTGCACAAACACATACAACTGTCTCAAAACCTACACAAACACACACAACTGTCTCATAAACTACACAAACACACACGACTGTCTCAAAACCTACACAAAAACATACAACTGTCTCAAAATCTTCGGATTCTGAAACCTCTGCTTCTTCACCCGAGTCGCCAACTATTTCTTAAACGTCATCTTCTGAATGCAAACCGAAATACCAAAGAGCAAGCACTAGAACGGCGGGTTTACTAGTACTGAAAAACATTTCCACACGTTCTTGCAACCATTGCTGAACAGGGTCATGATGTGATGATTCTAAGTCAGGCGGGTGTCTGGAAATGAGTAATCTCTGAAGGACGGAAAATGAAAACTAAAATTGTTCAAAAACTTCAAAGCAAAGATCCCTATTATATCCAGTTTGATGGTAAAAGAGTGCAAGGGGAAGAGAATCAAGTAGGTTTGCTGAAAAAAGGTGACAACCGAAATCAAACTCGGTATTCTCAAATGTGAGAGTGGTTCTGCCGCAGCCATTCACAATGAACTACATCAGCTAATAGATGAATATGATGCTTGAGAAAATATTTGTATGTTAATTTGCAACACGACCGCAGAAATACTGACCATTTGCACGGGATTGTAAAGCTCATACAGGATGATGTCTTGAGCAATGGCTTTCAGAAGCCATAATATATTGACTGTCAGCATCATGTACTCGACCTTCTTCTGAAACATGTCATGAATTTTCTTATTCAAGAGTCAATGAGCAAACAAGAACTCAACTATTCAAATTAACACAAAGCTATGTCACTCTTCAAGCTGATTACCGCTTCTTGCGACAAAAGATGTTAGCACAGGCGAGAACCCACGTTGGCCTCGCATCAGCTGGAATAAATTACCAAATTTACACCAGGCAAGATGGAACTCACATGCAATATTTACTGTTATAGCATTATTTCTGATACCAGAGTGGCGCAGTATTCTCGCTTCTGCCTGCAACTTCATCTGCTACGAATGGGCAAATGCTTGGTTCGATTCGCAACACTCTAATGAAGCGTCCTTCAATGAACTGTTTACCTCACTCATCAAGATAAAATGCAAGAAGGCAATTAAGTGTTTAAAGTCCCATTGGTCAGATGAGAAGTCATTAATAGACATTCCAAGATCTAACCAAATTGCTGAACGTGCTGTGAAACTGATGGCGGAACTTCATGCGAAATCGAGAAAAATTGAATTTTTGAATCTGATGTTCATAGGACGAAATATGTTTTGAACATTTCTTGTACATTCTGTACATATTACTAACTGTTCTATATCTTATTTGTTAATAAAAGTTGATTAGTTATTATTAATACTCTTTTGAATTAAGATAAAAAAAAAAAACACGTCCTTTTTTTGAAAAAAAAAAATATTTTTTTCCCCTTTTTTCTTCCGAAAAATGGGAAGGTGGGGGAACTTTTTTCAAAAAAATTTAAAATGCAATTGATATTCTTAAATTACACATAAAAGTTCCTCGATTGCAATTGGTTTCATAAAATTTTTTTTTTGTTATCACCCTAGTGTACACAGATGTAGGACTTAACTAACCTGAACTGGTCGTGGGCGTGGTCATCATTGCGTATACTCGATATGGCGTAATCCTTTGTATACTTTGCACAATAGAACTGAAAGATATAATTCATTACAGATATACTCTGCACAATGGAACAGATAGATATAATTCATCAGATATACTCTGCACAATAGAACAGATATATATAATTCATCAAAGATATACTCTGCACAATAGAACAGATAGATATAATTCATCAAAGATATACTCTGCACAATAGAACAGATAGATATAATTCATCAAAGATATACTCCGCACAATAGAACTGAAAGATATAATTCATCACAGATATACTCTGCACAATAGAACAGATAGATATAATTCATCACAGATATACTCTGCACAATAGAACAGATAGATATAATTCATCAAAGATATACTCCGCACAGTAGAACTGAAAGATATAATTCATCACAGATATTATCTGCTCAACATAACCAAAAGATATATAATTCATACTGAATTTAAAAAATTTTAATTGAAAATTTGTTTACATAAGAAATCTTTTAAAATTAAAAAATATTTCTACAGTGATATAAAATTTAGGTTTCATTGGAATAATTCTTTCAACGTGTATATGCCTAAACCAACTGATTTTTACAATGAGTATTTTTCTCTTAATAATTCTTTCGAGCTTTTCTTCGTCAGTCAGTTTCTGAAAACTTACATAATTGTAAAGGATCTTATATTTACAAAAAAAAAAATGAAGTCAACTAAATCTCAACTTGTTATGTCAGCTTCCATTTAGGAATATCAAGTCAACCTAATTTCACCTTAGGTTAACTAACACACAGGCCTACATATCAGGTGAACCTACATGACTGAGTCCTAAAAAATACAGTTGGTCATCGGTCAGGTTCAAGCCAGGCAGAGACAGGTCATGTGACTTAATGGCCGACTTGTAAGCTCTGTACGCCATCTTGACCCCACCGTTGTCAGCAATGTTCTCCCCTAGAGTGAGCAAACCATTGATCTGTACAGAATAAATGTCATGTCTATTAGCGGGAAAAAGAAAAAAAATATGCACAGTACTCTATTAAATAGGTCAGATGGTATTTCTGTGTTCCTAGTACTTTGGATTTGTGTGATGCATGTATAGTAACGAGCAACACAGACTACAGCTTATGTCTGGTGTCACAGAGAAACATTGCCCAACAAACTACAGCTTATGACTGGTGTCACAGAGAAATGTTTCCTCACAGACTACAGCGTATGTCTGGTGTCAGAGAAATGTTGCCCTACAGACTACAGCTTATGTCTGGTGTCACAGAGAAATGTTTCCTCACTGACTACAGCTTATGTCTGGTGTCACAGAGAAATGTTGCCCTACTGACTACAGTTTAAGTCTGGTGTCACAGAGAAATGTTGCCCTCTAGACTACAGTTTATGTCTGGAGTCACAGAGAAATGTTGCCCTACAGACTACAGCTTATGTCTGGTGTCAAGAGAAATGTTTCCTCACAGACTACACCTTATGTCTGGTGTCAAAGTGAAATGTTGCCCTACAGACTACAGCTTATGTCTGGTGTCAAAGAGAAATGTTGCCCAACATACTACAGCTTATGTCTGGTGTCAAAGAGAAATGTGTTCTCACAGACTACAGCTTATGTCTGGTGTCAAAGTTAAATGTTGCCCGCCCTACAGACTACAGCTTACGCCTGGTGTCACAGAGAAATGTTTCCTCACAGACTACAGCTTATGTCTGGTGTCATAGAGAAATGTTTCCTCACAGACTACAGTTTATGTCTGGTGTCAAAGAGAAATGATGCCCTACAGACTACAGCTTATGTCTGGTGTCACAGAGAAATGTCGCCCTACAGACTGCAGCTTATGTCTTGTGTCACAGAGAAATGTTGCCCAACAGACTACAGCTTATGTCTGGTGTCACAGAGAAATGTTTTCTCACAGACTACAGCTTATGTCTGGTGTCAAAGTGAAATGTTGCCCTACAGACTACAGCTTATGTCTGGTGTCACAGAGAAATGTTGCCATAAAGACTACAGCTTATGTCTGGTGTCACAGAGAAATGTTGCCATAAAGACTACAGCTTATGTCTGGTGTCACAGAGAAATGTTTCCTCACAGACTACAGCTTATTTCTGGTGTTAAAGAGAAATGTTGCCCTACAGACTACAGCTTATGTCTGGTCTCAAGAGAAATGTTGCCTCAAAGACTACAGCTTATGTCTGGTGTCAAGAGAAATGTCGCCCTACAGACTACAGCTTATGTCTGGAGTCACAGAGAAATGTTGCCCAACAGACTACAGCGTATGATTGGTGTCACAGAGACATATTGCCCTACATACTACATCTTATATCGGGTATAACAGAAAAAACGTTTCCCCGCGTAAATGCAAAATAAATTGCCTATCACAAACAAATAAATATGGTAACAGTATTCTAATTTTTTATAGGTACCAGTGAATATAGATAGATAAATGAAGTCTTACATTTTGACCATAAACTTCAAAAGTATTATACTGGTCAATCAGACATTGAGCTCGCTTATCAAACTCCTCGGCAACATGCGGCGTCCAGTTGTCTTTCAAATTGCCATCTTTGTCAAAGAGACGTCCAGAACTGTCAAAGGCGTGGACAATTTCATGGGCGAGTATAGCTCCAAGTGTCCCGTAAAGATAGGGCCTAAACGGACCAATGGTAAAGAAGTTGTACAATTTTGCAGTGAAAGTGAAAAGATATATTTTGATCATCGACAACATTTTCCTCGGATTTCGAGCTGAAATATTCTATATTTTTTAGACATTTTTAGTGACTATTTAAAAAATACTACAGCTTTCGTTTTTTATAACCCATGCGGCTAGTAGTGGGTCAGATCACTGCCCACTGAATTACACTATGACGATGGCAGTGGTCAGATGCAGAGTAGGATTCATCCATTTCTTAGCCATGGCACTCTAAGGGGATCGTGTAGCAGCAAATTACAGGGCAAAGACGGAGTTACTCACTAATGTACAGTCAAGACCCACAATAAGGACTGCACCGTACTATGGTGCAAGTGGGTGTAAAACACATGGGTGATAACCCTATGGGGCGGCAGCCCGTATGGGGCGACAAAATGTAGCATTTGAGACGGAATATTTTGATAGAAAAAAAAACGAAGAGCATTTTTCATGAATTGAAAGGCGCAGATTGGAAGTTTTGCAAGTGAGTACTTCATATGGTCTGTTTAAATTAGTTATAAATATTATTAGCGCGGGATTTCGGGCACAAGCTGCGGTGTTAAACTTATATGTGATTACGAAGTGAGTTATGTTCAATTACGCAAAAAATCTTTGGTGTGTAGTGCGAAGCCCATCTTAATTTGTCGCCCATCTTAATATGTCGTCTATCTAAATGTATCGCCCATCTTAATAGGTTGCCCATCTTATTATGTCGCCCAACTTAACATGTCGCCCATATTTATGTGTCGCCCATCTGAACATGTCGCCCATCTTAACATGTCGCCCATCTGAACATGTATCCCATCTTAACATGTCGCCCATCTGAACATGTATCCCATCTTAATGTGTCGCCCATCTTAACATGTCGCCCATCTGAACATGTCGCCCATCTGAACATGTATCCCATCTTAATGTGTCGCCCATCTTAACATGTCACCCAACTTAACATGTCGCCCATCTGAACATGTCGCCCATCTTAATGTGTCGCCCATCTTAACATGTCGCCCATCTGAACATGTATCCCATCTTAATGTATCGCCCATCTGAACATGTCGCCCATCTTAACATGTCGCCCATCTTAATAAATCGTGTCATGCAGCCTGTTATGATCAGAGGCGTAACTTGTGTTTGTGTTGCCCGGGGAGAACTTGTACAATGCCGTCCCATTACCAAACCAAAAAATCTAAATTGGTGAGCGGTGAAAAGAAACGCGCACTAGAGGCTTACAAAATTTAGATATAAATACAGTGGATTCCGCTTAATTGGGACACCGCTTAGTTGGGACAGCCGCTTATTTGGGACAGAACTCAAAGAAACCAAACCAAGAAGCCAATAGTAAATTTGCATTTTTAATTGGGACAGCCGCTTAATTGGGACAAAAAGCCCCGGTCCCGATGTGTCCCAATTAAGCGGAATCGACTGTATTTCACTTTATTTTTTTTTTGAAATGTGAAAATCTTCATAAAATGTTTAATGCATGGAAAGTATCGGAAGTGGTTTTGAAATTTAACAGCTTTTGTTGGACGCTAGAAAAAGGTATACTGCTCGTACATTGCATTGCAGATTTTAGTTTTCTGAATATTATTAATGGCCTATCAGCCACAGAAAAATTGCTCAGAAATGAAAGCTTTGCATATATTTTGAATAAAAAATCTAGCAAACATGTCTCTAGCCGAGAACAGTGAAAAAAAAGTCTGTGTAATAATTAGATAGTTAACTCATTTCCAACAAAAAAAAAAACATTTGGACGATTGATCCAATAGGGAAAGTGCTACCCATTCTAGGGGACGGATGGTCGTGTGGTGAGTCACTCGACTGTCGACCTGAATGTACCTGGTTCGATCTCCGGTGCGGATAAATTTATATTTCAGGTCATAGCTTAAGTTCCCGCTCTGTCATCCGTAGTGCCTCCATAGCAATTGCACTCTGTCTGTCTGTCTGTCTGTCTGTTCCCTTATAACTCAAGATCCAGACAAACAAATAACGTGAAATTTGTTACACATACACATAATTACATGGGGAAGGTTATAGGACAGGTTTCGTTTCATCTCGATGGGTAGTTTAATTGTAATTAATTTTTTTTTATTTTAGTATTTTACTATATTAAAGTAATCTCGACGGCGCCATAAATAAAATTCTTCTGTGACGTCATTTCCCGATGATCGAATAGAACTTGCGCGCTGGTGCTGTATTGTGCCTTTGTGATGCAAAGAATTGTTGATGTTTTTCATGCTCTCTGATTTGTACAGTTTGAGGAAGGTAAAGGAATGAAGAAGGATTTTAGAAGAAGTGTGAAGCCATAATAATAAGTATATATATATATATAGAGAGAGAGAGGGGGGGGAGGAGGGAGAGAGAGGAAAGGAGGGTAGGAGGGAGGGGGATGGAGCAGGGGGGAGAGGGAGCAGGGGGAGAGGGAGAGAGAGAGGGGAGGGAGGGAGAGAGAGGGTGGGAGAGAGGGAGGGAGAGAGAAAAAGAATGAGGGGGCAGGGAGGGAGAGGGAATGAGGGAGGGAGGAAGGGGGAGAGAGAGAGGTGGAAAGGGAGGGAGGGAGAAAGGAGGAAGAGAGGGGTTAGGGGGAGGGAGAGAGAGGGGAGGGAAGGAGAGAGGGAGAGGATGGGTGAAATGGGAGGAAGAGATAAAGAGAACGAGAGGGGGTAGGGAGGGGAGAGAGAGGGAAGGAGGAGGGAGGAAGATGGACGGGGGGAGAGAAGGAGGGGGAGATGGGAGAGAGGGAGATGGGAGAGGGATTGAGAGAGATGGGAGAGAGGGAGGGAGAGTGAGGGAGGGAGAAAGGGAAGGAGGGAAAGGGAGAGAGGGGGAGGGAGAAAACAGAAGGTAAACAGAAAACCTTATTTTAAACCCGGGCAAAGCCGGGTACTTGCAACTAGTATATATATATATATATATATATATATATATATATATATATATATATATATATATATATATATATATATATACTAGCTGTACATTGCAAAACCTTCGGATAGAGTTACATCCCCTTAGGCTTGATCGGTATATTAGGCTATTGTTCGGTTTCGGGCAGATCCGATTTTTTCACGTTTGCATTTTATACTGGGATACTGTTGTATTAATTATTTTCTTTCCATTTAACGCAGAACCCAAATCGCTTATATATTACACCTATCCCCCGATTTACACGGTAAATACGTTCCTGAGAAAAACCTGTAAATCGAAAAATAAAAATTTTCAAGTCAAAACCGTGAAAATCGAAAAGCTTGCAGAAAATGCATAATGTTGCTATTTAACAGTTGTGATTTTTTTTTTCAATATGTTTAGGTGTACACAGAAATAAAAATAAAATGCATTGACAGGTTCAAATATGTCATATATTACGCAAAAAACTATTTTTTTAAATTTAATTACAATACATTAAACAGAAGGACAACAAATAAAGCCAAAGGTGTTTTAATATCCTTCTTCACTGTCAGGTATTACTCTCATTCTTTTCTAATAGTTCTTATTATAGCTTCATTCATGCTATATGATTTTGCAACATCTACTACACTATCTCCCTTTCGTAAGCGATCCAAATATCGATTTTAGTTTCTAAAGATATAAATTTTCTTTTAACTTTGGACATTAAAAGCCTGTATTTTTTTTTAAATTTATGTTCATTTATAATAATCTAAATTATGCACTCACTAGTAATTTACGGAGATGGAAAATTAAATCTTTCTGAAACTGTGAAACTTTCACTCAAATACAATTTTCCTTATATAAAACTTTAATTTTATGCGAAGAAATACAGACACAGTGTGCGTGTGCAGCAAGTCAGCATATAAGCTCGGGTTTCCCCGTGAGATGTGTACACAGCGCACGTGTTCAATCACAGTCACATTTAGGAGAGTGCGATTAAAAAAAAAACTTTTTTGAAAAACTGTGTAAAAGCGAAAACGTGCAAAACAATTACCGTGTAAATCGGGGGATAGGTGGTATTAGATATTAGTAAAAATCGTTGATAGTAATGTCTAATTAAAATGTTTCAACTGTATTTAGGTCACTCACGTGGGGTAGTCCTTGGAGACGATTGGTTCTTGTAGTATCCCAGCCAACACCACCACCTCGTTCTCGTGCAAGTTGTAGTAGGCGTTGACGGTGTCAGGGGGAATGAGCCACCTGTTTGTAGAGAGAATGGACAGGAGTACGCTCGTAAGTCTTAATATTGTATGTCGGCTGGCAGATAGCCAATTGTTTATAGATAGACGAGGAAACCCGTCAGTCATAAACGCCACACTTACATATTGTCATCTTTACTTATGTAGTGCATGAAATTGATAGACGAGAACTGATGTACATGTGTAATGTGATGGTAGATGGTCCTTTAGGGTAATGTGATGGTAGAGGTTTGACCCTGATGGTAATTTAAGGTAATGTGATGGTAGATGCTAGACCCTGATGGTAACTTAGGGTAATGTGATGGTAGATGCTAGACCCTGATGGTAACTTAGGGTAATGTGATGGTAGATGCTAGACCCTGATGGTCCTTTAGGGTAATGTGATGGTAGATGCTAGACCATGATGGTAATTTAAGGTAATGTGATTGTAGATGCTAGACCCTGATAGTAATTTAAGGTAATGTGATGGTAGATGCTAGACCCTGATGGTAACTTAGGGAAATGTGATGGTAGATGCTAGACCCTGATGGTCCTTTAGGGTAATGTGATGGTAGATGCTAGACCCTGATGGTAATTTAGGATAATGTGATTGTAGATGCTAGACCCTGATGGTAATTTAAGGTAATGTGATGGTAGATGCTAGACCCTGATGGTAATTTAGGGTAATGTGATGGTAGATGTTTGACCCTTATAGTCCTTTAAGGCTTAAGGATTTTTTTTAAACACATTTTATCATTAGTATTGATTTCTCAAGCCAAATGTCTAATTTGAGTTGCGCGTATCTCGTTGCGATGTTCTCTAAATACTTACTAGAAAATATTTGTTTATAAATCATTAGAGCGAGCTAATATTTTACACCCTTATTATGTAAAGTAGGTCACCAAAATAAATTAATAGAATGAAACCAAAAGACTGACACAGACAGACCGTTGAATCGATTAATAAACATTTATAAATGTGTACATGTTGATAGTTTTACATAATTATCTAGGTAGACTCACAGACATACAGATGTACAGACGAAGACAGTAAGACATTCCTACAAATCAATAAAATTACATTTAACAAAAATACTTTAGACTTACACATTTCTCACTGGTGGTTGTCTCAATTTTCTCTTTTCTATGTTGGTGTGAAATTTGATGGAATGAATGAAGTTCCTGAAATATTCACCTTCCTCTATCTCTAGATCTTCATACTCGGCGTCTAGTATGCTCGGGTCAAGGATCCAGTCCGGGTATCCCACCTGGTTGGTCATGGCCTGGGCTTTCTCTTTCAGATTTCTCTTGGTCTCGTCGTCCAGCCAGGTCAGTTGATTCATATTGCTAATGAACTCATGCTCAATGTCGTCCAGTGCAGTCACAACCTTAGGGGAAAGTCATTGGTGGTCATTGGCTTAGTCATTGGTGGTTAACTTATTCATTGGTGGTGTCTTAGTGATTGTTGGTGACTTAGTCATTGGTGGTGACTTAGTCATTGTTGGTTGACGTAGTCATTAATAAAAGATGTGCTAAAAGAAACAAGAATCTCTGATAGCAAACTAAGTCACTGACAGCAAACTAAGTCAATGGTAGCAAACTAAGTCACGTCACTGGAAACAAACTTAGTCATTGACAGTAAACTAAGTCATTGAAAGTAAACTAGGTCATTGACAGCAAACAAAGTCATTGACAGCAACTTAAGTCAATGGCAGCAAACTAAGTCATTGACAGCAAACTAAGTCCCTGACAGTAAACTAAGTCATTGACAGCAAAATAAGTCCCTGACAGCAAACTAAGTTTCTGACAGCAAACTAAGTCATTGACAGCAAAGTAAGTTATTGGCAGCCAACTAAGTCACTGACAGCAAACTTTTTCATCGACAGCAAATTAAGTTATTGACAACAAAATAAGTCACTGACAGCAAACTAAGTCATCAACAGAAAACTAAGTCATTATCAGCAAACTAAGTCATTGACTCCGAACTAAGTCATTTGCAGCAAGCTAAGTCACTGACAGCAAACTAAGTCACTGACAGTAAACTAAGTCAGTGGCAGCAAACTAAGTCATTTGCAGCAAACTAAGTCATTGACTGCGAACTAAGTCATTGACTGCGAACGTTCATTCATATCCGCCATTGTTATTTAAAGAAAAAAAAAGAAGCCATTGAAGAAAGTCATTCAATGTACAGAACATTAGCAATAACTACGGATGTGATTTTGTTCGTGTATTTATGGTTAACTTGACAACAGTTTCCTGAGAGAAGTGTCGGTCCACGTACAATGCGCTAGTGACGAATGGCATCAGCTTCTTTGATTTGTCCAAACATTTTTCCTGTCTGGGGTCCAAATCTATTATTTCCTCGGCAGGTTTCGTGGCAAATACGTCAGCGACTGAGAATCCTTTAGGGAGGTAGCCCATGGTGGGGAGAACTAGATTCCAAATGATGTAGTTGGCCAAAACTCTGAAAGTGTATGGTTGACATGTTTTATTTCGCTGTAGTCAAGCTCTGAAATGTTTGGATGAAAGATTAGCATCGACTGTAGCCAAACTCTGAAATACATGGATGATATACTATTATCGAATGTAGCTAAAACCCTAAAATGTATTATGGATATGTTAACGTTGAAGGTAGCCAAAACTCTGAAATGTATTTGATATATAAACACTGACAGTATGAGATATTCTGAACATGTAAGGGTGAAATTTTAAGCATCACCCCCTGTGGTGTCTCTGTGGGCCAATGACCGGCTACCATGCTTAATTAGTGGGACGGGTGGTCGTTCGGTAAACATCACTCCACTGTCGACCTATTAGTCTTGAGTTCGCCCCCTCTGTGATTATCAATGGATTTTTTTCCCCAAGTCCTGGAGAAATTCGGTCAAATGTCCCACACGTTCCACCCTTAAATAGATGCCCTGACTTTAAGTAAAGGGGCTGGGTGGGCGTTAACCTAATCCCTTTAAGGCAGTAGTAGCAAAACAAAAAAAATAGATGAATGATATTCTCAATCTGGCCTGATCGCCCTTTAGGGTTTAACGAGCCATTGTTGCCCTTTAGGGTTTAACGAGCTATTGTTGCCCTTTAGGGAACTACTGTTATCTCTTAATAGTATTTGTGGGACGGATGGCCGAGTGATGGAGATACTCGACCGTCGACCTGAGAGTCCTGGGTTCGATCCTCGGTGAGGCCCATGGAATATTTTTCCAGGTGAAATTTGGTGCACAGGCGTTCCCATAAGTCCACCCAGCTTTAAATGGGTACCTGACTTAAGTTGGAGAAGTAAAGGCGGCTGGGCGTTGTGCTAACCACACAATCCCTTCATATGTCGAGGTTATAGAAACAGATGAATTCTATACTTTGTCTGCCCCGATGGCCGGGTAAGGCTAAGGGAACTTTACTTTTTTTTAGTAGAAGTTGTTTTAATCAGTATTATTAGGTTTAGCCCCCTCCCCCCTTTTTCTTTTTTTTTTTTTCTGTGATGACTCAAGCCTATTAAAGTGTTGCTTTGTTTTAATGTTTTACATTAATTTTACGGTATCAGACAATCACACAACTCTCTATCCATACTCTCTATCATATGAGTTGATGACTGTCTTAAGTTGTTTGAAGTAACTTGGAGTTGCCACATTAATTAGGTCGTCAGATGTCACGACGCCCTTGCCAAATATCGCATCCATGTATTTCTGCATGTCAATCTGTAAGTACAAGATGTGAGAAATTATATATATATTTATATATATATATATATATATATATGACAGTGGTCAGTCGATATAGAGTTCAACTTTAAAAACACAAGGAAACATTGCAATGTAAGAGGAAAACATCTATGCATCTGACTACGGTCTTCACTGACAGACATAAATGTTAATAAAATAGTATTTGTATTAATATTAATTAAATTACCAATATGTATATACTATTGAGAATTGTGTATAATAGTTTTAAAAAAATTGCTTGCTGCACCTTACTGGTAAATTGAGCGTAAACCAAAAAAAAGTCTATGAAATCAAATAACCTACCCAACTTCCGATCAATTTCTGGAATTGACGGAGTGTCATTAAGTTGTACAACTTATTTGGGTTAGTCATCTCTTCTTTGGGTATAAATATCTGTTGAAATAAATAAGAAGTATCGATAATAGGTAAATACACTTTTCAAAAGATTGTTGTACAATCATACTTCTATTACGATATAAATCTGTTTACTTTTGGGTTTTTTGTTGTTGTTGTTTTTTTGGAAATCGGGTAAATTCTAAACTTTCGAACTTCTAAAGCTCAAATCAGCTTATTTTCCAACTTGAAATCTAATAAAATTTATAATTCCTCTCCTAGATTTGTTATTCCCCTTTTGCTGTCTGTAAGTGTACTGTGGGTGTGGTATGTCGTTTAATAAGGTCATGCAGGCCTGATCGTTGGTGGAGCGTGTTAGTCATTGGTCAAGGATCACAAGACACGAAGAAGGTATGCGGGCGGTCTGGGAAGTCTGACGTCGTTGATTCACGAGGAAGTCTCACGGTGTGGTCTCATAGTGTGGTCTCATGGTGTGGTCTCACGGTGTGGTCTCATGGTGTGGTGGTTAGTTGTGATATCTAGGTGTAATCTTTTGGTGTGGTCTCACGGTGTGGTCTCATGGTGTGGTGGTTAGGTGTGATATCTAGGTGTAATCTTTTGGTGTGGTCTCACGTTGTGGTCTCATGGTGTGGTGGTTAGGTGTGACATCTAGGTGTAATCTTTTGGTGTGGTCTCACGGTGTGATCTCACGGTGTGGTCTCGAGGTGTGGTCCCTAGATGTGGTCTCACGGTTAGGTCTCAAGATTTGATCTCAGGTTTTGGTCTCACGATGTGGTCTCATTGTGTGGTCTCACGAAGTGGTCTCATGGTATAGTCTGTATGCGTGGTCTCACGGGGTGGTCATGACAGAAATCTCACAGGTGTTGAGTGAAGATTGTGTGTGTGTGTGTGTATGTGTGTGTATGTAAAGGGTAGTTACTTAGATGTTGTGGTGAAATGGGGACTCATTGCATTACAGCTTGCGGACTCTTTCATGTGTTAAAGCTCATTTGTCATTTCCACAAGAACATTAGTCGCGATAATTTACTGGAATTGAAGTGGGATGCGACACAATTGTTTGTGTAATTATCAATTATTCTCTAGAGCCGAGCACACTTTAACTATTGCTTGTGTAATTATCAATTATTCTCTAGAGCAGGGCATACTTTCACTTTTGTTTGTGTAATTATCAAATATTCTCTAGAGCAGGGCAAACTTTAATTATTGCTTGTGTAATTATTAGAGCTGCTGTTCGATTGAAAAATTTAATCGAAATTAACGCATAATTAAAAAAATTATCGCAAATTAACGCATATTTAATCGAAAAAATACTTTATTTATTAATTGTAACATTTTTTAATTCAATCAACATGTCTCTTTAAAATAATAACAACGTGTTATTTTTTCGCACTTACTTGGCCTAAGCAATATAGTATTAAACATATGTGTGTGTGTGTGTGTGTGTGTGTGTGTGTAACGTCTTTGACAAGCCAGACCTTGAAATGTTCGACTCATTTTTGACGCGAGCATGTAAGCATCCTTGTTCATTTGTTCTCAGTCTCACTTGTGGGTCGCGACTTGTTATAAAGTGTGTCTTCAACAGGAAAGAAAGAACAGAAGATGAAAAATGAAAGCCGACCAATAACATCAAAGAGTGTCATTTTACACAATATTGGTAGATGCAGGCCCGTAGCCAGAGGGGGGCTAGGGGGGGGGCTGAGCCCCCCCCCCCCCGTGCATGACCTGAGTCCCCCCGTGCATGATTTGAGTTTTTTGACAAAATTTTAATAATAACGGCTATAAAACATCAATCATTTTGTTTAATAAATCAATAATAATAAAAACTTTAAAGTTCATATTTTGACAATCATTCAGGATATTTATATATACTTACATATATAGCTTATCTAATTTTTGGGCATAAAAGATTAAATCTTATTGAAGTTCACTTCTGGGTATTTTGGGCAGCATTGGCATTTGGGGCTTCAACAGCCGTGTGTGAGAGCAGTTTCTCAACCCTCACACGAATGCTCACCCCATATCGCAGATCAATGTTACAAAAGCGTCTAAGCAATCTTTTCTTGCTTGCATTTGAAAAAGATTTAACAGACAATCTGAATGCTGAAGCATTTTTAGGTAAATTCAGTGCTAAACCCAGGCCCGTAGCCAGGTCAAAGTAAGCAGGGAGGCACCAATACCCAGCTCAAGGGGGCACCTTCACTTTTCTTTATTTTTTCCTCTTTTTCTTCTTTTAAGTGGGGGGGGGCACTCCACACCTAGCGGCGGGGGGCACGGCCCCCCAGTTCCCCCCTTGGTTACGGGGCTGGCTAAACCACGAAGTTTGCAAATTTGAAACGTATAATAATATAAGTTCGCAACCAGTGCCGACGAAGTGGGGGGGGGGGGCAGGGGGGGGGCCAATGCCCAGGGGCCCGGCGAGTTTTAGGGACCCGGACTGAGCTGGCCAATCAACTTTTTAAAATATTAATATCAGCCCAGGGGCCCGAAATTTCTGTCGATGGGCCTGTTCGCATTCTTGTAATAGTTTTATATATTGATATCTTCTGAGGACAACTAGCAACTTAAATAAGTTAATAAAATAACATTTGCTTCTGACTTCATTTTGATACATATGTATAATAAAATAATAAAGTACAAACTCCGTGATTTCTGAGTGATGTTATTTAATTTACAAATTTACTTTTTAGCAGAATTAATTTTTTTTTTAATTGAATAATTGCGACTGTTGTTGTTGATAGATCTGTTCTTTGTTTTCAATATTTTATAAGAAATATCACACAAATAGCTAAGCTTTATTCATGCATCTTTGTCGTTCTTCCCGGGTTGTACGTTAAACAAACAGTATAATAATATAAATCAGGTATCTTTTATGTAACAATTGTGTAGCAGAACTATTGGTCAATATATTTATAACAGGAATCAGAAATTGCTCAGCTTCAATAAATTTTTATCATTAAAACTCTTTACTATTTAAATTATTTTTAACAAAACTGCAACATGCCATGCATTATAGAAACGTAGTTAAAATTATATATTTCTAATTAATAGATAAACAATCGGTACTAAAATGCACCATTCCAGATATAAAACTGCAAAAAATTTCTTGGGGAAGGGACTCACTGAGATCCCCAAACCCCTCCTCTCCGTTCGCAAGCTTTCGGCACTTCGCGCTCCCACTCCCCCCCCCCCCCCCGTTATCGCAAGTTTAATACATCAATAAATTATCGAAATATTTTTTGTTTTAAGACCAATATTCAACAATGAAAACAGTTTTTACCCCCCCCCCTCCGGAGGTCAATGTTTCGCCCCCCCCCCCTCCGTCAAAGTTGTCTAGATCCGCCCCGATCAATTCTTCGCCCCCCCCCCCCAAAAATGTCTTCGGCCCCCCCAATCCAATGTTCCTGGCTACGGGCCTGGGTAGATGACGTCACTTACCAACCACAAGTTACATTGTTTCAAAGCCATGACACTTGTCAATCAAACTATAACACGTGCAGATGTGCATTAATTGCATCATTCTGGGTCATATGTTTGAATTAAGAAATGACAATCCTATTGTTTCAAGGTCATATAGCTGCTATGATTTATGTAAACGAGACACTCGGTTTTTTTTTCTTCTTTTTTTTTTTTTAAAATCTCGTCTGATCTGGTTATAGAATTGGGTTATTAACTGATTTTTTTTTATTTCATCTGCAACTCTGAAATAACACCATTTGGGTAAAATTTAATTAACGCATTTAGGTGTTTGTGTTAAAAACAATGTAATCGCATATTTTTAACGCATTAATTACGCTTTAATTGCAGTAAATCAACAGCCATGTATAAAATTTGACTCAGTATCACAATAATTCTGAAAAATACAACCACTGTCTCGGGTACAGATGTATTAGCAAGATGTTATACTATCAAAATACGATACAAAATTATGCGCAAAAAAATGATGATACAAAATTTCTAGCATCTCGTTATTTTGATCTAATAATAAATAGCTTCATTATACCTTCAACAATACACTATAGTACCTCCACCATTACACTACAGTATATAATGTAAACTAGTGAATGAAAGTTTTCTATTTTTACATCGGCCGGGAAGGGAGCAGGAGTTTACTTGTCGAAGGGCTAAATAAAAAAACATCTTCATCATATATTACAGTGGGGCTTCAGTCGACATACCTGGGGGTGAGGGTATGTGCGAATTGCGGCATGGTGGGTGTGATAGATCTACTTAATAAGTGGACGGAACTTAAACTTCAAATGGTGAAATTTTGTTATTTATCGTTTTGGTGAACTTTCCGCATTTAGTCAAATTAACGCATTTAAGTGTTGCGTTAAAATTTTTAATCGCAAATTTTTTTTGACGCGTTAATCGCAAATTAACGCAGTTTAATCAGCAGCCCTAGTAATTATCAATTATTCTCTAGAGTAGGGCACACTTTCACTATTGTTTGTGTAATTATCAAATATTCTCTAGAGCAGGGCATACTTTCACTATTGTTTGTGTAATTATCAAATATTCTCTAGAGCAGGGCACACTTTCACTATTGCTTGTGTAATTATCAAATATTCTCTAGAGCAGGGCACACTTTCACTATTGCTTGTGTAATTATCAAATATTCTCTAGAGCAGGGCACACTTTAAATATTGTTTGTGTAATTATCAATTATTCTCTAGAGCAGGACACACTTTCACTATTGTTTGTGTAATTATCAATTATTCTCTAGAGCAGGACACACTTTCACTATTGTTTGTGTAATTATCAAATATTCTCTACAGCAGGGCACACTTTAAATATTGCTTGTGTAATTATCAATTATTCTCTAGAGCAGGCATAATTTGACTATTGTTTGTGTAATTATCAAATATTCTCTAGAGCAGGGCACACTTTCACTATTGCTTGTGTAATTATCAAATATTCTCTAGAGCAGGGCACACTTTAAATATTGTTTGTGTAATTATCAATTATTCTCTAGAGCAGGACAGACTTTAACTATTGTTTGTGTAATTATTAATTATTCTGTAGAGCAGGACACACTTTAACTATTGTTTGTGTAATTATCAATTATTCTCTAGAGCAGGACCGACTTTAACTATTGTTTGTGTAATTATCAATTATTCTCTAGAGCCGAGCACACTATAACTATTGTTTGTGTAATTATCAATTATTCTCCAGAGCAGGGCATACTTTCACTATATAACCTGGATAAAGAACATTAGTTGTTTTGTTTTTTTTAAATTCATAAATAGCTTATACAGAATAAAGTGAACACAATATTTGAGAACACTATTTGACAATTGACTGTGTTTAGTTATGAGGTTGCCCACCATGTATATATATATATATATATATATAAGATCTATTTTTAGTGCCATGATTTAATCATAAAAATAAACTAAATGATGCACATTATAAAGATGCACATACATATTATTATAAATAGCTTACTTTTGTTAGGGATTTTTCCAAGTTAAATACTTGAGTCATTTTAGTCATCACGGTGCGATTGCGTCCACCCAGCAGTCGACCAACGGTCATGGCTATTTTAATATAATGATCTCTGACCCCTGGGTTATCATATTCAGAGACGTAGTCTTTGAATGTTATTCCGGATTGGTGAATCTTGAAAAAATATATGCCAACATTATTTTCTTTTCATAAAAAAAAAAAAAAATCTCTGTTAAATGTACTCGTTAATTATCAAATTCCATTCAATGTTCTCGTTAATTATCGGATTTCGTTCAATGTTCTCGTTAATTATCGGATTTCGTTCAATGTTCTCGTTACTTATCGAATTCCGTTCAATGTTCTCGTTACTTATCGAATTCCGTTCAATGTTCTCGTTAATTATCGGATTTCGTTCAATGTTCTCGTTACTTATCAAATTCCGTTCAATAATCTCGTTACTTATCAAATTCCGTTCAATGTTCTCGTTAATTATCAGACTCCGTTCAATGTTCACGTTAATTATCGGATTCCGTTTAATGTTCTCGTTAATTATCGGATTCCGTTTAATGTTATCGTTAATTATCGAATTCCGTTCAATGTTCTCGTTAATTATCGAATTCCGTTTTATGTTCTAGTTATTTTTTAATAGTCGGGCGTTGAATAAAATAAGTGATTACGTCAAGACGTTATTCTATTGAAATCAAACTTACTGACATTATATTTCTTGATGCGTTCTTCGGATCCTTGTCAATACTGAGACCAAAGAAACTTGACCCCATTAGGCTGTGTGAGTTTTGTAAAGCCTCTTGAAGCCTCCAAGTTTTCCTGTTCCATGTTTTGTTTGTCTTAGTCACAGTCCAGGAACCATATTGGTCAATCAACTGGTCGATTAATTGGAAATATAGATTAATTTATCTTTACAGTCATTAAACTTTAACTGATAATGTGTAATATATATATATATATACTAGTAGTTGTCCGTTGCATTCGCAACTAAATGTTTAATATGAGAATTAATAGGAACTATAAACATGAAATTCCAAGTGCATAACGAAAAACTTAGTAAATAGCCGGTTTGAGCAACATCTCTTAGTGATCTACCAATTACATCTAAAGCATGGCTCGATGGCATCGCGCACTCATCCAACAAGAACATTTCAGCCTTCCGTATTTGATCCGCTGCAAATGTATTGTTATCAAATTTTATCTTACCGTCTACCTTAATAGGAACTATTAACTCGGAATTCCAAGTGAAGAATTATTTTTTTTTAATTTATAGCGACGGCGTTCCCATTCTGCCATAAGCGCAGCCGACTTCCGATATCCCAAGTGCAGAATTTTTTTTTTTTTTCACGGAAGTCGTTTATTTATAGCGACGGCTTTCCCATATAATAATCTTTTAAAATGTACACGCAAACCGGCAGAAGAATATAGCTAGCAATGTAATATTTACAACTGGCTGATTACTGTTTGTGCTTTTTTTTTTACAAATAGTAAATTTAAATTAAAAAAAAAATAGTACCATAGGGAAATGACGTCATAGAGGATATCCCAAGTATAGAATTATTGTTTTTATCTATTTCTGCCACATGTGCAGCTAACTTCTTGGAAATGACGTTATAGATTATTTATAGCGACGGCTTTCACGGAAAACCTTTATTTATAGAGACGGCTTCCCCATACGCCGCCGGACGCACTACTGAATAGCTGCTTTATTAGTAGGAAAATATATATTGATATAAAGAAAAGACGTACTAATTTATGAAATAGACATTTAGGTGTTAAAACTTTACATACACAATAGAAGCAGTTCAACGGCAGATGTAAATTTATTACCTCTTTGATTGGCTGTGCGCCTTTTCCTTCGATCGCTTGAACATCTTTGCAAGACTTGTACAACTGTTTGAACTTTTTCACAGTGGTAGAGTTTTTACCTTTGAATACCCATCCGTCCTCTTCTACGAGCTATAGGAATGTACAGGTCATAGGTTAAAAAATATATGTAGACCATTAATTGGTACTTAATGTGCATTTTATATATAATTTGAAAATACTAATATAGTAAACTTTCGACAATGTGACACAAGTTATCGGAAGGTAATTAAAATTACCGGCTATACATTCTTAATTAGGGGAAGTACCTAGCTCAATGATCACTGTACATGTATACCAGCAAAGAAATAGGTCAAGAAAAAATTCTATAAAATACTGACGGCTGTGTTTGTAAACATTGCGCCTCTTTGTGAGTAGCGCCCGGGGCATGATGCCCCCTTGCACCCCCTTCTACACCACAGGGGCACCACAAGTAAAATTTCTCAGCCGACTTTATCATTGACAAAGTGCTTGGTTGAGGCCAATGCACGAATACGTGTGGTTTTGAACGGGATTGTGTGGATGGAGGGTGACCGGTATGACCAGCGTGGCTTGATTGTGATTGGTGGTTAAGAGTGAGATGACGAGGTAAGGAGACTGACTGAGAGAGATCGAGTTTAAAACCAAGGATGGGAGAGGACGTGTTGTATGGGTGAGAACTGTAGTGTAGGAGAGGACTGTTGTATGGGTGAGGACTGTAGTGTAGGAGAGGACATATTGTATGGGTGAGGACTGTATTGTAGGAGAGGACATATTGTATGGGTGAGGACTGTAGTGTAGGAGAGGACTGTTGTATGGGTGAGGACTGTAGTGTAGGAGAGGACATATTGTATGGGTGAGGACTGTAGTGTAGGAGAGGACATATTGTATGGGTGAGGACTGTAGTGTAGGAGAGGGATTATTGTATGGGTGAGGACATGTTGTATGGGAAAAGGCGTGTTGTTTTGAAGAGAATATTTTTCTTATGTATCTATTTTAATTCATTTGATTTAATTGTGGTATTTTCGTAAAAGGACTTTCTGTGTGATTATTTGTTTGAGACAGTAATTGTATATCTTAAATTATTATTTGTCGAAAAAGCAAAGAAAACTCTGAGATAATTAAAAGTTCATCCATTTTTATGCACTCATGTTAAACTTAAAGACTACAAAATCTCTCAGCAATTTCTCTTTTTATTTAAATATTATCAAAAAGTAATCAATGCATACAAGCCTATATCGCGTATAACCTTAACCCCTTAAAACTGCTTTTAAAATGGCCAGTTTTAGCAAAAATAAACCGCATATAAGCGGACCATACAACTGTTTAATTTTACTCCATATTGTGGCAATCCGTAACCAAGGCTGTGGCCAGCGGTGACGCCAAGGTGATCGGTAGATAATTTGGTCTGTATTCGTTTGAGCGTGTTATTTCTAAGAAAGCACACCGTGTACTGGTCAAGTTTGCGTAACCACTAGCCGTGTCACTCTCACTTTAATTTATGCATTTGTGTATAGAGTAGGTCTAAACACAAATCTCAGTTTGATTACACTTCTATGGAGAATTCCTGTATCTCTATACTTATAAGAGGCATTTGTTGTCTGTCTGTCTGTTCCCTTATAACTCAAGATCCAGATAACCAAAAAATGTGAAATTTGTTACACATACACATAATTACATGGGGAAGGTTATAGGACAGGTTTCGTTTCATCTCGATGGGTAGTTTAATTGTAATTAATTTTTTTTTATTTTAGTATTTTACTATATTAAAGTAATCTCGACGGCGCCATAAATAAAATTCCTCTGTGACGTCATTTCCCGATGATCGAATAGAACTTGCGCGCTGGTGCTGTATTGTGCCTTTGTGATGCAAAGAATTGTTGTTGTTTTTTTCAAGCTCCATGAATTGTACAGTTTGAGGAAGATAAAGGAATAAAGATGGATTTTAGAAGAAGTGTGAAGCCATAATAATAAGAGAGAGGGGGAGAGAGAGAGGTGGAAAGGGGAGGGAGGGAGAAAGGAAGGAGAGAGGGGCTAGGGAGGGAGAGAGGGGAGGGAGGGAGAGAGGGGGAGGATGGAAGAAATGGGAGGAAGAGATAAAGAGAAAGAGGGGGCAGGGAGGGAGAGATAGGGAAGGAGGAGGGAGGGAGGATGGACGGTGGGAGAGAATGAGGGGGAGAAGGGAGAGAGGGAGATGGGAGAGAAATGGAAGAGAGGGAGGGAGAGGGAGGGAGAGGGAGGGAGAGGGAGGGAGAGGGAGGGAGAGGGAGGGAGGAAAAGGGAGAGAGGGGGAGGGAGGGAGGGAGAGAGAGAGAGGAAGCGAGAGAGAGGGTAGGGAGAAAACAGAAGGTAAACAGAAAACCTTATTTTAAACCCGGGCAAAGCCGGGTACTTGCAACTAGTTATTATAAATTTAGGTACCACAAACTGGCTCAAAATCGTGGTTTTGCGTCACTGTAGTCAATATTTGGATAGTTTTAACTTAATGATTTCTCTACTTAAAACTGATCAAATCTCATAAACAATTATATCATTTTAAACTATTTTGTAAGCCCTACAATAATATGTAAATTTTAATTACGTAGATTTAGAACAAAAGGTTACATTTTTAAAATGAAAACCATCACCGAAGTCACTTTTTACCGGCCGACGCGCGATCTAATTTGACTATCCTAATTTCAATCTCCGTGCGATTCTGGGCCATTCGTCCTACAGTAATGTCAAATATATCAATGTGTGCGAAAATGAATGTCCTTTACAACCATACTAAACATTTAATTAAATTATATTTAACAATATTTTTAATATAAAAAAATCATAATAAAAAGTAAATTATTTTGAGATTTTTTAATTTTGAAGGTTTTTCTTTAGTATCATTAGAAAGCCCGTCCATTTTGCTTTTAAATTGTTATAATAAAACTTAATTTGTAAGCATGGCCCAAAAGCGCAGAGCGCTAAGAAATAGCATATAACACACATTTTTCACCCATTCTTGCACGACCGTGAAAATGGCCGACAATCAAGTTAGCAACGCTACACCAGTCACAATGAATTGAACTTTATTGGGACTTAAACACCTAGTTGGTAAGTAAAAACGATAAAAACTTGTAGGTAAATAGTTACATTATTTGTTCCTTACTCTTTTAGCTTTATATTTCTTTTGAAATGTTTATTGTTGTAGTTATAATAACTTTAATATGATAAACCTCGAGGCCATTTTGATGCTTTTGTACATTGAACGATACCCCTCATGTTTGCGGACACTTCTATTTTTTTCTGGCTACTTTTTTAGAGAGATAATAATATTTTCTAAGAGATAACATATTCAAAATTGACTAGTATATATTTTTTACCGTTGTTAGATAGTTTTATTGTCTCAAATTTAAACAAATATAACAGGTCATGTGGTCGATAATTGGTTGTCAATGTAAACATATAGTAGATTGTAGGCCGACCGAATTAACATAACTATTATTGAATGGATATTTTTTCAATTATTGTTGTAATATAACTGTGTATGTTTAGTATATGCTTAAATTCACTATTATTTAAGTCAGAACCATTTTTAAATGTCATAATTATCCTTATCAGACGGTGTACAACTCAATACTTTATAGAAGGTTTCTGTGCTAGTTGGAGGGATACCTTTATTGCCTTGTCTACTAGATTAGTAATACATGACTTCTTCAACTCTGGTTTTGAAAGAGGAAAATGGCAAGTCATGGACTCATGTAACTGTTACGCCTGTATTTTTTTTATTAAAATATTTCTTAGCCACTCATGCGTTTGTATTATTATTAAGTATCTTATTATTAATATTAGTTCAGTTTGAGTATTATTGACGTGTGAACATCTTTTAGCTTTAATTAAACATGGTTCTCACAAATCCAAAAAAAAGGAACTGGTAATCAAGTTAAGTAACACATAGAAAAGACTTTTATGTGTTTAAATACCATATCAGCAGTATATTATGTAACTTATTTGGACCAATTTTGAATGTGGGTTATATATTTTAAAGCCTTGCAACTTTTAGAGTGAATAAGAGAAATATACACAGTCCCCTGAAGGAGTCTGTTCTTTCAAAACTACATAGATTAACTGATGAACTTTTCATTCATTTTTTTTATTTATTATATTAAGTAAACAACAGACATTCAAACAGAGAAATAGATTAAAACATAATAAAACATTAAAAACAAATAAAACTTTTAATGGTAGGGTCAGCCCCGTAGCCAGGGGTGGGGGCACTGTGGGGCCGTGCCCCCCCCCCCCCCCCCGGCTAGGTGTGGAGTGCCCCCCCGCTTAAAAAAAGAAGAAAAAGAGGAAAAATATAGAAAAGGTTAAGGTGCCCCCTTGCTGGGTATTGGTGCCTCCCTGCTTACTTTGACCTGGCTACGGGCCTGGGTAGGGTCAATAATTGGAAAAAATGTCCTTGATGAAATAGTAGTACTATATCAAGAAGAAATTAGAGTTAAAATCACTAAATGATCAACAAAACAGTACATTATCTCATGAATTGAAACAAAACAGATGTGTTTTGAAAAGCTCCAGAAATAAACCTTTATTACTATGAGAGGTATTGAAAGATGAAATAAAAAAAGAAGGGAATGATGCTGATCAACAGTGCAGGATTTATATATAACCTACACAAGCTATAGCTTAGCACCCCCACTTTTTTAGGAGGCCCCCAAAAATTGTTAGAGTGAGCAATTGTCATATTTATTTAAATATTTGACACTGCCATTTAATTTCTGGAATTATAAAGGGCCCCATATCCCAAATGATGGATGGCCGAGTGGTGTAGATATTCGACTGTCGACATGTTATCTGATGCAAAGTCGTCCCACAAGTCCACCCGGCTTTAAATGTGTACCTGACTTAAGTTGGGGAATTAAAGGCGGCTGGGCGTTGTGCTAACACACAATTCCTTCATATGTCTAGGTTATAGAAACAGAAGAATACTAAACTTCAGTAGGGCTAAGGGAACATTTCTATATCCCAAATAGCTTAGGGCCTTATGACGTCTAAATGCGGTCCTGCTGATCAATTGAATGGTACATTAATAACTCATTTAAATGGTATATGCTTACATTAACTTAAAAGTAAAATTACTTAAATTTCGAAAGTTGCACTTATTTAGGTGAGCTCCTGTAGTGGTAAAATGCGTAAATTATTTGTTAGCTTTCCATGACTTATGAAATAATTAGAATATAATTGTAATGTATGCATCTAATGTTACGGTTACTATTGTTACTAATATAACTTTTCAAATAATACTTAATAGTGGATTTTTCCCTAATGAAAAGTATTTTTATTGATTTTTTACATGCATGGATTTATCCATCCCTGTACTGTATATATACAAGTAATTGGTCTAACGACTATTTTATAGTTAAGAACTATGTATATCCTACATTTTTATATATAAATGTTGAATATATACATAACAGTTCTTTTTTTGTGAATTTTTGAAAATGACAAATTTTTTAGTTTTTTATTACCCGACCTATTTCTAACCTTTATTATATTAATCATAAATAATATTAAGATATTATGACTAATTGAATGTATAGAGCTTAAGTTACCCTACAGATTGATGTAATTAGTTCTTATGTGTGTTGATTACAAATTTTATTATGATTTTTTGAAATGTCACGAATTTTGAAAATTTATCTCCCTTTTTATTTTTTCTAAAAAATGATGAAAACCCATTTTCAGTGCTATAAATTTTAATGATATTATAATTTTACACCTTTGAAAAAAATTGAGTTTATTCTATGTATATTTGTGTTTGTATTGAATGTAAATGATTTGGTGTACAGGAAATACTTTTACAGATAACGCTTGGCAAAAATGGCACTTTTGAAGGTGTTGTGAAAAAATGAAAAAGTCACATTTTCAAAAATTTATATCTCTTAAACTATTTGAGCTATAGTAATAAATTTGATGTCCACCATCTTAGATTCTCGAGTTCTTGCAATATTCATGTTGAAAAAAGCTGTAAACCCATTTTAAAAAATCAGTTTGTGGTACCTATTATAATATAAATAATAGATATAGGAACATACAGTGTGCCTAGATAGAAATCTATGTTTGATTACACTTCATGACATTGTTAGTAAAGTATTAGGAAACCATTAATATAGGAAACATTTTTAGTTTTTTTTATTTTTAGTATTTTTTCTTAGTTTTTCTTCATGGTAATATTAAAACTATTTAAAAGTAAACGAGTCAAAGATTCAATACATGCTATTACTTTAAATACCTGGGATCAACCATAAGTGAGAAAAATGATATAATGATAGAGATCGAAAGCAGAATATAAATAGGGAACTGAATATATTACACACTACATAAAATACTGAAAAACAGACAGAGCTCCAGAAAAATTAAAAAAAAAAACAACATATACAAGACAATGATCCGACCAGCAGTAACATATGGTAGCGAAACATGGACCATCACCAAACAAGCAGGAAATATGCTAAACACTGGGGAAGGGAAAATATTTAGGAAAATCTATGGGACAGTAAAGGATAAAAACGAGTGGAGAAATGACAACTCTGTATGTATATATATAAGTAGTCTGTACACACAACCAAAATAAAGAGTCATATAGCGATGAAAATGCGAGGCTGGAAAATTGGCATTAGTGGTCTGTCCTTGTGTCCATTTTGTTTTATGCGCTTGTAAGTCGGATCCTTGATTTCGCTATTGTTTTCTTAAATGCGGGCACATATGGTAACTTCGGGTTCCATAAGAATTACTTAGCGGACACGAACATTTTAAAATAATGTGTTGTCATCACAAAAACACACATGTGTTGGAAATTTCAAATCGAAGTAAGTGATAGTTAGTTTCGAATCGAAGTTGGCGATAGTTAGTTTCGAATTTTAAAAAAATACAACATGTTTATGCCCAGATGAAAGTTTATAAAATATACGATGAATATACATTCATTTAGCAAAAGCCTTTATTTGATTGACAACTTGACAATACATCTGTAAAGACCTGGGTTAGTAGAATCAGAAACAACACAGACAATCTTTTTCCTACAATATTTAACAAGTATTAAGAATGATTGTCTTAAGATACAAACAAAAAAATGGCTGGCCTCAATCAAATGTCTCTTGATCCTTTCGGACATCTCTTCAAAGGAAGACCATTTGACGTAACCTACAGGAATGTCGTTCTCGCGTGTCCATCCACCGCAGGCGAACTTGTACATGTTTACGCATGGGTCAACTGTTGGGTCCAGATAGCTGAGTATAAACTGGCTGGTCTTTTTACATCCGTCAGTTAAGCAAACCTTACCAAGATAAATTAAGTTTGATTAATAATTAAGTAGATAGATTAGGATTAGATGGAATAGTTAGATTAGATTAGACGGGATATATATATATATATACATATATATATATATATATATATATATATATATATATATATAGATAGATAGATAGATAGATAGATAGATAGATCTATCGAGCGCTTTACCATATGACGATCCATATCCTAGATCAGTTGTGGCAAATCTATTTGGGTCAGCGTGCCCGAAATTCAACCAAAAAAAAAAAACACTTATTTATAGCATAGTTTAACACTCCAATTAAAATTCAAGGATGTGATATTTTAGTCGCGAGCCGACCGATGAGGCAGGCGTGCCACAGGTTCGCCGCCAGTGCCCTAGGTAGATAAATAGATCTATCTGTATGGATAGATAGATCGATGAATGGATAGATCGATGGTTTGATGGATAGATTTAATAGCTTCATACTTTAATTTATTTATTTTCTTCTCAAACTTACAATTAATATTCATTTGTCAATTTCGTAATTAAACGATTCAATCGCCAATAAATTCTACTTACTTGCTGGCCGCTGGACGCCTGATCTCTAACCGTGAAGCCGCTGACCACTGTGACACACAAGCTGACCACAAATGCCAGACACCAGAACATAGTTGGCAAAATGTTCGTTCCACAAATTGCAGGCCTTGCACACGTTGACAAATAAATGAATTAAAACGCAGAGACTCAAATACACAGATTTTATATTTACCGCAGCCTACCGTATCAGATTATCGCGTAATTATATGAATTGTTTTCATTATATAACTAGTGCATGCTGGGGGGTATTTCCTATCTCTCCGCACCACAAACCTCAGCTTACTAATTACCTAGTCAGGCTAACTGGAAATCGTCATAGACTGGCACTATTAACAGTAAATTGCCCAGGCGTATATGGTAACATAGGCAAGTGTATTTGTAAGGAGACATGAACACAATTTATGCAGCAGGGTCAAATGCCAAAATTAAATCAGTTCTCAAAGTAACAAATATTGTATGCCTGTACAATGAAACATGTCACCTATGATCGTTTGCTAGTTTTATAATAATTTGGTTAGTTTTGCTTTTATAGCTAGAAGTAAAATATATCTTTATAGCTAGAAGTAAAATATATCTTTATAGCTAGAAGTAAAATATATTTTTATAGCTAGAAGTAAAATATATCTTTATAGCTAGAAGTAAAATATATCTTTATAGCTAGAAGTAAAATATATTTTTATAGCTAGAAGTAAAATATATCTTTATACCTACAAGTAAAATATATCTTTATAGCTAGAAGTAAAAAATATTTTTATAGCTAGAAGTAAAATATACCTTTAAACCTAGAAGTAAAATATATATTTATACCTAGAAGTAAAATATATCTTTATAGCTAGAAGTAAAATATATCTTTATAGCTAGAAGTAAAATATATCTTTATACCTAGAAGTAAAATCTATCTTTATAGCTAGAAGTAAAATCTATCTTTATAGCTAGGGGTAAAATATATCTTTATAGCTAGAAGTAAAATATTTATTCAAAGGTAGAAGCAAAATATTTTAATGCTTATAATTCCTCAACAGGTGCCGAATACATAATCCTGCTGAGGCAACATGCCCGTTGGTCATGCAAGTAGGTATGGAGCATATAGGAAGGAGATCACAAGACCTGTTCTACGGAGAACTTCATCACAGGTTTCAGACAAAGAGATGGTGGCCCTCGCAGTCGTCTACTGACTGACGGTACTCGGCGCAATCTGGCAAACTGGTGTTACTGCCCCCCCCCCACGACCAGTAGCATAACTTACCTTCATTGCGGCCACCTGTTTACTTCTGCCTTTGAAGCCACTCAATGAGCGCAGATCATTTAAATACAAAAAAAACACAACATGCACAATGAACGAGTGACTAGTTAGACGTTATAAGTATGTAGGAATTTTTATTTTTATGATTCATTAATTTCATCCCCGACATTTGGCTAGTCATTTCATCCCCACATTTGGCTAGTCATTTCATCCCCACATTTGGCTAGTCATTTCATTCCCACATTTGGCTAGTCATTTCATCCCCACAATTGGCTAGTCATTTTATCCCCACATTTGGCTAGTCATTTCATTCCCACATTTGGCTAGTCATTTCATCTCCACATTTGGCTAGTCATTTTATCCCACACATTTGACTAGTCATTCCATCCCCACATTTGACCAGTCATTTCATCCCCACATTTGACTAGTCATTTCATCCAACACATTTGACGAGTCATTTCATCCCCACATTTGACTAGTCATTTCATCCCCACATTTGACTAGTCATTTCATCCCACACATTTGACTAGTCATTTCATCCCACACATTTGACTAGTCATTTCATCCCCACATTTGACTAGTCATTTCATCCCACACATTTGACTAGTCATTTCATCCCACACATTTGACTATTCATCATTAAACAAAAATTAGGACCTTATAATTCTGATAACTTGAAGAAAGAAGATTCGTTGGTCGCGATGTCGTTATTCCTCCAGACGTTCTGAAGTTCATGGGTTCGAGTCATTCAGATACTACAGTTTTACTAAGTTACTTCTTTTTTTTTTTTTTTAAATTATTATTAGTCGTTCACTATTTTTACTACGTGTTCAAAGTCAAGAAATATATATATATATATGTGCTCTTTTTATGTCTGTAGGGTACTCTTGTTATCATAAACCCAATTCACTTAATTGGTGCTCCACATACCAACAGGAATGTATGGAGACAGAATAGCCAACGTAATCATCGCTCTAATCGTGCAATGCTGTTATTAATGAAATTATTGCTGTCGTATGTAAGTAACATTTGGCAAATATATGTTACAGACGTGAGTAACATTGATACGGGCGGATGGGGTGGGGGTGGGGGTGGGGGAGTGTGAGAAAGTTATATATGGTAGAAATATTACTATTTTTGCCTGCCATTAACTTCGATTTAACAAAAGGAAAAAAAAAGTTTTACTCATATAAAAATCAGCTGTTAATACCTACCAGGTCAAATAGTTTTATTTCGGATTAGGGTAAAGGTTAAAGGGGTAAAGACGATACTTTTAACTTCGGTGGTTCTCTAGGTATAAGCCGTTACATACTGGTACTACACATTGAGCTGTTATTGCCAAGTGTATGGTTCTTTTAATAATGACGACTGTGTTTACTATTTT
Source organism: Bulinus truncatus (assembly GCA_021962125.1). Classification (NCBI taxonomy): domain Eukaryota; kingdom Metazoa; phylum Mollusca; class Gastropoda; family Planorbidae; genus Bulinus; species Bulinus truncatus. The sequence continues at coordinate 10,911,530 of JAGDYQ010000008.1, forward strand.
TTTTAAATGGTGTGTGAAATCCATGTAAGGATGAGCTGAAATCTCTTAGATCCTGTAAACCACTAATGGGACGGTTTTTATGGTTGCCCTTCTTTCATCCCCACCAGTGCCGATAGTGCAATGGCCATGGAGGCACCACGGGAGAACTTGAGCCAAGACCTGAAAAATGTCCTTGGTCCTCACCGGGGATCGAACCAGGTAGTTTCAGGTCGACAGCCGAGCGCTTTAACGCACGACCATCCGTCCCCTTTTTTTTAATGGTAAATTCAAGTAAACTACATATCGTTATGTACATGCCATATAAATGTTATGTGTATGTTATGTGCATGTTATGTGTGTGTTATGCGCATGTTTTATGCATGTTATGTGCACGTTTTATGCATGTCATGTGTATGGTATGTTCATGTTATTGTATGCTATATACATGTTCTGTACATGTTTTGGACGTGCTGTGTAGGGCCTATATGGTATGTGCATTTTATGCACCAAATTATAAGGAGGTGAGTTGGACAAGTCTGCACGGAATATATTTCATACAGTATAACTATTTTAAAAAGCTCTTAGCATATTGACTATAATCGATGGTACCATTTGTCTTAAGTTCACAATTTTTTAGAGCATTTTCGAAAGAAAAATGCTCTATTGTCCCCGTTTTGTCTGTCTGTCTGTCCGTCATCACCCTAGATCTCAACAACCATAAGTCCTAGACCCATGATGTATATATCATTTTGTAGGTCTTGGCCTGCCAAGAAATGACTTTTTTCCATTTCGCGATCTTATCTCTCAGGGCCGTAAAAGGGGCCTTAGTACCGTTTTTTACTATATAAGCTATATTAATAAAGGAGCGCTATATCTCAGCAACTATAAGTCCTAGACCCAAGTTGTATATATCATTTTGTAGGTCTTGGCCTGCCATGTGTACATCAATAGTTCATTTTGCGATAGTACCTCTGAGGACTTCAGGGCTCCTTAGGGGCTTATATATTATATATACACCTTGTACGTTCAATAACCCGTTCACTTGGGTCGAAATACTGCAGCACGTAGTTTCACCAAGATTTATTAAGAAACTCATCAAATGAAATAGTAAGCTTGTGTTCTGAGTTTAATTGAAAGTATCAGAGCTATGCAACAATTGACGGAGTTTTCGGACGATTAAATGACTATAATTTCGAATGTTTTCAATTATGAGTCCTATTTCAGTAACCACAAACCACTTGTAGTTAGATTTAAGAGACAATAATTTTTTTTTCAAATATAAAGAAACGTCTTTATAATTTTTTTACAGATATATGCATTACACAATTGAATTTATAAACATTTCTTAAATTTACAAATATTTACTGAAAGCTAACAAACGTAGTGATACATAACACGAAAATGCGCTAACACGTCCTGTGTCCAGAATGGAACAGGCTTAATTGCTTGTTTTAATAGCGTACAACCTTAATATTGATAAACAATACACGAGAAAAAAAAACACAAATATTTCGTCTTTCGTAAATGTCAATTTAAATATTGTATCATTTACATTCTGTGATCTGCACAATGAGTCGTTGTTGTTGTTTTTGTTATTATTATTTTGAAAATATTTTCAATAAATTAAAAAAAAGAAATACTTTCCTTTATAACACAACAAGCAAACATGCATTGTTCACTGCTCTGTTATTTCTTAAAACAATTGAACCCTGCAGGGACTAGGCGTGAGTGTTGCCGGTCATAACTCTTAGAGAAAAACTTATCGATGATTTTATGATATATACAAAGCGAAAACGAAAAGATAGCTATATAATGGTAATGTGTTTATTGAATATAGTTAGCATAATCATTCATATTAAAATGACTACAAGTTGAAATTTATATAACATAATTTATATATTGTGGAGAAATAATATAGTCTAAGCTTGATGTCGCAATTTGGTAGGCTCCGCCCACCACAGTATCTATGGCGTCATTCCGCCATCTTGAGTGTAAATATTGGGAACTTTGGTGTATACGTCATTTGGTACAAATGACGTATATTATACCGACAGTTGGGAGCACATGGTTTGTTTTATATTCAGTCGAGCTCTGTGCATCATAGGATGCGGATGCATGTTCTAGCAGAGTCTAGCTTTGGGCATCGATGTTGATGGATGCATATTTACAGTTTGCTATTGTACTCCTCCTGGATTTACCTTTATGTCAGTTCATGTTCAAGAATTAAATGATTGTTTGATGTTACTTCACTGGAATTAACTTCGTGATCTGTGTTGTCTGAATTATTACACCTTCTACAAGTATCTTCATTATAAGGACCCGTAACATATATTTGGCGCCTCCGACGGAGTAATCAATACTATTTGGAGTACGTAACATATATTTGGCACCTCCGACGTCGAACTGACTGACTTGGCTGGATTCAGGAGCAGCGGAGTGAGTACATTAAGACTCGTTGTAATTACCGGTTAAGTATTCATCGGTGAATTACGTGACGGCCACCACCCTGGGTGCGCGCCGTGAAAACTGTGTTCTGTAGTGGCCAGCGTTGTTGTTTGCTGACGTGGCCGACGTTATTGTTTGCTGAAGTGGCCGATGTTACTGTTTGCTTAAGTGGCCAACCCTATTGTTTGCTGAAGTGGCCGATGTTACTGTTTGCTTAAGTGGCCAACCCTATTGTTTGCTGAAGTGGCCGACGTTACTGTTTGCTGAAGTGGCCAACCCTATCGTTTGCTGAAGTGGCCGACGTTACTGTTTGCTGAAGTGGCCAACCCTATCGTTTGCTGAAGAGGCCGACGTTACTGATTGCTGAAGTGGCCAACCCTATCGTTTGCTGAAGTGGCCGACGTTACTGTTTGCTGAAGTGGCCAACCCTATCGTTTGCTGAAGTGGCCGACGTTACTGTTTGCTGAATAGGCCAACTCTATTGTTTGCTGAAGTGGCCGACGTTTCTGTTTGCTGATGTGGCCAACCCTATTGTTTGCTGAAGTGGCCGACGTTACTGTTTGCTGAAGTGGCCAACCCTATTGTTTGCTGAAGTGGCCGACGTTACTGTTTGCTGAAGAGGCCAACCTTGCTATTTGCTGAAGAGGCCAACCTTGCTGTTTGCTGAAGTGGCCAACCTTGCTGTTTGCTAAAGAGGTCAACCCTACTGTTGCTGAAGTGGCCAACTTTACTGTTTAAAGTGGCCAGAGTTGCTGTGTACTGACGGGGCCGATGTTACCGTTTGGCTGGCAATCCCCTCCTCATCGTCAGAGGACCCCACCATAGGATCTCCGAGGATCAACCAAGGCTCATCGAACATCGCGGACAGGGATCACCAAGGATCAACCCATGTGTTAGCCAACCCCACTATCGGAAAACATCGAACTGTTAGAGACTGTGCCAATCACTCAGTAAATGACAAGTTTTTGCGCATTTAAAACAAAAACATATATAACTTACTAGCATTTATACCCCTACTAATTATAATCATTGTTACTTGACACTTGAATGCTGCTAGCTTACACCGCCAGTCACGATATTACTCTCTTTAAGTCGAATGTAAAATGTATTATTTTTAATAGCCTATAATATCTCATACTATTTATAAATATAAACGCATAGATGTTTAGTGCAATAAGATGTTTAACTTTTAGGTATTAAATGTGCTCATTCTATATATACACTATATAAAACAATAGGTAAATAGATATGACTATTGATTTCATCATGTTTACAATTAGAGTTTCCGGGAGTTACCCCTCTTTTAAAAATGTATAATAGGGAAATGACGTCACAGAGGAATTTTATCTATGGCGCCGTCGAGATTACTTTAATATAGTAAAATACTAAAATAAAAATATTTATTACAATTAAACTACCCATCGAGATGAAACGAAACCTGTCCTATAACCTTCCCCATGTAATTATGTGTATGTGTAACAAATGTTACGTTATTTTGTTTGTCTGGATCTTGAGTTATAAGGGAACAGACAGACAGACAGACAACAAATGCGTCTTATAAGTATATATCACCTTACCATCATGCATTCATAATTCACCTATCTATCATGCAATCATCTTCCACAAATCTATCTACCATCTTTCTTTCTATGTAATCCATCGTGAGATATTGAAAACCACTAGTATTAGAGTGAAGCATCAACACTAGTCTTTTATGTATTGACGTTTACATTAAAATATTGATGGCTAACTGCTATTGCGTATGCCCACCCGTAAAATGTATAAGTTCAACGGGGTCCGCGACCAAATAATTGTCAGGCCTACCTAAAAATTTCAATGGGAGCCTTATTTGCAAACTACATCAAGGTCAACTTAGGAGGGGGGGGAGGGGACAAACTAAATGCTTTTTTATGTAGAGGGTTGTTGTTAACAGCGTCATGGTCACAAATAGGGAGGGCCACCGTTACACTAGTCGGGGGGCCCTGAGATAATAGCAACAGGTTCACCGAAAGGGAGGGCCACCCAAACACTAGTCAGCGGGCCCTGAGCTAACAGCTTCAGGGTCACCAATAGGGAGGGTCACCCAAACACTACTCAGGGGCCCCTGAGCTAACAGCATCAGGGTCACCTATAGACCACCGTTACACTTATCAACTGGTCCCTTGTCAAAAGAGTCTCTAAGAGACACGAATATGAGTGCTCAAAACTTACTGGCAACAATTCCAAATTTTCAGTACAGGGACGAAAACCAGTTACCAATGCTAGACTACCTTTGACAGTATCCTTTTACCTATCACATGAATGTTTTGCTGTAGGTGTCAATGACACTGATGTTATGAGTAGAGTAGATCTAAAGGACATGTAAACTATGCTGCTGCATAGAAACCCTTCCTCCCTTCCCGTCTCCTCTCCCCCACCTAAAGAATTTAATTTTTTAAACAACAAACAAACCATGGCAACAAAAATGAGACCAAGCTAAATCGACCTAACCCATACCATGGCAATATGAGACCAAGCGATATCAACTTAACAGACCCTGGCAATATGAGACCAAGCGATATCAACTTAACAGACCCTGGCAATATGAGACCAAGCGATATCGACTTAACACAAACCATGGCAAGATGAGACCACGCGATATCGACTTAACACAAACCATGGCAAGATGACACCAAGCGATATCGACTTAACACAAACCATGGCAAGATGACACCAAGCGATATCGACTTAACACAAACCATGGCAAGATGAGACCACGCGATATCGACTTAACACAAACCATGGCAAGATGAGACCAAGTTATATCGACTTAACACAAACCATGGCAAGATGAGACCAAGCTATATCGACTTAACACAAACCATGGCAAAATGAGACCAAGCTATATCGACTTAACACAAACCATGGCAAGATGAGACCAAGCGATATCGACTTAACACAAACCATAGCAATATGAGACCAAGCGATATCGACTTAACACAAACCATGGCAAGATGAGACCAAGCGATATCGACTTAACACAAACCATAGCATTATGAGACCAAGCGATATCGACTTAACACAAACCATAGCATTATGAGACCAAGCGATATCGACTTAACACAAACCATGACAAGATGAGTTGAAGATATATCGACTTAACACAAACCATGGCAATATGAGACCAAACAATATTAACTTGACTGTTGTGGGGTCAGATTTTGTTTTTATTCGTCTACAGATTGAATCAACTGAATTTTGTGTACTTCTTTTATTTTCAAAAGTACAGAGTATTAAACTTACCAACCAATTAAAAAATAAATGTACATAGCCAACGAAATACAATTTTCATTTTTTTATTTTAAAAGATAAAATTTCTCATAGATATTTTTTTTTTGCTAATTAAAGTGAACAACAATTCTTGAGTAAAATAAAAAATATGTTTTCTTTATTTTTTTTTTTTGAGAAATTATTGTTTGTGTTAAGTAACATCTTTTTCACCAAACTTCACATTTCTTCTCTGGGTTCATAGGTGATTTCAATGGACAGTTGAAAGCTGCAGAAAATTCTTTGCTGTTGGAGACTGTTCCAATAACTCTGTAAAAAAATGGTTGTTGCACATTTTAAATTACATCTGTAAGTGTTATAATTTATGAACCTACATTTCTGATTTGATATATAAAGATGTGTTACACCAGAGCTAGGAGGACGGGTGCATTACAGATATGTAGATAAAGATGTGTTACACCAGAGCTAGGAGGACGGGTGCACTACAGATTTGTAGATAAAGATGTGTTACACCAGAGCTAGGAGGACGGGTGCATTATAGATATGTAGATAAAGATGTGTTGCACCAGAGCTAGGAGGACGGGTGCATTACAGATATGTAGATAAAGATGTGTTACACCAGAGCTAGGAGGACGGGTGCATTACAGATATGTAGATAAAGATGTGTTACACCAGAGCTAGGAGGACGAGTGCATTACAGATATGTAGATAAAAGAGATTTCATAAAATCAAGGAGAACTTTTAGGATGTGTGCTTTTGTTTATTATTATATTAAACACAAACCGTGTTATCATGGAGCAGGCAGTTGGGATAAATATACACCTTGTTATAACCATAATCTGATTGCTCGTTAGCTTGAGTCCATCTGTACAAGCAGTTCTATATCTCTTATTTTACTGTGATAGGCGCCTGTAGATATGTGTACACAAATGTAGGACTTAACTAACCTGAACTGATTGTGGGCGTGGTCATCATTGCGTATACTCGATATCGCGTAATCCTTTGTATACTCTGCACAATAGAACTGAAAGATATAATTCATCACAGATATTATCTGCTCAACATAACCAAAAGATATATAATTCATACTTACTTTAAAAAAATTTAATTGAAAATTTGTTTACATAAGAAATCTTTTAAATTAAAAAAATATTTCTACAATGATATGAAATTTAGGTTTCATTGGAATAATTCTTTTAACGAGTATGTGCCTAAAATAACTGATTTTTACAATGAGTATTTTTTTCTTAATAATTCTTTCGAGCTTTTCTTCGTAAGTCAGTTTCTGAAAACTTACATAATTGTAAAGGATCTTATATTTACAAAAAAAAAAATGAAGTCGACTAAATCTCAACTTGTTATGTCAGCTTCCATTTAGAAATATCAAGTCAACCTAATTTCACCTTAGGTTAACTAACACACAGGCCTACATATCAGGTGAACCTACATGACTGAGTCCTAAAAAATACAGTTGGTCATCGGTCAGGTTCAGGCCAGGCAGAGACAGGTCATGTGACTTAATGGCCGACTTGTAAGCTCTGTACGCCATCTTGATCCCACCGTTGTCAGCAATGTTCTCCCCTAGAGTGAGCAAACCACTGATCTGTACAGAATAAATGTCATCTATATTAGCGGCTAGAAAAATATGCACAGTACTCTATTAAATAGATTAAATGGTATTTATGTGTTCCTAGTACTTTGGATTTGTGTGATGCATGTAGAGTAACGAGCAACACAGACTACAGCTTATGTCTGGTGTCACAGAGAAATGTTGTCCAACAGACTACAGCTTATGTCTGGTGTCACAGAGAAATGTTGTCCAACAGACTACAGCTTATGTCTGGTGTCACAGAGAAATGTTTCCTCACAGACTACAGCTTATGTCTGGTGTCACAGAGAAATGTTTCCTCACAGACTACAGCTTATGTCTGGTGTCACAGAGAAATGTGTCCTCACAGACTACAGCTTATGTCTGGTGTCAAAGAGAAATGTTGCCCTACAGACTTCAGCTTATGTCTGGTGTCAAAGAGAAATGTTGTCCTACAGACTACAGCTTATGTCTGGAGTCACAGAGAAATGTTTCCTCACAGACTACAGCTTATGTCTGGTTTTACAGAGAAATGTTTCCTCACAGACTACAGCTTATGTCTGGTGTCAAAGAGAAATGTTTCCTCACAGACTACAGCTTATGTCTGGTGTCAAAGAGAAATGTTGCCCTACAGACTACAGCTTATGTCTGGTGTCAAAGAGAAATGTTGCCCAACAGACTAAAGCTTATGTCTGGTGTCACAGAGAAATGTTGCCCAACAGACTACAGCTTATGTCTGGTGTCACAGAGAAATGTTTCCTCACAGACTACAGCTTATGTCTGGTGTCAAAGAGAAATGTTTCCTCACAGACTACAGCTTATGTCTGGTGTCACAGAGACATATTGCCCTACATACTACATCTTATGTCGGTTATAACAGAAAAAAAGTTTCCCCGCGTAAATGCAAAATAAATTGCCTATCACAAACAAATAAATATGGTAACAGTATTCTAATTTGTTTATAGGTACCAGTGAATATAGATAGATAAATAAAGTCTTACATTTTGACCATAAACTTCAAAAGTATTGTACTGGTCAATCAGACATTGAGCTCGCTTGTCAAACTCCTCGGCCACATGCGGCGTCCAGTTGTCTTTCATGTTGCCATCTTTGTCAAAGAGACGTCCAGAACTGTCAAAGGCGTGGACAATTTCATGGGCGAGTATAGCTCCAAGTGTCCCGTAAAGATAGGGCCTAAACGGACCAATGGTAAAGAAGTTGTACAATTTTGCAGTGAAAGTGAAAAGATATATTTTTGATCATCGACAACATTTTCCTCGGATTTCGAGCTGAAATATTCTATATTTTTTAGACATTTTTAGTGACTATTTAAAAAATACTACAGCTTTCGTTTTTTATAACCATGCGGCTAGTAGTGGGTCAGATCACTGCCCACTGAATTACACTATGACGATGGCAGTGGTCAGATGCAGAGTAGGATTCATCCATTTCTTAGCCATGGCACTCTAAGGGGATCGTGTAGCAGCAAATTACAGGGCAAAGACGGAGTTACTCACTAATGTACAGTCAAGACCCACAATAAGGACTGCACCGTACTATGGTGCAAGTGGGTGTAAAACACATGGGTGATAACCCTATGGGGCGGCAGCCCGTATGGGGCGACAAAATGTAGCATCTGAGACGGAATATTTTGAAAGAGAAAAAAACGAAGAGTATTTTTTCATGAATTGAAAGGCACAGATTGGAAGTTTTGCAAGTGAGTACTTTATATGGACTGTTTAAATTAGTTATAAATATTATTAGCGCGGGATTTCGGGCACAAGCTACGGTGTTAAACTTATATGTGATTACGAAGTGAGGTATGTTCAATTACGCAAAAAACCTTAAGTGTTTAGTGCGAAGCCCATCTTAATTTGTCGCCCATCTTAATATGTCGTCTATCTAAATGTATCGCCCATCTTAATAGGTTGCCCATCATAATAGGTCGTCCATCCTAATGTGTCGCCCATCCTAATGTGTCGCCCATCTTAATAGGTTGCCCATCTTAATAGGTCGTCCATCCTAACGTGTCGCCCATCTTAATGTGTCGCCCACCTTAATAGGTCGTACATCCTAATGTGTCGCCCATCTTAATGTGTCGCCTATCTTAATGTGTTGCCCATCTTAATGTGTCGCCCATCTTAATGTGTCGCCCATCTTAATAGGTTGCCCATTTTAATAGGTCGTCCATCCTAATAGGTCGCCCATCTTATTATGTCGCCCAACTTAAAATGTCGCCCATATTAATGTGTCGCCCATCTGAACATGTCACCCATCTGAACATGTCGCCCATCTGAACATGTCACCCATCTGAACATGTCACCCATCTGAACATGTCGCCCATCTGAACATGTCACCCATCTGAACATGTCGCCCATCTGAACATGTCGCCCATCTGAACATGTCACCCATCTGAACATGTCGCCCATCTTAACATGTCGCCCATCTTAATATCTCGCCCATCTTAATATGTCACCCATCTTAATAAATTGTGTCATGTAGCCTGTTATGATCAGAGGCGTAACTTTTGTTTGTGTTGCCCGGGGAGAACTTGTACAGTGCCGTCCCATTACCAAACCGAAAAATCTAAATTGGTGAGCGGTGAAAAGAAACGAGCACTGGAGGCTTACAAAATTTAGATATAAATACAGTGGATTCTGCTTAATTGGGATACCGCTTAGTTGGGACAGCCGCTTATTTGGGACAGAACTCAAAGAAACCAAACCAAGAAGCCAATAGTAAATTTGTATTTTTAATTGGGACAGCCGCTTAATTGGGACAAAAAGCCCCGGTCCCGATGTGTCCCAATTAAGCGGAATCGACTGTATTTCACTCTATTTTTTTTATGAAATGTTGTGAAAATCTTCATAAAATGTTTAATGCATGGAAAGTATCGGAAGTGGTTTTGAAATTTAACAGCTTTTGTTGGACGCTAGAAAAAGGTATACTGCTCGTACATTGCATTGCAGATTTTAGTTTTCTGAATATTATTAATGGCCTATCAGCCACAGAAAAATTGCTCAGAAATGAAAGCTTTGCATACATTTTGAATAAAAAATCTAGCAAACATGTCTCTAGCCGAGAACAGTGAAAAAAAAGTCTGTGTAATAATTAGATAGTTAACTCATTTCCAATAAAAAAAAACATTTGGACGATTGATCCAATAGGGAAAGTGCTACACATTCTAGGGGACGGATAGTCGTGTGGTAGGTCGCTCGACTGTCGACCTGAATGTACCTGGTTCGATCTCCGGTGCGGATAAATTTATATTTCAGGTCATAGCTTAGGTTCCCGCTCCGTCATCCGTAGTGCCTCCATGGCCATTGCACTATCGGCCATGGTGGTGATCAAAAAAGGGCACCATAAAAACCGTTCCATTAGTGGTTTAGAAGATCAAAGTGATTTCGCCTCAGTCTTACAGGGACTTCTTCACACACCCATTCGCTGCGATGAAGCGATTATTCCCAGAAATTCAATGTGTATATATATATAAATATACTAGCTGTACATTGCAAAACCTTCGGATAGAGTTATATCCCCTTAGGCTTGATCGGTATATTAGGCTATTTTTCGGTTTCGGGCAGATCCGATTTTTTCACGTTTGCATTTTAAACTGGAATACTGTTGTATTAATTGTTTTCTTTACATTTAACGCAGAACCCATATCGCTTATATATTACACCTATCCCCCGATTTACACGGTAGATACGTTCCTGAGAAAAACCTGTAAATCGAACATTAAAAATTTTCAAGTCAAAACCGTCAAGTCAAAAATGCATAATTTTTCTATTTAACAGTTGTGATTTTTTTTTCAATATTTTAAGGTGTACACAGAAATAAAAATAAAGTGCATTGACAGGTTAAAATATGTCATATATTACGCAAAAACTATTTTTTTTTAATTTAATTACAATACATTAAACAGAAGGACAACAAATAAAGCCAAAGGTGTTTTATTATCCTTCATCACTGTCAGGAATTACTCTCATTCTTTTCTAGTAGTTCTTATTATAGCTTTATTCATGCTATATGATTTTGCAACATCTACTCCCCTATCTCCCTTTCGTAAGCGATCCTAAATTTCGATTTTAGTTTCTAAAGAAATAACTTTTTTTTTAACTTCTTTCTACATTATAAGCCTATAATTTTTTTTTAAATTTATTTACATTTATAATAATCTAAATTATTCACTCACTTGTAATTTACGAATATGGAAAATGAAATATTTCTGAAACTGTGAAACTTTCACTCAAATACAATTTTCTTTAGATAAAACTTTAATTTTAAGCGAAGAAATACAGACACAGTGTGAGTGTGCAGCAAGTCAGCACATAAGCTCGGGATTCCCCGTGAGATGTGCACACAGCGCACGTGTTCATTCACAGTAGCATTTAGGAGAGTGCGATTAAAAAAAAACTTTTTTGGAAAACCGTGTAAAAGCGAAAACGTGTAAAACAAGTACCGTGTAAATCGGGGGGATAGGTGGTATTAGATATTAGTAAAAATCGTTGATAGTAATGTCTAATTTAGTAATTAAAATGTTTCAACAGTATTTAGGCCACTCACGTGGGATAGTCCTTGGAAACGATTGGTTCCTGTAGTATCCCAGCCAACACCACCACCTCGTTCTCCTGCATGTTGTAGTAGGCGTTGACTGTGTCAGGGGTGATGAGCCACCTGTTTGTAGAGAGAATGGACAGGAGTACGCTCGTAAGTCTTAATATTGTATGTCGGCTGACAGATAGCCAATTGTTTATAGATAGACGAGGAAACTCATCAGTCGTAATTGTATGTCGGCTGGCAGATAGCCAATTGTTTATAGATAGACGAGGAAACTCATCAGTCGTAATTGTATGTCGGCTGGCAGATAGCCAATTGTTTATAGATAGACGAGGAAACTCATCAGTCGTAATTGTATGTCGGCAGGAAGATAGCCAATTGTTTACAGGTAGACGAGGAAACCCGTCAGTCATAAACGCCACACTTACATATTGTCATCTTTACTTATGTAGTGCATGAAATTGATAGACGAGAACTGATGTACATATGTAATGTGATGGTAGATGGTCCTTTAGGGTAATGTGATGGTAGATGTTTGACCCTGATGGTAATTTAAGGTAATGTGATGGTAGATGCTAGACCCTGATGGTAATTTAGGGAAATGTGATGGTAGATGCTAGACCCTGATGGTCCTTTAGGGTAATGTGATGGTAGATGCTAGACCCTGATGGTAATTTAAGGTAATGTGATTGTAGATGCTAGACCCTGATGGTAATTTAAGGTAATGTGATGGTAGATGCTAGACCCTGATGGTAATTTAAGGTAATGTGATGGTAGACACTAGACCCTGATGGTAATTTAAGGTAATGTGATGGTAGATGCTAGACCCTGATGGTAATTTAAGGTAATGTGATTGTAGATGCTAGACCCTGATGGTAATTTAGGGTAATGTGATGGTAGATGCTAGACCCTGATGGTAATTTAGGGTAATGTGATGGTAGATGTTTGACCCTTATAGTCCGTTAAGGCTTAGGGATTTTTTTTAAACACATTTTATCATTAGTATTGATTTCTCAAGCCAAATGTCTAATTTGAGTTGCGCGTATCTCGTTGCGATGTTCTCTAAATACTTACTAGAAAATATTTGTTTATAAATCATTAGAGCGAACTAATATTTTACACTTTTATTATGTAAAGTAGGTCACCAAAATAAATTAATAGAATGAAACCAAAAGACTGACACAGACAGACCGTTGAATCGATTAATAAACATTTATAAATGTGTACATGTTGATAGTTTTACATAATTATCTAGTTAGACTCACAGACATACAGATGTACAGACGAAGACAGTAAGACATTTTTACAAATCAATAAAATTAGATTTAACAACAATACTTTAGACTTACACATTTCTCAATGGTGGTTGTCTCAATTTTCTCTTTTCTATGTTGGTGTGAAATTTGATGGAATGAATGAAGTTCCTGAAATATTCACCTTCCTCTATCTCTAGATCTTCATATTCGGCGTCCAGTATGCTCGGGTCAAGGATCCAGTCCGGGTATCCCACTTGGTTGGTCATGGCCTGGGCTTTCTCTTTCAGATTTCTCTTGGTCTCGTCGTCCAGCCAGGTGAGTTGATTCATATTACTAATGAACTCATGCTCAATGTCGTCCAGTGCAGTCACAACCTTAGGGGAAAGTCAATGGTCACTGACTTAGTCATTGGTGGTTAACTTATTCATTGGTGGTGTCTTAGTGATTGGTGGTGACTTAGTCATTGGTGGTGACTTAGTCATTGATGGTTGAATTAGTCATTGATGATTGACTTAGTCATTGTTGGTTGACTTAGTCATTGATAAAAGATGTGCTAAAAGAAACAAGAATCTTTGATAGCAAACTAAGTCACTGACAGCAAACTAAGTCAATGGTAGCAAACTAAGTCACTGGAAGCAAACTTAGTCATTGACAGTAAACTAAATCATTGAAAGTAAACTAAGTCATTGACAGCAAACAAAGTCATTGACAGCAAACTAAGTCAATGGCAGCAAACTAAGTCATTGACAGCAAAATAAGTCCCTGACAGCAAACTAAGTTTCTGACAGCAAACTAAGTTATTGGCAGCCAACTAAGTCACTGACAGAAAACTTTTTCATCGACAGCAAATTAAGTTATTGACAACAAAATAAGTCACTGACAGCAAACTAATCATCAACAGAAAACTAAGTCATTTGCAGCAAGCTAAGTCACTGACAGCAAACTAAGTCACTGACAGCAAACTAAGTCAGTGGCAGCAATTTAAGTCATTGGCTGCGAATTAAGTCATTGACTGCGAACTTTCATTCATATCCGCCATTGTTATTTAAAGAAAAAAAAAGAAGCCATTGAAGAAAGTCATTCAATGTACAGAAAGTTAGCAATAACTACGGATGTGATTTTGTTCGTTTATTTATGGTTACCTTGACAACAGTTTCCTGAGAGAAGTGTCGGTCCACGTACAATGCACTAGTGACGAATGGCATCAGCTTCTTTGATTTTTCCAAACATTTTTCCTGTCTGGGGTCCAAATCTATTATTTCATCGGCAGGTTTCGTGGCAAATACGTCAGCGACTGAGAATCCTTTAGGGAGGTAGCCCATGGTGGGGAGAAGTAGATTCCAAATGATGTAGTTGGCCAAAACTCTGAAAATGTATGGTTGACATGTTATATTTCGCTGTAGTCAAGCTCTGAAATGTTTGGATGAAAGATTAGCATCGACTGTAGCCAAACTTTGAAATACATGGATGATATACTATTATCGAATGTAGCTAAAACCCTAAAATGTATTATGGATATGTTAACATTGAAGGTAGCCAAAACTCTGAAATGTATTTGATATATAAACACTGACAGTATGAGATATTCTGAACATGTAAGGATGAAATTTTAAGCATCACTCCCTGTGGTGTCTCCGTGGGCCAATGACCGGCTACCATGCTTAATTAGTGGGACGGGTGGTCGTTCGGTAAACATCACTCCACTGTCGACCTATTAGTCTTGAGTTCGCCCCCTCTGTGATTATCAATGGATTTTTTTTCCCCAAGTCCTGGAGAAATTCGGTTAAATGTCCCACCCTTAAATGGATGCCCTGACTTTAAGTAAAGGGGCTGGGTGGGCGTTAACCTAATCCCTTTAAGGCAGTAGTAGCAAAACAAAAAAATAGATGAATGATATTCTCAATCTGGCCTGATCGCCCTTTAGGGTTTAACGAGCTATTGTTGCCCTTTAGGGTTTAACGAGCTATTGTTGCCCTTTAGGGAACTACTGTCATCCCTTAATAGCATTTGTGGGACGGATGGCCGAGTGATGTAGATACTCGACCGTCGACCTGAGAATCCTGGGTTCGATCCTCGGTGAGGCCCATGGAAATTTTTCCAGGTGAAATTTGGTGCACATAAGACATAAGTCCACCCAGCTGTAAATGGGTACCTGACTTAAGTTGTGGAAGTAAAGGCGGCTGGGCGTTGTGCTAACCACACAATCCGTTCATATTCCGAGGTTATAGAAACAGATGAATTCTACTCTTTGTCTGTCCCGATGGCCGGATAAGGCTAAGGGAACTTTACTTTTTTTTAATAGAATTTGTTTCAATCAGTATTATTAGGTTAAGGCCTCCTTTTCTTTTGTTTTTTTTTCTGTGATGACTCAAGCCTATTAACATGTTGCTTTGTTTTAATGTTTTACATTAATTTTACGGTATCAGACAATCACACAACTCTCTATTCATACTCTCTATCATATGAGTTGATGACTGTCTTAAGTTGTTTGAAGTAACTTGGAGTTGCCACATTAATTAGGTCGTCAGATGTCACGACGCCCTTGCCAAATATCGCATCCATGTATTTCTGCATGTCAATCTGTCAGTACAAGATGTGAGAAATGAAATGATATATATATATATATATATATATATATATATATATATATATATATATATATATATATATATATATATATATATATATGACAGTGGTCAGTCGATAAAACAAGGAAACATTGCAATGTAAGAGGTAAACATCTATGCATCTGACTACGGTCTTCACTGACAGACTTAAACGTTAATAAAATAGTATTTGTATTGATGTTAATTAAATTACCAATATGTATATACTATTGAGAATTGTGTATAATAGTTTTAAAAAAATTGCTTGCTGCACGTTACTCGTAAATTGAGCGTAAACCAAAAAAAAATAAGTCTATGAAATCAAATAACTTACCCAACTTCCGATCAATTTCTGGAATTGACGGAGTGTCATTAAGTTGTACAACTTATTTGGGTTAGTCATCTCTTCTTTGGGTATAAATATCTGTTGAAATAAATAAAAAGTATCGATAATAGGTAAATACACTTTTCAAAAGATTGTTGTACAATCATACTTCTATTACGATATAAATTTGTTAACTTTTGGGTTTTTTGTTGTTGTTGTTTTTTTGGAAATCGGGTAATGTCTAAACTTTCGAGCTTCTAAAGTTCAAATCAGCTTATTTTCCAACTTGAAATCTAATAAAATTTATAATTCCTCTCCTAGATCTGTTATTCCCTTTTGGATGTCTGTTAGTGTACTGGTGAGTGTGGTATGTCGTTTAATAAGGTCATGCAGGCCTGATCGTTGGTGGAGCGTGTTAGTCATTGGTCAAGGATCACAAGACACGAAGAAGGTATGCGGGCGGTCCGGGAAGTCTGACGTCGTTGATTCACGAGGAAGTCTCACGATGTGGTCTCATAGTGTGGTCTCATGGTGTGGTCTCACGGTGTGTGGTCTCATGGTGTGGTCTCACGGTGTGGTGGTTAGGTGTGATATCTAGGTGTATTCTTTTGGTGTGGTCTCATAGTGTGGTCTCACGGTGTGGTGGTTAGGTGTGATATCTAGGTGTAATCTTTTGATGTGGTCTCACGGTGTGGTCTCATGGTGTGGTCTCACGGTGTGGTGGTTAGGTGTGATATCTAGGTGTAATCTTTTGGTGTGGTCTCATAGTGTGGTCTCACGGTATGGTGGTTAGGTGTGATATCTAGGTGTAATCTTTCGGTGTGGTCTCATAGTGTGGTCTCACGGTGTGGTGGTTAGATGTGATATCTAGGTGTAATCTTTTGATGTGGTCTCACGGTGTGGTCTCATGGTGTGGTCTCACGGTGTGGTGGTTAGGTGTGATATCTAGGTGTAATCTTTTGGTGTGGTCTCATGGTGTGGTGTCACAGTGTGGTGGTTAGGTGTGATATCTAGGTGTAATCTTTTGGTGTGGTCTCATGGTGTGGTCTCACGGTGTGGTGGTTAGGTGTGATATCTAGGTGTAATCTTTTGGCGTGGTCTCACGGTGTGGTCTCATGGTGTGGTGGTTAGGTGTGATATCTAGGTGTAATCTTTTGGTGTGGTCTCACGGTGTGATCTCACGGTGTGGTCTCTAGGTGTGGTCTCACGGTTAGATCTCAAGATTTAATCTCAGGTTTTAGTCTCACTATGTGGTCTCATTGTGTGGTCTCACGGGGTGGTGTCATGGTATAGCATGTATGTGTGGTCTCAAGGGGTGCTCATGACAGAAATCTCACAGTTGTTGAGTGAAGATTGTGTGTGTGTGTGTATGTAAAGGGTAGTTACTTTGATGTTGTGGTGAAATGGGGGCTCATTGCAATACAGCTTGCGGACTCTTTCATTGTTTATATCATGCATTTAAAGCTCATTCGTTATGTTCACAAGAACATTATCGGCGATAATTTACTGGAACTGAAGTGGGATGCGACACAATTGTTTGTGTAATTATCAATTATTCTCTAAAGCAGGGCACACTTTAACTATTGCTTGTGTAATTATCAATTATTCTCTAGAGCAGGGCATACTTTCACTATTGTTTGTGTAATTATCAATTATTCTATAGAAATTGTCATACTTTAACTATGGTTTGTGTAATTATCAATTATTCTCAAGAGCAGGGCATTCTTTAATGTTGTTTGTGTAATTATCAATTATTCTCTAGAGCAGGGCACACTTTAACTATTGTTTGTGTAATTATCAATTATTCTATAGAGATTGTCATACTTTAACTATGGTTTGTGTAATTATCAATTTTTCTCTAGAGCAGGACACACTTTCACTATTGTTTGTGTAATTATCAATTATTCTCTAGAGCAGGACACACTTTCACTATTGTTTGTGTAATTATCAATTATTCTCTAGAGCAGGGCATACTTTAACTATTGTTTGTGTAATTATCAAATATTCTCTAGAGCAGGGCATACTTTAACTATTGTTTGTGTAATTATCAATTATTCTCTAGAGCAGGACATACTTTAACTATTGTTTGTGTAATTATCAAATATTCTCTAGAGCAGGACACACTTTCACTATTGTTTGTGTAATTATCAAATATTCTCTAGAGCAGGACACACTTTCACTATTGTTTGTGTAATTATCAATTATTCTCTAGAGCAGGAAACATTTCAACTATTGATTGTGTAATTATCAATTATTCTCTAGAGCAGGACAGACTTTAATATTGTTTGTGTAATTATAAATTATTCTCTAGAGCAGGACACACTTTCACTATTGTTTGTGTAATTATCAATTATTCTCTAGAGCAGGAAACATTTCAACTATTGATTGTGTAATTATCAATTATTCTCTAGAGCAGGACAGACTTTAATATTGTTTGTGTAATTATAAATTATTCTCTAGAGCGGAGCACACTATAACTATTGTTTGTGTAATTATCAATTATTCTCTAGAGCGGAGCACACTATAACTATTGTTTGTGTAATTGACAATCGACTGTGTTTAGGTATGAGGTGGGCAAGTTGCCCACCAAATATATATATATAAGATCTATTTTTAGTGCCATGAATTAATCATAAAAAAAAAACTAAATGATGCACATTATAAAGATGCACATACATATAATTATAAATAGCTTACCTTTGTTAGGGATTTTTCCAAAATAAATACTTGAGTCATTTTAGTCATCACCGTGCGATTGCGTCCACCCAGCAGACGACCAACGGTCATGGCTATTTCAATATAATAACCTCTGACCCCTGGGTTATCATATTCAGAGACGTAGTCTTTAAATGTTATTCCAGATTGATGAATCTTGAAAAAATATATGCCAACATTATTTTCTTTTCATAATTTAAACCAACTATCTCTCTTAAATGTTCTCGTTAATTATCAAATTCCATTCAATGTCCTCGTTACTTATCGAATTCCGTTCAATGTTCTCGTTAATTATCGGATTCCGTTCAATGTTCACTTTAATTATCGGATTCCGTTTAATGTTCTCGTTAATTATCGAATTCCGTTCAATGTTCTCGTTAATTATCAAATTCCGTTCAATGTTCTCTTTAATTATCAAATTCCGTTCAATATTCTCGTTAATTATCGGACTCCGTTCAATGTTTACGTTAATTATCGGATTCCTTTTAATGTTCTCGTTAATTATCAAATTCCGTTCAATGTTCTCGTTAATTATCAAATTCCGTTCAATGTTCTCGTTAATTATCGGACTCCGTTCAATATTCACGTTAATTATCGGATTCCGTTTAATGTTCTCGTTAATTATTAAATTCCGTTCAATGTTCTCGTTAATTATCAAATTCCATTTAATGTTCTCGTTAATTATCGAATTCCATTCAATGCTCTCGTTAATTATCGAATTCCATTCAATGGTCTCGTTAATTATCGAATTCCGTTCAATGTTCTAGTTATTTTTTAATAGTCGGGCGTTGAATAAAATAAGTGATTACGTAAAGACGTTATTCTATTGAAATCAAACTTACTGACATTATATTTCTTGATGCGTTCTTCGGATCCTTGTCAATACTGAGACCAAAGAAACTCGACCCCATCAGACTGTGTGAGTTTTGTAAAGCCTCTTGAAGCCTCCAAGTTTTCCTGTTCCATGTTTTGTTTGTCTTAGTAACAGTCCAGGAACCATAATGGTCAATCAACTGGTCGATTAATTAGAAATATAGATTAATTTATCTTTACAGTCATTAAACTTTAACTGATAATGTGTAATATATATATATACTAGTAGTTGTCCGTTGCATTCGCAACTAAATGTTTGATATGAGAATTAATAGGAACTATAAACATGTAATTCCAAGTGCATAATAAAAAACTTAGTAAATAGCCGGTTTGAGCAACATCTCTTAGTGATCTATCAATTACATCTAAAGCATGGCTCGATGGCATCGCGCACTCATCCAACAAGAACATTTCAGCCTTCCGTATTTGATCCGCTGCAAATGTATTGTTATCAAATTTTATCTTACCGTCTACCTTAATAGGAACTATTAACACGGAATTCCAAGTGAAGAATTTTTTTTTTTAATTTATAGCGACGGCGTTCCCATTCTGCCATAAGCGCAGCCGACTTCCGATATCCCAAGTGCAGAATTTTTTTTTTTTTTCACGGAAGTCGTTTATTTATAGCGACGGCTTTCCATATAATAATCTTTTAAAATTTACACGCAAACCGGCAGAAGCATATAGCTAGCAATGTAATATTTACAACTGGCTGATTACAGTTTGTGCTTTTTTTTTTTTTTTACAAATAGTAAATTTAAATTTAAAAAAAATAGTACCATAGGGGAATGACGTCATAGAGGATATCCCAAGTGTAGAATTATTGTTTTATCTATTTCTGCCACATGTGCAGCTAACTTCTTGGAAATGACGTTATAGATTATTTATAGCGACGGCTTTCACGGAAAACCTTTATTTATAGAGACGGCTTCCCCACACGCCGCCGGACGCACTACTGAATAGCTGCTTTATTAGTAGGAAAATATATATTGATATAAAGAAAAGACTTACTAACTTATCAAGTAGACATTGAGGTGCTTAAACTTTACATACACAATAGAAGCAGTTCAACGGCAGATGTAAATTTATTACCTCCTTGATTGGCTGTGCGCCTTTTCCTTCGATCGCTTGAACATCTTTGCAAGACTTGTACAACTGTTTGAACTTTTTCACAGTGGTGGAGTTTTTACCTTTGAATACCCATCCGTCCTCTTCTACGAGCTATAGGAATGTACAGGTCATAGGTTAAAAAAAATATGTAGACCTTTAATTGGTACTTAATGTGCATTTTATATATAATTTGAAAATACTAATACAGTAAACTTTCGACAATGTGACACAAGTTATCGGAATGTAATTAAAATTACCGGCTATACATTCTTAATTAGGGGAAGTACCTAGCTCAATGATCAGGAGTTGTGTCCACTGGACATGTATACCAGCAAAGAAATAGGTCAAGAAAAAATTCTATAAAATACTGACGGCTGTGTTTGTAAACATGGCGCCCCTTTGTGAGTAGCGCACGGGGCATGATGCCTCCCTTGCACCCCCTTCTACACCACAGGGGCACCACAAGTAAAATTTCACAGCCGACTTTATCATTGACAAAGTGCTTGGTTGAGGCCAATGCACGGGTACGTGTGGTGTTGAACGGGATTGTGTGGATTTGAACAAGATAGGTTGAAGGTCAAGCCGTGAATGTTGAGTAGTCTCTTGTAAATGGAGGGTGACCGGTATGACCAGCGTGGCTTGATTGTGATTGGTGGTTAAGGGTGAGATGACGAGGCAAGGGGATTGACTGAGAGAGATCGAGTTTAAAACCAAGGATGGGAGAGGACGTGTTGTATGGGTGGGGACTGTTGTATGGGTGAGGACTGTTGTATGGGTGGGGACTGTTGTATGGGTGGGGACTGTTGTATGGGTGGGGACTGTTGTATGGGTGAGGACTGTAGTGTAGGAGAGGACATATTGTATGGGTGAGGACGTGTTGTATGGGTGAGGACGTGTTGTATGGGAGAGGACGTGTTGTATGGGTGAGGACTGTTGTATGGGTGAGGACGTGTTGTATGGGTGAGGACTGTTGTATGGGTGGGGACTGTTGTATGGGTGGGGACTGTTGTATGGGTGAGGACTGTAGTGTAGGAGAGGACATATTGTATGGGTGAGGACGTGTTGTATGGGTGAGGACGTGTTGTATAGGTGGGGACTGTTGTATGGGTGGGGACTGTTGTATGGGTGAGGACTGTAGTTTAGGAGAGGACATATTGTATGGGTGAGGTCGTGTTGTATGGGTGAGGACGTGTTGTATGGGTGAGGACGTGTTGTATGGGTGGGGACTGTTGTATGGGTGAGGACTGTAGTGTAGGAGAGGACATATTGTATGGGTGAGGACTGTTGTATGGATGAGGACGTGTTGTATAGGTGGGGACTGTTGTATGGGTGAGGACTTTTGTATGGGTGAGGACTGTTGTATGGGTGAGGACTGTTGTATGGGTGGGGACTGTTGTATGGGTGAGGACTGTTGTATGGGTGAGGACTGTTGTATGGGTGGGGACTGTAGTGTAGGAGAGGGCATATTGTATGGGTGAGGTCGTGTTGTATGGGAGAAGGCGTGTTGTTTTGAAGAGGATATTTTTTCTTATGTATCTATTTTTATTCATTTGATTTAATTGTGGAATTTTTGTAAAAGGACTTTCTGTGTGATTATTTGTTTGAGACAGTAATTGTATATCTTAAATTTTTTTTGTCGAAAAATCAAAGAAAACTCTGAGATAATTAAAAGTTAATCCATTTTTATGCACTCATGTTAAACTTAAAGACTAAAAAATTTCTCTCAGCGATTTCCCTTTTTATTTAAATTTTATCAAAAAGTAATCAAGACATACAAGCCTATATCGCGTATAACCTTACCCCCTTAAAACTGCTTTTAAAATTGCCAGTTTTAGCAAAAACAAACCGCATATAAGCTGACCATACAACTGTTAAATTTTACTCCATATTGTGGCAATCCGTAACCAAGGCTGTGACCAGCGGTGACGCCAATGTTGATCGGTAGATAATTTGGTCTGTATTCGTTTGAGCGTGTTATTTCTAAGAAAGCACACCGTGTACCGATCACGTTTGCGTCACCGCTAGCCGTAACTTTGTTACGGCTCGCCTCTGGTTTACACACAACCACCCGGTCGTGCAACTCTCACTTTAATTTATACATTTGTCTACAGAGTAGTTCTAAACACAAATCTCAGTTTGATTACACTTCTATGGAGAATTCCTGTATCATTAGAATATAAACAATAGATATAGGAACACACAGTGTGCCTAGACAGAAATCTATGTTTGATTACACTTCATGACATTGTTAGGATATAGGAAACATTTTCAGTTTTTTTTGTTTTTAGTATTTTTCCTTATTTTTTTCTCCATGGTAATATTCAAACTATTTAACAGTAAAACGAGTCAAAGATTCAATACATGCTATTACTTTAAATACCTGGGATCAACCGTGAGAAAAATGATATAATAATAGAGATAAAAAACACAATAGAAGTAGGAAACAGAATATATTACACACAACATAAAGTACTGAAAAACAGACAGAGCTCCAGAAAAATTAAAAAAAAACAACATATACAAGACAATGATCCAACCAGCAGTAACATATGGTAGCGAAACATGAACCATCAGCAAACAAGCAGAAAATATGCTAAACACTGGGGAAAGGAACATATTTAGGAAAATGTATGGGACAGTAAAGGATAATAACGAGTGGAGAAATGACACCTCTGTATGTATATATATATATATATATATATATATATATATATATATATATATATATATATAAGTAGTCTGTCCTTGTGTCCATTTTGTTTTATGCGCTTGTAAGTCGGATCCTTGATTTCAGTATTGTATTTTCGTAAATGCGGGCATATACGGTAACTTCAGGTTCCATAAGAATTACTTAGCGGACACGAACATTTTAAAATAATGTGTTGTCATCACGTAAACACACAGGTGTTGGAAATTTCAAATTAAAGTTGTTGAGAGTTAATTTCGAATTTAAAAAAAAAAAAACATGTTTATGCCCAGATGAAAGTTTATAAAATATACGATGAATATACCACATACATTCATTTAGCAAAAGCCTTTATTTGATTGACAACTTGACAATACACCTGTAAAGACCTGGGTTAGTAGAATAAGAAACAACACAGACAATTTTTTCCTTCAATATTTAACAAGTATTAAGAATGATTGTCTTAAGATACAAAAAAAAAAATGGCTAGCCTCAATCAAATGTCTCTTGATCCTTTCGGCCATCTCTTCAACGGAAGACCATTTGCTGTAACCTGCAGGAATGTCGTTCTCGCGTGTCCATCCACCGCAGGCGAACTTGTACATGTCCACGCATGGATCAACTGTTGGGTCCAGATAGCTGAGTATAAACTGGCTGGTCATTTTACATCCGTCAGTTGAACAAACCTTACCAAGATAAATTATGTTTGATTAATAATTAAGTAGATGGATTAGGATTAGATGGGATAGTTAGATTAGATTAGACGGGATAGATAGATAGATAGATAGATAGATAGATAGATAGATAGATAGATAGATAGATAGATAGATAGATAGATCTATCGAGCGCTTTACCACATGACGATCCTTATCCTAGATCAGTTGTGGCAAATCTATTTGGGTCAGCGTGCCCGAAATTCAACCAAAAAAACAACACTTTTTTATAGCATAGTTTAACACTCCAACTAAAATTCAAGGAAGTGATATTTTAGTCGCGTGCCGACCGATGAGGCAGGCGTGCCACAGGTTCGCCGCCAGTGCCCTAGGTAGATGGATAGATCTTTCTGTATGGATAGATAGATCGATGAATAGATAGGTGGATATATCGATGGTTGGATGGATAGATTTAATAGCTTCATACTTTAATTTATTTATTATCTTCTCAAACTTACAAGTAATATTTATTTGTCAATTTCGTAATTAAACGATTCAATCGCCAATAAATTCTACTTACTTGCTGGCCGCTGGGCGCCTCATCTCTAACCGTGAAGCCGCTGACCACTGTGACACACAAGCTGACCACAAATGCCAGACACCAGAACATAGTTGGCAAAATTTTCGTTCCACAAATTGCAGGCCTTTAGTACACTTAGCACACGTTGACAAATAAATCAATTAAAACGCAGAGACTCAAATGGCCAGTTAGAACTTTGTCTCAGAATAATAACAAAAAAAAATTAAAGTAATAAATATTCAGAGTAATACATCAACAACAAATGTTCCTTGTCGGCCATGCATTATTTCTGCATACATGTCAACTGCTTGATGTGTTGAAATACACAGATTATATATTTACCACAGCCTACCGTATCAGATTATCGCGTAATTATATGAATTGTTGTCATTATATAACTAGTGCATGCTGGGTATTTCCTATCTCTCCCCACCACCGACCTCAGCTTACTAATTACCTAGTCAGGCTAACTGGAAAATCGTCATAGACTGGCACTATTAACAGTAAATTGCCCAGACGTATATGGTAACATAGGCAAGTGTATCTGTAGGGTGACATGAACACAATTTATGCGGAAGGGTCAAATGCCAAAATGAAATCAGTTCTCAAAGTAACAAATATCGTATGCCTGTACAATGATAAATGTCACCTATGATCGTTTGCTAGTTTTATAATAATTTGGTTAGTTTTGCTTTTATAGCTAGAAGTAAAATATATCTTTATAGCTAGAAGTAAAATATATTTTTATAGCTAGAAGTAAAATATATTTTTATAGCTAGAAGTAATATATATTTTTTATATCCAGAAGTAAAATATATTTTTATAGCTAGAAGTAAAATATATCTTTATACCTAGAAGTAAAATATATCTTTATAGCTAGGGGTAAAATATATCTTTATAGCTAGAAGTAAAATATATCTATATAGCTAGAAGTAAAATATATCTACCTAGAAGTAAAATATATCTTTATAGCTAGAAGTAAAATCTACTTTTATAGCTAGACGAAAAATATATCTTTATAGCTAGAAGTAAAATATTTATTCAAAGGTAGAAGCAAAATATTTTAATGGTTATAATGCCTCAACAGGTGCCGAATACATAATCCTGCTGAGGCAACATGCCCGTTGGTCATGCAAGTAGGTATGGAGCATACAGTAAGGAGATCACCGGACCTGTTCTACGGAGAACTTCATCGCAGGTTTCAGACAAAGAGATGACGGCCCTCGCAGTCGTCTACTGACTGACGGTACTCGGCGCAATCTGGCGAACTGGTGTTACTGCCCCCCCCGACCGTTAGCATAACTTACTTTCATTGCGGCCACCTGTTTACTTCTGCCTTTGAAGCCACTCAATGAGCGCAGATCATTTACATACAAAAACACAACATGCACAATGAACGAGTGACTAGTTAGACGTTATAAGTATGTAGAAATTTTTATTTTTATGATTCATTAATTTCATCCCCGACATTTGGCTAATAATTTCATCCCCTTATTTGGTTAGTCATTTCATCCCCACATTTGGCTAGTCATTTCATTCCCACATTTGGTTAGTCATTTCATCCCCACATTTGGCTAGTCATTTCATTCACACATTTGGTTAGTCATTTCATCCCCACATTTGGCTGGTCATTTCATCCCCACATTTGGTTAGTCATTTCATCCCCACATTTGGCTAGTCATTTCATCCCCACATTTGGCTAGTCATTTCATCCCCACATTTGGCTAGTCATTTCATCCCCACATTTGGCTAGTCATTTCATCCCCACATTTGGCTAGTCATTTCATCCCCACATTTGGCTAGTCATTTTATCCCCACATTTGACTAGTCATTTCATCCCCACATTTGACTAGTCATTTCATCCCCACATTTGGCTAGTCATTTTATCCCCACATTGGGCTAGTCATTTTATCCCCACATTTGGTTAGTCATTTCATCCCCACATTTGGCTAGTCATTTCATTCCCACATTTGGTTAGTCATTTCATCCCCACATTTGGCTAGTCATTTCATTCACACATTTGGTTAGTCATTTCATCCCCACATTTGGCTGGTCATTTCATCCCCACATTTGGTTAGTCATTTCATCCCCACATTTGGCTAGTCATTTCATCCCCACATTTGGCTAGTCATTTCATCCCCACATTTGGCTAGTCATTTCATCCCCACATTTGGCTAGTCATTTCATCCCCACATTTGGCTAGTCATTTTATCGCCACATTTGACTAGTCATTTCATCCCACACATTTGACTAGTCATTTCATCCCCACATTTGACTAGTCATTTCATCCCCACATTTGGCTAGTCATTTTATCCCCACATTGGGCTAGTCATTTTATCCCCACATTTGGCTAGTCATTTTATCCCCACATTTGGCTAGTCATTTCATCCCCACATTTGACTAGTCATTTCATCCCACACATTTGACTAGCCATTTCATCCCACACATTTGACTAGTCATTTCATCCCCACATTTGACTAGCCATTTCATTCCACACATTTGACTAGCCATTTCATCCCACACATTTGACTATTCATCATTAAACAAAAATTAGGACCTAATAATTCTGATAACTTGAAGAAAGAAGATACGTTGGTCGCGATGTCGTTATTCCTCTAGACGTTCTGAAATTCATGGTTTCGAGTCATTCAGATACTACAGTTTTACGAAGTTACTTCTTTTTTTTTAAATTATTATTAGTCGTTCACTATTTTTATTACGTGTTCAAAGTCAAGAAATATATATGCTCTTTTTATGTCTGTAGGGTACTCTTGTTATCATAAACCCAATTCCCAATTCACTTAATTAGTGCTCCACATACCAACAGGAATGTATGGAGACATAATAGCCAACGTAATCATTGCTCTAATCGTGCAATGCTGTAATTAATGAAATTATTGCTGTTGGATGTAACAGACGTAACATTGATAGGGCGGATGGGTTGGGGGTGGGGGTGGGGGAGTGTGAGAAAGTTATATATGGTAGAAATATTACTATTTTTGCCTGCCATTAACTTCGATTTAACAAAAGGAAAAAGGTTTTACTCATATAAAAATCAGCTGTTAATACCCACCAGGTCAAATAGTTTTATTTCGGGTTAGGTTAAAGGGTAAAGGGGTAAAGGTTAAAGGGTTAAAGACGATACTTTTAACTTCGGCGGGTCTCTAGGTATAAGCCGTTACACACTGGTACTACACACTGGTACTACACACTGGTACTACACACTGGTTCTACACACTGGTACTACACACTGGTACTACACACTGGTACTACACATTGAGCTGTTATTGCCAAGTGTATGGTTCTTTTAATAATGACAACTGTGTTTACTATTTTTTTTAATGGTAAATTCAAGTAAACTACATATTGTTGTGTACATGCCATATAAATGTTATGTGTATTTTATGTGCATGTTGTATGCATGTTATTGTCAAGATAGCATAGAGTAGGTGAACGAGTTCAGGTCGGCGTGTATGTTTGGAAGGGTGTGTACATTGTTGTGCGCATGGGGTAAAAACGAAACTTGTGTGTGCTCTGGTAGTGGACAGCTGCAAGTGACGGGCAGCGCACAGTTTGGGGACTTTTATGTTACATTCGCCCTTTGCCATATAATAGGATTATTCGCAGACATGATGTTTGTTATGAGTGTGGAAGGATGACCGACCTGGAGGTAGGCTGTGTAGTGTAGATCAATACGTTGTATAATGTATTACTAAAACAAATAGCATTGTGAAGTTATGTCATTATGTTGTTTGTTACGTGTAGGCCCTGAACTGAACTTAACCTGTCGGATTAGTGCTTAGTCATTGGGAAGTACGCCTTGACAGCCCTGAGTCGACTATAACCTATCCGAATAGTACTTAGTCAGCGAGAAGGGCCCGGCCTGAAGTGCATCTTAACAGGCCTGAGTTGACGGACACGTAGCCATCCTGGAGGGAGCTAAGATCTAGCCGGCCCAGTCTGGAGAGATCACTGGACAGCATACTGTAATAGCCGATGTTTTAGAATATAGTCTTAGTGTATGTTAATACTATTGTTTCTATGATGTATTAATTTAACGAATCGATGGTGGAAATTGACACATAATTATTATATTTCCTGTATAGTAATTTATCAGTGGCATTAAACTTATTTGTTTGAATATTTAACAAGAGTCATTGATTGGTATATGTTATATATTGACCTACGTATATATATTTAAATATAAATTGTGTATGTCCAACCTACAGGGACCTGGGTGAACCTCTCGCCAATGTACCCCTAGACCACGAGTTGTTCCTATTGGGTTGTGACAATAACCTATAGTATAATCAGCGAACACTGTGCTACATACTAAAGAGAATTTAGCAATGCAATTTTTTAACGAAATAAAAGAGCCTACAGCTATTTTGTCAAAAGAGTGGAATTTTTTTCCCCTTAAGTCTGTGTCCGTATTAAACTACTGTATCGTTAAATGCATTATTTACTTTACATAATACATGCTAGTGTGCACCTGTGTGTTACCCCGTCCACCCCCACATCACCCCACTGCAGTCATACACACAGCTCAGTCCATCACAGCCAACGCTCTAAGCCACGGTTGGTCAAACTTTTTATTCGCGGGCCACAATGGGTTTCAACCAAGAGCAGATCAATAGTGTCCACATGAACTAATATAATTTTAAAATGTTTGTTACATAAAAAAAAGGGGGTTGCACTCTGAAACGAGTGACGGGCCCAACGAAACAGTCAAGCTGGGCCGGAATCGGTCCGCGGGCATTTGTTTGCCCATGGCCTGAATGCGAACACGTACGGTCGTGAACACACCGTCTTCGACCAATTCAAAATTGTGTATAAGCAGTAAAATTTAAATAAACAAACTAATCTATAAAGAATTCTATGTAGTGTTTATGGGGCGAAACTCAAGACTGAGTCGACTTTTTTGATCATGCGATTTAAATCTTAGTGCGGTGGGGGGGGGGGGGACTGCCCTGGCTCATCACCTGACAGGTTATCTCGTATGGAGCTCTGTTTTTTTGTTTTGTTTTATTATCTGTTTATGCCATGCTCTGCTTGTAACAATTACCTTGGGCGCCATGAGACACTTGACCTTTGTCCGCCATGTGACGCCTGACCTTTGTTCGCCATGTGACATCTTCCCAGGACCCCGCGTATTGCTATGCCCGACTCTGGCCATCATTGGGAAAAGTGACCAAAAATAAAATGACGGTATTGTTCGGCTGAAATAAATTGTATTTAGCAGTGGTGAGAACTAGAAAAGGGAGTATTTTTTTTTTAAATAAAATAGTTTGTTAGTTTTTTTTATTGCAAGTATTTTCTTTCTTTTTAGAACACTATTTATTTGGTTAAAGAAGACTAAATATTTTCGAGAAAGTCTTTGGAACACATTCATCTTCAAATTTTTTTTTTGTTTCAATTTTTTCATAGTTTCACTTAGCACCGTTTAACAAATATATCGGAATATGGAATCGGACAGTCAGAGCTAGAGGTTTCCGTCATCGGCAACCCAGTGTTTCGCCTTCGTTGCCCCTCCCACCTCGTCAATGATTTAACTTGATGTTAACCCTCCCCTGTACTGTTGTGGTTTCTTTAATTCATTTAAAATTATTTTTCAAAACAGCCATTGCTAGAGTAAAACAAACGTCGGATAAATACATCCTCCATGCTACAAAAGAAATACATTTCTCCTCACATCCCCTTTACCACCCTCCCATTGTAACCCCTTCCAAACAGCTCACCTATTTATCTCAAAACAAAATAGAGGATTTACCGAATGGTTGACAATAGAAAATCAATAGGTTTTCTTGCACATTTCATTTGTCCCCAGGATCAGTTTTGCAAGATGTACCTAACTGGAAAAGCCAAAACTCCTTGAGAAATCAGTCAAAGTTCATATAATATATATATACACTATACACACACCAACCAGCCAGTGAGTTATAACTCCAAATGAAAAAACCGCCCAATCTGGCTTCAAATCATAGGCAGTGTTGCCGAATAGAAGTTACCATCCCCTCCCATCCGTAGCCATCCATTGACATAATTGGACAATACGTGTAATCTAGCCATAACGTAGGTGTAGATAGCAAGGATACGTGTGCATCTATCTACAAGTGGTTTACGATGTCAAACAAAACAAACCAACTGTTCTGTTCTAGATTGAAAGGTTCAAATCCTTTGTCCCGATCCTGCGATGATAATAAAGTTTGTTACTAATAACTGTTTTGACAAAAAAACAACACATTGCTTGTTTACATAAACGGGAGGTGGGGGGGGGGGCAGGGAGTTAGGTAGGGTAGTATGCGTGTGTATGGATACACAGTTTACCATTTATGCACTCGCAAATAACAACTGTCGCTCTGTTTACCTATATATCGTTATGTTACACACCACCAATACCTATAGAATGTTGACAGAAGATTGATGGACCTTTGATGTAGCATTCAGAGAGCATTGATAGATCATTGATGTAGCATTGAAGGAGCATTGGTGTAGCATTGGTGTAGCATTGATGTAGCATTGGTAGAACATTTGTAGAACATTGATAAAGCATTGGTATGGCATCGATGGATTATTAATAGAGCATTAATATAACATTGATGGAGCATTGATAGAGCATTTTAAAAACATTAATAGTGCATTGATATAGCAAGTTTGTCATACGAACTTTCTAGAATTGGTAGATCATCACTGATTGTCATCTCCTTTCAAACCACTCGTTTCTCCTCATCCCCCCCCCCCGGCCCCATTTCTCTCCTTTCAACCTGGGTTTTCTTGCTTTTGTCTGTGTTTTTTTTTATATGCTATTCCTCTTATTGGTTCATTTCGTTTCCGCAGAGCACTTCAATTGAGAAAAGTATGGTTACGATATCGCCATTCACAACCTTCAGACGGTTTCAACACTGTCATTTTGTTAATCCGTAACCGATATTCATGGCAAAAAAAGTAATCAACATTTTTGTTGTTGTTTTTACGGTCCATATTTCCTCTGTGCGTACCCCTATCGAACTCTTCGTGAAACCCTCGGGGTGCGCATACAATACTTTGGGAAACGCTGATCTACAAAGCTATTTTTCTGTGTTGCTATTAGGCTAATGTCAAAGTCTTCAAATGGAAAGGAATCCATTTCGGGTGTCAGCTTTGTCGAGAAGCTTCGGTCGGCCTACGGCATCAGGGTCACTAACTGGGAGCGCCGCACATACACTAGTCGGGGGCCTTGAGCCAACAGCATCAGGTCATCAATTGGGAGGGCCAACCATACACTAATCAGTGGGCTCTAAGCCAACAAAATCAGGTCAACAATTGGGAGGGCCACACATTCACTAGTCAGGGGGCCCTGAGACAACAGCATCAGTTCACCGATAGGGAGGGCCACACATGCACTAGTCAGGGGGCTCTGAACCAACAGCATCAGGTCACCGATAGGGAGGGCCACACATACATTTGTCAAGGGGGCCCTGAGCCAACAGCATCAGGTCAACTATTGGGAGGGCCACACATATACTAGTCAGGGGGCCCTGAGACAACAGCATCAGGTCAACTATTGGCAGGGTCACACATACACTAGTCAGGGGGCCATAAACTGACATCATTAGGGGTCAATAATTGTGAGGTCCACTTGTCAACGGAACCTGGGCCAACCAAAAAGTCTCAGACAGACCATGCTATTCAAACTTTACTGGCGACATTTCATGTTTTACAGGACATGGGGGTGAAACAGGTTACTAAAGTTAGATTACCTTGGACAGTTTCTTTTTATCTGTAACTCAAAAGAACACTAAGTTCACGATGTATCATGTTGCTTAATTATGATTTTACTTTGAGTTTAACAGTAGTACGTACCCAACATGTAAATGTGTTTCTTTTGGGTATCAGGGACAGTGGTGTTCCATGCTGAGCAGACCTAAAAGATAGAAGCTTTGCGGCTGCATGAAGCTCTCCCCTACACACACACACACACTCTTTATTGAATTTCATTTTTAAAGCAAGCGGTAACACAAACAATGACAAGAGGATGGATTTTCCTGTGATAAAACGCCCCGTTAGTCATTGCACTATCGGCTATGGGTGGGTGGGGGGGGGGGGATGAATGTGGGGAAATGCAAGAACCCTCCCACTTGTGGATTATATAATCTAACAGATTTCATCTCATCCTTACACGAACTTATCACACAAACAATGGCAATCTGAGACCAAGCTATTTCGAGTTAACAGTTTTGGAGTCAGAATATTTTTTTCCTTAGTCTATAAATCAAGTTAATTGATTATAAAATACAAAAAAACCGATTAATACAACAGCTTGGCCAACAAACTTACAAAATTTAGTATTTATTTTGAAAGATGAAAATGTGCATAGATATTTAAAACTGAAAAAAAAACAATTTACGAATAACAAAAACATATTTTCTCCATTTCTCTAGGAAGATTTTGTTTGTGCTATATATCTTTTAATCACCAAATTCACATGTTTTCTCTGGGTTCATGGGAGAGTTCACTGGACAGTTGAAAGCTGCAGAAAATTCTCTACTGTTGGAGACTGTGCCAAGCAATTTGTAAAATAAAGTTTATCGCACATTTTTATTACATTTATAATAAATGACCATTGGAGAAAACATCGCTGACAACGGTGGAGCTAACATTGCGTACAAGGCTTACAAGTCGGCCATTAGCTTAAATGACGCACCGCTCCCTGGTCTAAATCTGACCAATGACCAGCTGTACTTTTTAGGGATGAGTCATGTAAGTTAAACTTGGCAGGTTTAATAATTGTGTAAGCTGACTATGTATACTGAACGAATGAAATTACCAACGTAAAATTAGAACAATTTTAATCAATTTAAATAAACGCTAACAGAAACAAATCGCCTACATTTCTTTAGGTAACATGTAGTTAAAAAATTTCACTAATTAAATCAAGTCAAGCGTTAATTTTTTTCAAAAGTCAGGACTTATCAAGGGAGTGTGTGTA
The DNA here is from genome assembly GCA_021962125.1 of Bulinus truncatus. Classification (NCBI taxonomy): domain Eukaryota; kingdom Metazoa; phylum Mollusca; class Gastropoda; family Planorbidae; genus Bulinus; species Bulinus truncatus. The sequence continues at coordinate 10,945,141 of JAGDYQ010000008.1, forward strand.
TTGGCGTAGCGAGCTTAACTCGCGTCCGGGGCACCAGGCTTTCGGAGCCGCCATATTTTTTCTGGCTCCGGCTCCACAAATTTGAAGGCTCCTGCTCCCGGCCCGGCTCAGGCTCCCTATTAAGATAGTATCACACGAGACAAAAAATTTTGTAATTGCGCCACGCAAACATGCCGCTGATAAAAAGTTATGCAAATTTTGTCGCGTTCACCCCCATAGTCAGGAACTTGAAAAATATACGCATTGTCGATTTTACTAAAAACAAACCATTTCAGTGCATCCAGAATCATATCATTACCTAGGTTTCACTAGTCGCCATTTTCATAAGTAATAAAAAGTTATTTCAATGATCAAATTAGCAAATAGTAAAATGATACATTATTTAAAATATTTTAAAGACTTCAGTATTTATATTTATTATTTTTATATTAGAAGTTACTATTCGGACCCCGTCCCAAAAAAAGTCTGATTGTTATTCGGACCTGTGGCAAATATGCCCTTAGCTTATAGCCTATAGACTGTGGTATTAACATATAAATGATATAGCCTATAGACTTTGGCATTACCATCATTTTTAAACACAATATTTGCTTGTTAACAAATTATGAAAGACATATTCTTGATCATTAGTCTTATTATAGATTGATTGATTATTTTGTTGTTAATCTATTGTCAGTGTTTGCAACTAGTTTAAACGTGTTGTCATGAGGTTATGTTATAGTCAGTGTTTGCAACTAGTTTAAACGTGTTGTCATGAGGTTATGTTATAGTCAGTGTTTGCAACTAGTTTAAACGTGTTGTCATGAGGTTATGTTATAGTCAGTGTTTGCAACTAGTTTAAACATGTTGTCATGAGGTTATGTTATAGTCAGTGTTTGCAACTAGTTTAAACGTGTTGTCATGAGGTTATGTTCATTTCAGGTGGCACGGTGTTGGTATGGGTGGGGTTGGTTGAAAATCACTTAGTAAGTGGGCAGAATTTATTTGTTCTTTATGATACACATTCTAAAAGATCGTGGACATAACACCTATTTATTGACCACTGCATTTTAGGTGAGTTACCCATTCTCGCTCACACCCCCCCCCCACACACACAACCGATTGAAACTGATAGACTATGCTTTGTTGAGAAACACTGTCGTAGTCAGGTAATCTTTTTTTATGACCTATTTCTATTGTTGTTATACAAGTCTATATATATATATATATATATATATATAGAGAGAGAGAGAGAGAGAGAGAGAATGAGAGGGAGAGAGAGAGAGAGAGATATTGATAAAGACATTTAGATATAGATATAGAAGTAAAGTGATAAACAATTGTACAGTTATAACAAAAGAGAATCCAAATGTATGGTTTAATATTTTATTCAACTTCGTTGTTAATTTTTTTTTTATTTATTTCTTATTTTATAGTTTTATTTCACCAAACTTCACATTTCTTCACTGGGTTCATGGGAGAATTCACTGGGCAGTTGAAAGCCTCAGAAAATTCTCTACTGTTCGACAAAGGACCAATCACTCTGTAACGAAAATATAATATATTATGAGAAATGTTTACATTAAAGCCTGGCAGAAGAAGATATAGTTATAGATATACAAATAACATCTATGGGAAACTATAAACAGTGTGCTTTATTTGAATTTAAACACATCCTGTGCTGTGTACTGCAGGAAGTTGTCATACATTGGTACGCCCATATTTCCATTGTGTAGTTTTAAATCCCGTTGAAATATTTACCATACTGGTTTATTTACGACCATTGCACCCTGCGTGAAAGGAACAAAAGTGTGTGTGTGTGGGGGGGAGGTGATAAAAAAAAGGGGGGATAACTGTTCCATGTGGGTGAGGGCTAAAAAAAATGATCCACAACCCCCATGAGCGCATGGACGGGACGTACTGAGCATCAGGCATAAATAGTAGGGTGGAGTGAAAAAAAAATAATTTCTGAATATCTTGTTTGGAGAGCTATAAAAACTTGCTACCGCATGCATTTGGTAATGTGGCAAAAAATTAGACAATTTAAAGAATATCTTGAGGTTCCACAGTTGACCTAAAGTATAGGCATATTTCGATAAAAAAGCAATAATCTTTAAAAACCCAAATTTATATATACAACATATTCATGTTGTTGTTTACCTTTTCAATAGTCTATACAGACTTTACATGTAAAAAGAACCATATATTTGAAGGGAAAACACATGGAAACTGTCTAACTTGCATTTATAACTACAAATGATGTTGGGCTTTGGTGTCCAGTTTTGGCATTTTCGATCTCGATTCCAAGCGTGCTTTTATGAATCCGTAGCGTTCATGCCACAATATGCAAGCAACATCAGGTTGTATAAAATATCAAAACATTGCCACAATATGCAGGCAACATCAGGTTGTATAAAATATCAAAACATTGCCACAATATGCAGGCAACATCAGGTTGTATAAAATATCAACATATTGCCACAATATGCAGGCAACATCAGGTTGTATAAAATATCAAAACATTGCCACAATATGCAGGCAACATCAGGTTGTATAAAATATCAAAACATTGCCACAATATGCAGGCAACATCAGGTTGTATAAAATATCAAAACATTGCCACAATATGCAGGCAACATCAGGTTGTATAAAATATCAACATATTGCCACAATATGCAGGCAACATCAGGTTGTATAAAATATCAACACATTGCCACAATATGCAGGCAACATCAGGTTGTATAAAATATCAACACATTGCCACAATATGCAGGCAACATCAGGTTGTATAAAATATCAACACATTGCCACAGTATGCAGGCAACATCAGGTTGTATAAAATATCAACACATTGCCACAGTATGCAGGCAACATCAGGTTGTATAAAATATCAAAACATTGCCACAATATGCAGGCAACATCAGGTTGTATAAAACATCAACACATTGCCACAGTATGCCATTTTGACATTTTCGATCTCGATCCCCCTTATAACTCGCGGTGGCCGACGGGTATTTGTTTAACTCCCTTTGATTAATCTGACGGTCTCAAGAGTGGCGTAGCGAGCTTAACTCGCGCCCGGGGCACAATAACTTTTTAGCGTCCCGCCCACCAATTTTAAAACCATATAAATTATATGTTAAATATACCATTTGACTCCGCATTGGGCATGATACCCCCTTGCCCACCCCTCGCTACGCCTCTGGTTCTCAAACAAAAGACAGGAAACAGAGTCGGTTTCTGCATATCACCATATGAGTTGAGGGTGAGGGCAGCCACCTACATTACCTTTTATCGGGACTTCTGGGGTAGATGTTTGTTTACATTTACTTCTTACTCAGGACTGAATTTTTTTTATGAATATTTTTTTTTAAACAAAAGAGATATTAATTTAAAATATACAAAACAACATTTATATCTATGAGTATAATAAGGCTATTTATCTACACTAAAAGTTAAAACACCAAAAACACATCTTTATAAGAATTTATAATTAGCGACCTGTTAGCTCACCTCTCAACTCCTGGATACAGTGACAAGGTTCGACCATGCCTTACGTGAAAATTTATAATACAGGGTAGCATAAAAGTAGTACATTGAGGAGGCGGGGGGGGAATATTAAATAACGAACTGTCCAAAATATATTCCGCGCCCACTGATGATTTCGTCTTTTAGATTAAAGTGGACAGACCACAAACGTGTTTCCAGCTCAAGCCTAAGAGACTTATCAACTACTGTTTTCATAGCTGAAGTCTACCATCTCATGCATATCAGGAAATAAATGAATTAATCTACTATTTACAAATCGCCCTCCTAAATAGGACAATTTTTTTAGGTTTTGTAGTGGAGCCGGGAGTGCAATGGCCATGGAGACACCACGGGAGACATGAAGGAAACTTTAGCCAAGACCTGAAAAAATGGCCTCGGTCCTCACGGGAGTTCGAACCAGGTACCTTCAGGTCGACAGTCGAGCGCTTTACCACACGACCATCCGTTTTTTTTTTTTTTTGCAGAGCCTTTCCTTAATCCCCAACACAGCCGGGCGTGAACGGACATGAAGGCATAATGAGGGACAAAATGGAGGGAACTTCAACCATGACCTGAAAAATTTCATCGATCCTCACCTGAGATCGACACAGGGATCTTCAGGTCGACAGTCAAGCGCTTTATCGCATAACCTTCAGTCACCAAAAAAGGAGGGGGGGGCAAACAAAACACTTTATGGGGTACAGGGGTGTGGCTGACAGCATCAGGGTCGACACTAGGGACACCTATTCAATAGTCAGGGGCCCCTTAGCTAGCAGCATCAGGATCACCAATATGGGGGGGCCACCAAAACACTTATCAACTGGCACCTTGTCAAGGGATTCTCTAAGAGACTTTTCTATAAGTGTTCAAAATTAACTGGCAACATTTCAAATTTTTTTTAAGTACAGGGACGAAAACAAGTTACTAATTCTAGACTGCCTTTGACAGTATCCTTTTGACAGTTTGAATCAATGTAAATAAAATGGTTTTTGCACATTTTAAATGGTATCTATAATAATATATTAACCTATATGTCTGATTAGATAAATTAAGATGTGTTACACCAGAGCTAGGACGACGGGAGTATTACAGATATATAGATGTAAGAGATTTCATTTCAATGGGATCTTTTAGGATGTGTGTTTTTGTTTATTTTTATATTAAACACAAACCTTAATATCATAGAGCAGTCACTTGTGATAAATATACACCTTATTATAACCATAATCTGATATCTCAAAAGTTTAAGTCCAGCTGTACAAGCAATTATATCACTTTTTATTTACTTTTATAGGTTTGTGTTGATATGTGTACAAAATATTGGAATTGACTAACCTGAACTGATTGTGGGCGTGGTCATCATTGCGTATACTCGATATGGCGTAATCCTTTGTATACTCTGCACAATAGAACTGAAAGATATAATTCATCACAGATATACTCTGCACAATAGAACTGAAAGATATAATTCATCACAGATATACTCTGCACAATAGAACTGAAAGATATAATTCATCACAGATATACTCTGCACAATAGAACTGAAACATATAATTCATCACAGATATACTCTGCACAATAGAACTGAAAGATATAATTCATCACAGATATACTCTGCACAATAGAACTGAAAGATATAATTCATCACATATATACTCTGCACAATATAACGAAATTGATATAATTCATCACAGATATACTCTGCACAACATAACTGAAACATATAATTCATGACATATATTCTGTGCTGAACATCAATTAAAGATATATAATTCATAATGACTTTAAAAAGTTTTAATCGGAAATTTGTTTACATAAGAAAACTTTTAAAATCAAATAAGTTTCTACAATGATATAAAATTTAGGTTTAATTAGAATTTTCTATTAACGTGTATTCGCCTTAACTTCTCTAAACATACTGATTTTAAATTGCAATAAGTTTTTTTTATATATAATTCTTTTGAACATTTCTTCGTCAATCAGTTTCTTATCTGAAAACTTACATAATTAGAAAGGATCTTATATTTACAAAAAAAATTAAGTCAACTTAATCTCAACCTATTACGCCAATTTCCATTTAGAAATATCAAGTCCAATTAATCTCAGCTTAGGTTTACTAACATATCCTCATCAGGTGAACCTACATGACTCAATCCTACAAAGTACAGTTGGTCATCTGTCAGGTTCAGGCCAGGGAGTGAGAGGTCATGTGACTTAATGGCCGACTTGTAAGCTCTGTACGCCATCTTGACCCCACCGTTGTCAGCAATGTTCTCCCCTAGAGTGAGCAAACCACTGATCTGTACAGAATAAATGTCATCTATATTAGCGGCTAGAAATAATATGCACAGTACTCTATTAAATAGGTTAGATGGTATTTATGTGTGCCTAGTACTTTGGACCTGTGTGGTGGCTGTCGAGTAACGAGCAACACACACTATAGCTAATGTCTGGTGTCACAGAGAAATGTTGCCTCACAGACTACAGCTTATGTCAGGTGTCGAAGAGAAATGTTGCCTCACACATTTAAGCTTATATCTGGTGTCACAGAGAAATGTTGCCTCACAGACTACAGCTTATGTCAGGTGTCACAGAAAAATGTTGCCTCACACATTTAAGCTTATATCTGGTGTCACAGAGAAAAGTTGTCTCACAGACTACACCTTATGTCAGGTGTTACAGAGAAGTGTTTCCTCATAGACTACAGCTTATATCGGTTATAACACAAAAAATGTTGCCCCGCGTAAATGAAAATTAAATTGGCTCTAACAAACACATAAATAAGTTTTCATCATTCTAATTTTTGTATATGTACCAGTGAATATAGATAGATAAATGAATTCTTACATTTTGACCATAAACTTCAAAAATACTGTACTGGTCAATCAGACATTGAGCTCGCTTGTCAAATTCCTCGGCCACATGCGGCGTCCAGTTGTCTTTCAAATTGCCATCTTTGTCATAGAGACGTCCAGAACTGTCAAGGCGTGGACAATTTCATGGGCGAGCATAGCTCCGAGTGTCCCATAAATATAGGGCCTTAACGGGCCGATGGAAAAGAAGGCTAACAATTTTGCAGTGTAAGTGAAAATTTTTTTTTACAATATTTAGTAACGATTTTAAAAATACGACAGCTTTCCTTTTTTTTTTTAACCCATGCAGATAGTAGTGGGTCAGAAGCAGGGTATGTGTGTGTGAAGTCCCTGTAAGGATGAGATGAAATCACTTAGATCCTATAAACCACTAATGGGACGGTTTTTATGGTCCCCTTCTTTCATCCCCCATCGTAGCCGATAGTGCAATGGCCATGGAGGCACCACGGGAGATATATCGGGAACATGAGCCAAGACGTGAAAAAATTTCCTTTGTCCTCACCGGAGATCGAACCAGGTACCTGCAGGTCGACAGTCGAGCGCTTTACCGCACGATCATCCGTCCCCCTTAGAAGCAGTGTAGGAATCATCCATTTCTTAGCCATGGCACTCTTAGAGTATCGTGTATCAGCTAATCACAGGATGCAGTCGGAGTTACTCCCTCCTGTTCAGTCATGACCCAGAATTACTATATTACACCGTACTATGGTACAAACGGAAGTAAAACTCAAGGGCGGCAACCCGTATTGGGCGACAAAATCTTGCATTTGAGACAAAATTTTTTGAAAGCGAAAAAAAGGAAGTGCAATTTTTATGAATTACATAGCTTCGAAGGTTTGTACGTAAGTACCCCCATATAGACTGTTTAAATGATTTATAAAAAGCATCTGCGTGGGGTTTCGGGCACGAGATGAGTGTGTTAAAATTATATGTGATAACTAAGTGAAGACTGTTCAATTAGACGAATAACTTTTAGTGTGTAATGTGTCGCCCATCTTAATATGTCGCCCATCGTAATGTGTCTCCCATCTTAATATGTCGCCCATCGTAATGTGTCTCCCATCTTAATGTGTCACCCACATTGACATGCCGCCCATCTTAATGTGTCTCCCATCTTAATGTGTCGCCCATCGTAATGTGTCTCCCATCTTAATGTGTCGCCCATCTTAATATGTCGCCCATCGTAATGTGTCTCCCATCTTAATGTGTCTCCCATCGTAATGTGTCGCCCATCTTAATGTGTCTCCCATCTTAATGTGTCGCCCATCGTAATGTGTCGCCCATCGTAATGTGTCTCCCATCTTAATGTGTCGCCCATCTTAATATGTCGCCCATCGTAATGTGTCTCCCATCTTAATGTGTCTCCCATCTTAATATGTCGCCCATCGTAATGTGTCTCCCATCTTAATGTGTCGCCCATCTTAATATGTCGCCCATCGTAATGTGTCTCCCATCTTAATGTGTCTCCCATCGTAATGTGTCGCCCATCTTAATGTGTCTCCCATCTTAATATGTCGCCCATCGTAATGTGTCTCCTATCTTAATGTGTCACCCACATTGAATGCCGCCCATCTTAATGTGTCTCCCATCTTAATGTGTCGCCCATCTTAATGTGTCGCCCATCGTAATGTGTCTCCCATCTTAATGTGTCGCCCATCTTAATATGTCGCCCATCGTAATGTGTCTCCCATCTTAATGTGTCTCCCATCTTAATATGTCGCCCATCGTAATGTGTCGCCCATCTTAATGTGTCTCCCATCTTAATATGTCGCCCATCGTAATGTGTCTCCCATCTTAATGTGTCACCCATCGTAATGTGTCGCCCATCTTAATGTGTCTCCCATCTTAATATGTCGCCCATCGTAATGTGTCTCCCATCTTAATGTGTCTCCCATCATAATGTGTCGCCCATCGTAATGTGTCGCCCATCTTAATGTGTGGCCCATATTGACATGCCGCCCATCTTAATGTGTCTCATCATCTTAATATGTTATGTCATGAAGCCTGTGATGATGGTCAGATGCGAAACTTTCATTTGTGTCACCAGGGGAGAGAACTCTCACAGTGCCGTGCTATTACCATGCGAAAAAAAAATCTAAAATGGTGATTGTGCCGCCCAATGCTGGTGACAAAGTAATGAGCACCCGGGGGGGCTGACAGCCCCACCCCCAAGCCCCTCTGTATTTACACCTCTGATGAAAAGTGTATGTTATTGCTCTAACCTGACTTCTCGGGAATATGTGTTTAGAAAAACATTTAACAAAACTTAGATATAAATACCTCATTTTCCTTTGAAAGGGTTGGGAAATCTTCTTTAAAAGGCTTAATATATGGAAAGTAACAGAAGTGGTTTTTAAATGTTACAGCTTTTGTTGGCTATTACTGCATACTGTTTGTACATTGCATTGCATTGCAGATTTGGTTGAGTATTACTGCATGTTGTTCGTACATTGCATTACATTGCAGATTTTAGTTTTCTGAATATTTTTCATGGCCTATAAGTGACAAAGTATTGCTGAGAAATTAAAGTGTTGCAAACATTTTTGAGAAAAATCTAACAATTATGTTTCAGGCCGAGATTGTGATATTTGTGTACTGTCAGTGTTATATTTAAAGAGTTAACTCCTTTTCTTATAAAACAATATGTGGACGGATTTTTTGTAGAAACATAGACCGTGAGTGTCCGTGAGGATTTATCTAATAGGAGAAAGTGCTACGTAGTCGATGCGATGAAGCGATCATTCCGAGAAATACTATGTGTGGTGGACCAACTATACTTGAAATAATACAAGGGACTGCAATGATAAAAACTTGAAAAGAAAATGTAATCTTTTTTAGACATATGTATATGTATATATATATATATATATATATATATATATATATATATATATATACATCATCGGTGATAGTCATGTCTAATTTTAATGTTTCAACTATATGTAGGTCACTCACGTTGGGTAATCCTTGGATATGATTGGTTCCTGTAGTATCCCAGCCAAAACCACCACCTCGTTCTTCTGTACGTTGTAGTAGGCGTTGACGGAGACAGGAGAGTCTAGCCACCTGTTTGTAGAGAGAATGGACAGAAGTACGCTCGTCAGTCGTAATTGTATGTCGGCTGGCAGATAGCCAATTGTTTATACGTAGACGAGGAAACGCGTCAGTCGTAATTGTATGTCGGCTGGCAGATAGCCAATTGTTTATACGTAGACGAGGAAACGCGTCAGTCGTAATTGTATGTCGGCTGGCAGATAGCCAATTGTTTATACGTAGACGAGGAAACGCGTCAGTCGTAATTGTATGTCGGCTGGCAGATAGCCAATTGTTTATACGTAGAAGAGGAAACGCGTCAGTCGTAATTGTATGTCGGCTGGCAGATAGCCAATTGTTTATACGTAGACGAGGAAACGCGTCAGTCGTAATTGTATGTCGGCTGGCAGATAGTCAATTGTTTATACGTAGACGAGGAAACGCGTCAGTCGTAATTGTATGTCGGCTGGCAGATAGCCAATTGTTTATACGTAGACGAGGAAACGCGTCAGTCGTAATTGTATGTCGGCTGGCAGATAGCCAATTGTTTATACGTAGACGAGGAAACGCGTCAGTCACAATCGCCACTCTTACACACACATTTTCATTTTTAATTATGGAATGCAATAAAATTGATAGACTCTCGACCAGAGGGTCCTCGGGGGATCCAATGACAGTGAGAAACGTTTGATATTTTGAGGTGCTGGTGAATGTCCCCCAAGTCCTCGCTCTGACAGATGGTCGACCTGAGATGCCTGGGCTCGATCCCCGTTGAGAATCAAGGGAAATAGTCCATGTCTCGGTGAAAGGATGTTTGAGTCACACGAGCACAACCAGCTTTAAATAATTTTTAGGTTATCTGATTAAAGTAGGGGAAAGTTGTGCTAACAGAAGAATTCTACACTTCATGTGCCCCGAGGGTCCTAAAGAAATTTTTTTTTAAAACTTGTTGACAACATTAGTATTTATTTCTCAAGACAGATGTGTCATTTGATTTAAGTGTATGTTGTTGCGGTGTTATTTAATAATTACTACAGTATATGAGTTTATAAATTGAGTTAATATTTATGTAAATTATGTCAAAAAATTAATTAGTGGAATGAAACCTACAGACTGACACAGACAAAATGTTTAATTGATTGATTAATACAGATTTAAACATGTATAAATATATACATGTTGATAGATTAACGTAATTAGAAAGTAAGACATTCTTACAAATCAATACATTAGAAATAACAACAATACTTTAGACTTACACGTTTCTCACTGGTGGTTGCCTCAATTTTCTCTTTTCAATGTTGTTCTGAAATTCGATGGAATGAATGAAGTTTTTGAAATATTCACCTTCCTCTATCTCCAGATCTTCATACTCGGCGTCCAGTTTGTTTGGGTTAAGGATCCAGTCTGGGTATCCCACCTGGTTGGTCATGGCCTGAGCTTTCTCTTTCAGATTTCTCTTGGTCTCGTCGTCCAGCCAGGTCAGTTGATTCATATTACTAATGAACTCATGCTCAATGTCGTCCAGTGCAGTCACAACCTTTGGGAAAAGTCATTGGTGGTCATTGATAAAAGAAGTGATTGCTTTTACACTATTAATATGAGAGAAACGAAACAAGAATTTTTGAAAACTAAGTCATTGACAGCAAACTGAGTCATTGGCAGCAAACTAATATATTGACAGCAATCTAAGCTACTCACAGCAAACCAAGTTATTGACAGTAAACTAAGTCCCTGACAGCAAACTAAGTCATTTAAAGCAAAATAAGTTACACAGAGCAATCTAGGCTATTGACAGCAAACTTTAGTCATTGCCAGAAACTAAGTCATTGCCAGAAACTAAGTCATAGACAACAAACTAAGTCATTGAAAGCAAACTAACTCATTAAAAACAAACTGAGTCATTGACAGCAAACTAAGTCATTGACAGCAAACTAAGTTATTGACAGCAAATTAAGTCATGGACAGCAAACTAAGTTATTGGCAGCAAACTAAGTCATTGACAGCAAACTAAAACATTGACAGCAAATTAAGTCATTGACAGCTAACTAAATCATTGACAGCAAATTAAGTCATTGACAGTAAACTAAGTCATTGACAACAAACTAGGTAATAGACAGCAAATTAAGTCATTGACAGCAAACTAAGTCATTGGCAATAAACTAAGTCATTGACAGAAATTAAGTCATAGACAGCAAATTAAGTAATTGGTAGCAAACTAAGTCATTAACAGCAAACTAAATCATTGATAGCACACTAAGTATCTGACAGCAGAATAAGTCATTAACAGCAAACTAAGTCATTGACAGCAAACTAAATCATTGACAGTAAACTAAGTCATTGACAGCAAACTAAGTCATTGACAGCAAACTAAGTCATTGACAGCAAACAAAGCTATTGACATAAAATTAAGTCATTGACAGCAAACTAAGTCATAGACAGCAAACTAAGACATTAACAGTGAACTAAGTCATTGACAGCAAACTAAGTCATTGGCAGCGAACTAAGTAACTGACAGCGAATCAAGCTACTGACAGCAAACTAAGTCATTGACTGTGAACGTTCATTCATATCAGCCATTGTTATTTAAAGAACCAGCATCTTAAGCCTGTTCCATTCTGGACACAGGACGTGTTATCGCATATTCGTGTTATGTATCAGTACGTATGTTAGCTTACAGTAAATATTTGTAAATTTTGTAACGCAGTGGCTACGATTACATCAAGCGCCATTCTATTATTTCTAATTTTTTTTCGGGTACCGGCAATTATATTAGGGTTAGCATTAGGGTTAGGGTTAGGGTTAGGGATAGGGTTAGGGTTAGGGACAGTATTAGGGTGTGGAGAAATATCTATTGACGTAATCCGGAAAAAAAAATATGAATTACGTCTTGACGTAAGCGTAGCCTGTCCCATTTTGTAAATGTTTATAAATTCAATTGTCAAATGCATATATCTGAAAAAAATATTAAAAAGACGTTTCTTTATATTTGAAAAAAATATTTTCTCTTAAATCCAACCACAAGTGGTTTGTGATCACTGAAATAGGACTCATAATTGAAACATTCTAAATCGTAGTCATTTAATCGTCCGAAAACCCCGTCAATTGTTGTTTGATAAATTGTTGTTTCCAATCTTGTTTCACTTCCGTTCAATAACCCATTCATTTGGTGCGTCACCAAAGCGTATAAGGTGTAGAATGGGGCCATGAAATGACATAATTATTAATATAGCTTATATAGTAAAAAGAAGCCATTCAATTGAGTATTAAGTTATTCAATGTACAGAAAATTAGCATTGACTAAGAAAATGATTTTGTTTGTTGATTTACTGTTACCTTGACAACAGTTTCCTGAGAGAAGTGTCGATCTACATACAATGCGCTAGTAACGAAGGGCATCAGTTTCTTTGAATGCAAACATTTTTCCTGTATGGGGTCCAAATCTTGTATTTTCTTAGAAAGTTTTGTGGCAAATACAAAAGCGTCTGAGAATTTTTCAGGGAGGTAATCCATGGTGGGGAGAAGTAGATTCCAAATAATGTAGTTGGCCAAAACTCTAAAAATGTATGGATGACATATTAACGTTCGCTGTAGTCAAGCTCTGAAATGTTTGGATGAAAGATTAGCATCGACTGTAGCCAAACTCTGAAATACATGGATGATATATTATTATCGACTGTAGCTAAAACCCTAAAATGTATTATGGATATGTTAATATTGAAAGTAGCTAAAACTCTGAAATGTATTTGATATATAAACACTGTCAGTATCAGATATTCTATGCATATATGTATTTAATCCGAAGCATCACCCCCTGTGGTGTCTCTGTAACCAATGACCGGCTAACATGCTTAATTAGTGGGACGGTTGGTCGTACGGTGAGCATCACTCGACTTGGGTTCTCCCCTCTGTGAGAATGAAATTTCCAGAGTCCTGGTGAAATTCGGTCAAATGTCCCACAAGTAAACACAGCTTTAAATGGATGCCTGACTTTATTTTTGGTAAGTAAAGAGGGACTGGGCGTGGCGTTAATCTAATCACTTAATCCCTTTTTTATGCTGAAGTTACAAAACAAAAATAGATAAATTATGTTTTAATCTTCCCCGATAACCCTTTAGGGCTTTGAGAACTGTTGTTACCCTTTACGGCTTAGGGAACTGTTGTTACCCTTTAGGGAACTTTTGTCATCCCTTAAAAGTATTAGTTTTAATCAGTATTGTTAGGTTTTAGGCTCCTTTAAACGCGTTTTATTGTTTTGTTTTGTTGTTTTACATTAATATAACGGTAACAGACAATCACATCAAGTATATCCATACTCTTTATCATATGACTTTATGACTGTCTTAAGTTGTCTGAAGTAACCCGGAGTTTCCACAATAAGTTGGTCGTCAGATGTCACGACGCCCTTGCCGAACATCGCGTCCATGTATTTCTGCATGTCAATCTGTTAGTACAAGATGTGAGAAATATTTACGACAATGATCAAGGCTCCATAAAATGATGTATGTATGAATGTCGTCAATCAACACAGAGTATAACTTTAAAAACACAAGGAAACATTGCAATATAAAAGGAAAATATCTATGCATCTGACATCGGCCTTGACGGATAGACTTGAATGTTAATAGCATGAGATGTATATCAATTTTTATACTCTATTGAGTATTTTGTATAATAGTTTAAAAAGATAATTAATTTAGTGTAAACTAAAATGTCTATGGAATAAAATAACTTACCCAACTTCCGATCATTTTCTGGAATTGACGCAGTGTCATTAAGTTGTACAACTTATTTAGGTTGGTCATCTCTTCTTTGGGTATAAATATCTGTTGAAATAAATAAAAAGAATCGATAATAGATATCATAGGTAAAATACACTTTAAAAAGATTGTTGTACAATCATACCTCCATTACGATATAAATCTGTTTATTTTTGTTTTGTTTTTTTTTGGAAATCAGGTACATTCTAAACTTTAGAGCTTTTAAAGTTCAAATCAGCTTATTTTCCAACTTGAAATCTACAACTATTTATAATTCCTCTCCTGATCTAAAATTCCCCTTTGGTTGTCTGTTAGTGTACTGGTGGATGGGATCTGTTGTTTAGTAAGGTCAAGCATGGTTTGGTGGACAGGTCTGATCGGTGGAGCGTGTTAGTCACTGGTCAAGGATCACAAGACACGAAGAAGGTATGCGGGCGGTCCGGGAAGTCTGACGTCGTTGATTCACGAGGAAGTCTCACGGTGTGGTCTCATGGTGTGTGGTATCATGGTGTGTGGTCTAATGGTGTGTGGTATCATGGTGTGTGGTCTAATGGTGTGTGGTCTCATGGTGTGTGGTCTCATGGTGTGTGGTATCATGGTGTGTGGTCTAATGGTGTGGTATCTAGGTGTAATCTTTTGGTGTGGTCTCACGGTGTTGTCTCACGATGTGATCTCGTGGTGTAGTCTCGTGGTGTGGTCTCACGGTGTTGTCTCACGATGTGATCTCGTGGTGTAGTCTCGTGGTGTGGTCTCACGGTGTGGTCTTAAGGTGTGGTCTCACGGGGAGGTCTCACAATGTGGTCTCGTGGTGTAGTCTCTAAGTGTAATCTCACGGTGTGGTAATGACAGGAATCTCAAGGGTGTTGAGTGAAGATGTGTGTGTGTATGTAAAAGGGTAGTTACATTGATCTTGTGGTGATAAGGGGTCTAATTAATTACAGCTTGAAGACTCTTTCATTGTAAATATCATGTATTAAAGATCATTCGTTATGTCCACAAGAATATTATTCGCGATAATAAACTGGAATTGAAGTAGGATGCGACACAATTGTTTGTGTAATTATCAATTATTCTCTAATTCAGGGCATACTTTCACAATAGAGCCAGGGTAAAAGAACAAAGTGAACACATTACTTGAGAACACTATTTCACCAATAAATGTGTCTAGGTATGGGGATGCTCACCAACTATACTCCGGTTCTAGGAAGAGATCTATTTTTAGTTCCATGATTTAATCAAGAAATATAAAAAAAATGTTTATCTCATACGAGAACAGACAGAAAGATGTACATACATGTAATTAGTTTACTTGTAAACATACATGTAATTAGTTTACTTGTAAACATACATATAATTAGTTTAATTGTAAACATACATATAATTAGTTTACTTGTAAACATACATATAATTAGTTTACTTGTAAACATACATGTAATTAGTTTACTTGTAAACATACATGTAATTAGTTTACTTGTAAACATACATGTAATATATTACTTGTAAACATACATATAATTTGTTTCCTTGTAAACATACATGTAATTAGTTTACTTCTAAACATACATATAATTAGTTTACTTGTAAACATACATGTAATTATTTTCCATTTCAACATACATATAATTAGTTTACTTGTAAACATACATGTAATTACTTTACTTGTAAACATACATATAATTAGTTTAATAGTAAACATACATGTAATTAGTTTACTTGTAAACATACAAATACTTATTTTACTTGTAAACTTACATGTCATTATTTTACTTGTAAACATACATATAATTAAGTTTACTAGCAAACATAAACATAATTAGTTTACTAGTAAACATACATGTAATTAGTTTGCTTGTAAACATACATGTAGTTATTTTACATTTTAACATACATATAATTAGTTTACTTGTAAACATACATATAATTAGTCTACTTGTAAACATACAATTATAAATACCTTACTTTTGACAGGGATGTTTCCAAGTTATAAACTGGAGTCATTTTATTCATCAATGTGCTATTAAGTCCACCCAGCAGTCGACCAACGGTCATGGCGTATTTAATATATGAATCTTTGATGCTTGAATATTGAAAGACGTCGTCTTTAAATGTCATGCCAGATTGGTAAATCTTGAAATTATATTCCAACATTATTATTTAATCAATAATTTTAACAAAAAAACTCTCTTAAATGTTCTCGTTATTTATCACATTTCGTTTAATGTTATCGTTAATTATCAAATTCCGTTCAATGTTCTCGCTATTTATTTAATTCCGTTCTACTCAATGTTCTCGTTAATTATCAAATTCCGTTCAATGTTCTCGTTAATTATCAAATTCCGTTCAATGTTCTAGTTATTTTTAATCGTCGGGCGTTGAATAAAAGAAGTGATTACGTCAAGACGTTATTCCAGTGAAATCAAACTTACTGACATTATATTTCTTGATGCGTTCTTCACATCCTTGTCAATACTGAGACCAAAGAAACTTGACCCCATTAGATTGTGTGAGTTTTGTAAAGCCTCTTGAAGCCTCCAAGTTTTCCTGTTCCATTTTTTGTTTGTCTTAGTCACAGTCCAGGAACCGTATTTGTCAATCAACTGGTAGAAAAATTGGAAATATAAATTTAGTTATCTTTAAAGTGATGTAAACTTTATCTAATAATGTGTAATATATTAATACTAGCTATACCCTGCAAAACCTTTGGATAGAGTTATATCCCATTAGGCTTGATCGGTAGGCTGGGTTATTTTTGGTTTCGGGCAGATCCGATTTTTTCATGATTGTATTTTAAACTGGAATACTTTTGTATTAATTCTCTACTTTCGATTTAACGCAGAACCCAAATCGCTTATATATATATATATATATATATATATATATATATTATGATATAAAGGAAAGATGTTCTATTTATGAAAAAGACATTTAGTTGTTAAACTTTACAAATACAACAGAAGCAGTTCAACGATGTATGTCTATCTATACGACAGAAGTAAATTGATTAACCTCCTTGATCGGCTGTGCGCCTTTTCCTTCTATCACTCGAACATCTTTGCAAGACTTGTACAATTGTTTCAGCTTTTTCACAGCGGTAGAATTTTTACCTTTGAATACCCATCCGTCCTCTTCTATGAGCTAAACGAATGTGCAGGTCAAAGGTTAAAAAAATATTTAGACCATTATGTGGTACTGTATGTGCATTATATATATAATGTGTAAATACTAATACAGTAAACTTTGGACATAATGAAACAAGGTATCGGAACGTCATTAAAATTACCGCCTATACAATCTTAATTTGGGGAAGTACCTAGCTCAATCAACAAGAGTTGTGTCCACTGTACATGTATACCAGAAAAGAAATAGGTCAAGAAAAAATTCTATAAAATACTACCAGACGGCTGTGTTTGTAAACATTGCTTTGGTCAGCAGTCTCAATTAGGGGAAGTACCTAGCTCAATGATCACTGGACATGTATACCAGCAAAGAAATAGGTCAAGAAAAAATTCTACAAAATACTACCAGACGGCTGTTTTTGTGAACATTGTATTGTACCTCGCTCAGTACACGGGCCATGGGGGGGGGGGGAGAGAGAGAGAGAGAGAGAGAGAGAGAGAGAGAGAGAGATTGTCCACTAGACATGGACACCAACAATAGAGATAGGTCATGAAAAAAGATTACCAGACTACGACAGTGTAAACAATCATTACAACATGTTTAAACTAGTTACAAACACTGACTAAAACATAACCTCATAACAACATGTTTAAACTAGTAACAAACACTTTCAGAATTTATTAATCAGCAAATATTGCTTTCAAAAATGATGGTAATACCAGAGTCTATAGGTTTTATCATTTATTCTTCATCTTTATTGCGTAATTTTTTTTTCACAAATGTGGCAAGTACTGGATCGATCTATATGCAATACAAGCGCGTGCTTGTGGGCATCAATGTATGAGGAGGGGCGGCATCCAGTGACATATCCAGCTTTATAACTCGCGCCCGCAGCACAATACCTTTTTAGCGCCCCCACCCCCTTCCTATTTGAAAACTATATAATATTATATGTAATAATGACAACTTGACAATACAACTGTAAGGCCTGGGTAAATAGAATCAGAAACAACACACACATTTTTTTTTCAATATTTAACTAGTATTAAGAATGATTGTCATAACCCACACACACACACACACACAACGCTGCGTTTTCTGCGTTACTACGCGTCATGCGGCCGTCGTCTGAAAACCGTGTGACGTCACGAACCAATCTTAAATAGAGATAACACAGACCGGCACGGCTTTTTTTTTTCTCAAAAACGCAGCTAGACCTATTTTTGATGCACCGTCTGAAAAAAACGTGTTGAAAACAATACAAAATGGATGCCTTTACGACACTCATTCAATTACAATGAAATTTTATAAAATATTTGTTTTATTGTGAAATATTATTATCCAATTTTAAAAGGAAAAGTGTATTAAATTGTGCTGAAAAAAATAATGTAGTAGAACACAAAAATAACTATTTGTGAAACATTTTAGTTTTAGGCAGTGTTTAAATAGACGGGTTGTCGAGTAGTGTAGAGCGCTTGACTGTCGACCGGAGGGACACGGGTTCGATTCTCAGTGAGAACATTGGGACTTTTTCAGGTCCTGGCGAAAGTCCCTAAGTTCACCCAGCTTTAAATAGGTACCTGACTAAAGTTGGGGAGTTAAGGCGGCTGGGCGTTGTGCTAACCACACATTAAAGTTACAGGACTCAATTATTTTATTTTTACAATTCAAAACAGTCCAATGAGAATAATTAATTCAAGGCATGTTAATGATTTAAAACATTTTTATAAAACATTTTATAAAAATAGATCTGATTGCGGTGGCCGACAGCTGGCATTTTCATTGCCAATTTTTATATTTAATGCATAAGAAAAGAATACATGATTAGACTTTTCTTCACCTATTTTTTTTTGTCATTTTCATGATTTCCGCTTAAAGTTTCCACTTTCCATATGCTCAATCTGAGTAATTTCTAGACGATCTGTACCTGCTTGAGTCATTATTAGTCTAATGGCTAACACCCTCTCTTAGACACTTTACTAGACTATATATATACATTATACATTTTCTAATACTACTTTTCTAGTTTAATTGTCTATTATACTAGCAATTATTTTATTAGAAAATATCAGTTGGCTAATTTACATTCTGTTTTGTAGTATAATCATTTTAATCATTTTATTAATAATAAAATAATTCTGAATACCTAGAGCTAGAGAGATTCATTTCAATGATTTATATTTACTTTCTAAAATAATATTAGGCCTACCAGTATTTGCTAAAGATTTTTTTCTATGGCTTATTATTTATTTTTATTTCTTGATATTGTGGACTTTGGACTTTGTAAACAACCAAACATTAACATAACATTCTTAATTTATATATATTTAAGATTCAGCTCAGCACAACTATTTTTTGTTGACTTTTCACTTTGTAATCAAAACATTATTCTACTTATGGCATAAATTGTAGCAAATTATAATGTAATAAATAATTATAACAATATATATTACATTTTTATAGAATCAGACAGAAAAACAATGAACTTTAAGCTATTTTTTTTAATGCTGAAAAACTTGAGTTGTTTTTTTTTATTGTTTGTTCAGTCCATAGCTTTGGCATGTTTTTAATTTTTTTTTTGTATTCCTTACCTACTTAGCAATCTTTTTAATAGGCTTTTAAATTCAATACAGTCACAGGTGGTAGATCTATTATGTGTTTTTTTTTTGGGAAATTTATAATCAATTATCACCTTTGCGAAGACCAATCGATTTGAAATTCTTAAAACATGTGTATTCTTGATGAAAGTACACTATTTTATAATGTTTGTGTCAATGTATTAAATTATTATGGAGCCCGAAGTGAATTAATTTTTTGATAGGCATCTCAAGTTTTTTGCATTGGTTTATGAATGTGATGAGTTTTGAATCTGTTTTTTTTTTGTTATGTCTGGTGTGCTATTTTTAATGTTGTATATAAACTTTATCCAATAAAGAAAGGGAAAATATAAAACTACTGAAATTTAGAGTTTTGTTGTTCCACTATCTACACCACTTATTAATTTATATTAACTACACAATGAAAAACAAGGTAAATACTGTTGACACTAAAAAGTATAAATATTAACTGAATAAAAGTGTGGCCGCCAGAAAAAAATTAGATAATTGAATCAAATTTATATAAATTTGTGTATGATGTAATCTATTTCATTAAAAGTATTTTTTAAAGTTTTTTTTTCACATATTTTAAAATACAGAACAACTATTTAACAAAAGAAGGTTTACTTTTTACTGCTAATTAAAATGTGTTTGTACCAAATCACGAAGATACAGTTTATCACTCAATTATTTTTTTTTTGTATTTAGAAATGTTGTCATGAAAAAAATATAGCAAAAGTTATTTCTGAGTCTTTAAGAATATGATTAAAACGAACGTTGTTTGATTTTAGGTGTCTGTGACGTGTAGAATTGCACTTCTCCCCCACCAACCCCAGTTCACCGGGTCAAGGTTGCAGCCGCCATATTGAATCGTTTTGTCAACGTCGCCTTCCCCCCCCCCGGTCGTTTCACTGACGTTCTTCCCCCCCCCCCTCCAAACGTTTCGGTGACAGACATCGTCGTTTTCCTCCCCCCTCCCCCCCCCAAACGTCGCACCAACGTATTCGCCCCAACCTTATAAAAGACGTGAAGGGTGGTAGTTGAGGTAGGGAGCTCTGAGTTTAGTAAGGCGCTCTGAGTTAGTAAGGTGCTGACAGTCATAGTGTAGATAGTTCTAAGATTCTAAGAGTTAGTTGTAAACTTGTAGTGACATTTGTTTAAGTAGACATTAGACAAAGGACTTATATTGTATATACATATATATTCACCTATGTTTAGAAGCAATTAAAGTTAGATCTGTTGTGTTCATATACCAAGCCTTGGCGTTGATATATTTATTAGTTAGAAAAGTTAACGTTACATATTTGAAAATAACAACGTAACATTTGGCGAGCCTGCCCAAAGATATTTCTGGAATCTTCATCTAAGTCAGCGAGAGCAGCCTACAGAGGAGTCTCACTGACTCGAGAGCAGCCCACAGAGGAGTCTCACTGACTCGAGAGCAGCCTACAGAGGAGTCTCACTGACTCGAGAGCAGCCCACAGAGGAGTCTCACTGACTCGAGAGCAGCCCACAGAGGAGTCTCGCTGACTCGAGAGCAGCCTACAGAGGAGTCTCACTGACTCGAGAGCAGCCTACAGAGGAGTCTCACTGACTCGAGAGCAGCCCACAGAGGAGTCTCACTGACTCGAGAGCAGCCTACAGAGGAGTCTCACTGACTCATACATAATCTAGGAGAGCAGAGAGAAGGCGACAAGAGGAGTCAGTCAGTCTGTGTTAACATATTCTTAAAACCAGATAAGTTTTCTTTTTAAATTTTATCTTAGTGCACAATCAAATGTCTCGTTTATTTTGAATCCTTATAGATATTTTGTTGGTAGTCTCTCACTGAGGACATCTTTGTTACTTTTGTAACAGAGTGTTTAAAAGCGGTGCTCGGAGAGATTACATAACATTTATTTGTTAGATCGTTACTGTCTAGTTTGTGCATATGTGATAGTATTGTTTTATTTGTTGTTACTATCAGTTTTCTCTGCCTTTTGTCTTGTTTATTTCGTATTGTATTTGTACCGCAGAAATTTACTTAGTTTGTGTGTTAGATTGTAGATAATAAGTATTTCATTATCATTATTTAGTTGAAGTTAATATTAAGGTAAGTCAAGGTAACTCAATTTGTTTGTAAATCATTATTCATAACTCAGAATGTCATCATTCGAACATTTCGTTACCTTAGGACAAACATTGGGGATAGAGACAAAAAAATTAGAGAAATGGGCGCAGGATAGGTTAGAGAAGGAACAGGCTAGATTAGATAAGGAACATGAGAAGGAACAAGCTAGGTTAGAGAAGGAACAGGCTAAGTTAGATAAGGAACATGAAAAGGAACAGGCTAGGTTAGATAAGGAACATGAGAGAGAACAGGCTAGGCATTCTTTCGACATAACACAAAGCCAGTTAAGAATCAAGCAGTTAGAATTAGAGAAAGAGTTAAGGGATAGCCAGCTCAATAGTCCTACCCCTCTACCTACCCCACTGTCAACCATAGATCATAGTCTTGCTAATAGAATAGTTCACTATAAATACCATCTATTTGACGAACAGAAGACAACGATCGACAATTTCCTTACTAAATTCGAACGTGACATGAGAGAACTTGACTTCCCCGAATCCAAATGGACGTACTTGTTAGGCAAATCTTTTACTAGTGACGTTTCCCTTAAGATATGTTTAAACCAGGACAGTTACCAGGTAGCTAGAGAACAGCTTCTAAGGACATATGGACAGACAGAAGCAAGTTTTAGGAAGGCGTTTCATCAGACAGTTTTACAAAAGGACGATGACCCCCAGACATATTTTGACAAATTAGGTACTGCCTTGGATAAATGGCTACAATATGCTAAGGTAGAAAGGACATTCGAAGCCTTTAGGACATTTTTCTTGATAGACAAGGCCATTCATTCCTGCCACCCTGAATTGAAGTCATTCATTTTAGAAAGGGGACCAAAGACAGTTGAGACAGCTGTGGACCTGATTAGGAAGTATAAAACCGCTCACCCTGACAGACCCACAACTGCAGTAGAAAATGATATACAGGACATCATATGTTTTAGTAGCGACACAAGCAGGTCTCATTACAGACATAGTCAGAACAGAGTAAATGAGAATAGACCGGCAGGTGGG
Source organism: Bulinus truncatus (assembly GCA_021962125.1). Taxonomy (NCBI): domain Eukaryota; kingdom Metazoa; phylum Mollusca; class Gastropoda; family Planorbidae; genus Bulinus; species Bulinus truncatus. Next base: position 10,968,148 of record JAGDYQ010000008.1, read on the forward strand.
ACAGAATTAATATGTCGAAGCTGCAACAAAAAAGGACATTTTGCTAGGAACTGTCCTTTGAACCATAATAATAGACAATCTAGGTCACATGAGGACAACCGTAGGGACAATTATCAGGGAAGAGGTAGAAGTAGTTCAAGAGACAGGGTTCATGACGCCATGTGTACATTAGAGCCATCCAAGCCTTTGACAGTAACAAAAGGTAGAGTAGGGCATAATAGCGTAAACGTGCTAAGAGATACAGGATGTAATACAGTCTTGGTTAAGAAATATTTAGTTCAACCTTCCCAATACACTGGCAGATTTGGTAAATGTAGAGGCTTTCACGGACAAATTGTAACCTCCCCAATAGCAGAAATAGACATACAGACAAACTATTTTAATGGTAGAGTGGAGGCACAGGTAATTGACAGTCTCATTACAGACCTTATTATAGGTAATAGTGTTATGGAGATCAAGGACGATAGAAATAGCAGGCAAACTAGGACAAATTACAAACAAAAGCCCAGAGTTAGATTCAGTGACCTACAACACAGTAGTAACAGTAGTGTAAAGCCAATCATTTGTTTTCGTTGTGGGTTACACAACCACAAGTCTAGGGCCTGTCCAAAGCGTGTAGATGACGTTATTTGTAGACAGTGTTGTAAAATGGGTCACAGAGAACAGTTCTGCTCCACAATTGCGGAGTATAATAGGAATTACCGCCAGAAATATATAAATTAACCCAAGTTAAGCAGACTATGAATTTATAGCTTTAATTACTAAGTAGAATGTCAGTTAAACATAAGTTATAAAGTTGATGCTGTACTATAACAGTAGTAAGAATATGATGTTTGCTAAGGCTAAGTAATATATGCAAAATGCGCAGTCAAAGGTAAGTGATATAGGTCACACTAGATAGATATACTAAATTAAGTATGATCAGCTAAGTCAAGGAGTCGCACGGTAAGTTTAGATGTCTTGTTTATTTGACTCGTGCACTAAGATACTGAGATAATATGTTCAATATCCCCCCCCCACTCTAAAGAATATGCCCTTATAATTTCATAGCTAGTTATTCACAGGCTGACTAACAAAGACCAGTACCTACATATCGTCATACATGTTCAAGTCGCCACCTTTGTGAGGGCCTAAACATTTATCTGTTACCAACGATCTAATTTCACCTGTTTTCACCTCATCATATTTGTTGTACGTGTAGCCCCTCACTCAAGCGTAAACCCAGTCAAAGACGCACTCAACAATTTCCTGTTACCAACGATATGCAGAACGTCATCAACAGTTTACATCAATGAAACAGACAAAACTAAAACCACGCCTCATACATTGACACGTTTATCACAAGAGGTGTTGTTAATGTCACTTCGACCTCAAGTTCACCAGCGAGTGACTATTACAGACAATGGAACGTTTTCGTCTTTCCCGTTCGACACGTTGTGTAAAACTGACCTGTATGCCCCATCACCTATTTGAACCAAGACATCAAGGAGCAATACAAGCCAGTAACAGAATGAACTTGTTTGTATTATAGAACATTGCATTCATTATTTTTTTTTGTTTCGTGCTTTATTAAGTTTTGTAATTTATTAAAATGTATTACGTTATATTACATTGACTTATGCATAGATGCTTGACAAGTAGTCTAGACATGTTTGATTTGACATCCATACCATTTTCAATGTGATGTAATACTGTTCCCCACTAGATTTTTTATAATAATGATTGTTTGTTTTACTACGTAAAACTCGGAAAGGAGGGAGGTATGTGACGTGTAGAATTGCACTTCTCCCCCACCAACCCCAGTTCACCGGGTCAAGGTTGCAGCCGCCATATTGAATCGTTTTGTCAACGTCGCCTTCCCCCCCCCCGGTCGTTTCACTGACGTTCTTCCCCCCCCCCTCCAAACGTTTCGGTGACAGACATCGTCGTTTTCCTTCCCCCCCCCAAACGTCGCACCAACGTATTTGCCCCAACCTTATAAAAGACGTGAAGGGTGGTAGTTGAGGTAGGGAGCTCTGAGTTTAGTAAGGCGCTCTGAGTTAGTAAGGTGCTGACAGTCATAGTGTAGATAGTTCTAAGATTCTAAGAGTTAGTTGTAAACTTGTAGTGACATTTGTTTAAGTAGACATCATTAGACAAAGGACTTATATTGTATATACATATATATTCAC